>JAZDUH010000133.1:1927500-2322500 GCA_036419115.1 Scarus forsteni | reverse complement strand
GGGTCAGTTTCATTCTTTGATTTTTTATATTTCTGTTGAACAATTAAAAAGCGTCTGATTTCAGTAAATGTTTATTTCTTAACACTTTTGTCAGTTTCAAGTTTTTTCAGTGACCGTGTCAATTTTTGTTTCTTCAATGTAAGGGTACCAATGGTCTTTGTCTGTGTGTATATATTAATATCCTTTATATTATATATTAATGTATATATAAATATATTTATATATTAATATCCTTTATATTATATATTAATGTATATATAAATATATTTATATATTAATATACTTATATTATATATTAATGTATATATAAATATATTTATATATTAATATACTTATATTATATATTAATGTTTATATTAATATATTTAAATATTAATATACTTATATTATATATTAATGTATATATAAATATATTTATATATTAATATACTTATATTATATATTAATGTTTATATTAATATATTTAAATATTAATATACTTTATGTCTTTTTAATCCTCCTCTGTTGAAGTTCTCATCTAGGGTTCAGGTCCTCGTGTCGTTGGACTCGTCTACCAGCAGCCTGTTAGCCTGTTAGCCTGTTAGCCTGTTAGCTCCCCTGGATCATGTCCTGCTGATGGACCAATGACAGAGCAGGTGACCTTCAGCCTCTCCGTCATTCTACCTCTGACACCAGGGCGCTTTGGCCCTCTCTGCTTTAGCAGGGCGGTGTGGCGCTCAGCTGAGGTGGTGGAGTCACTTCCTGTGGCCCTTCGCCGTGGTGTTTAAGGTTCACTCACTCTTCGTTCACGTCTTTGTCTTCTCTGAGGTGTCAGCCTCGGCCCAGCGTCTGCACCGAGCTGCAGAACGACGACAGCTGCCCACAGCAACGTCCCAACTCTTCTGGAAATGTGTTTGTGTGTTTGCATTGTTGTGAATTTGTGGAGATTTGTTTTTTGTTTGTGTCTCTGTAGAGTTTTGGTTTTGGTTTTTGGTTTTGGTTTGTGTCTGAAGAGTTTTGGTTTTGTTTTTTGTGTTTTGTTTGTGTCTCTGTAGAGTTTTAGTTTTGTTTTTTGTGTTTTGTTTGTGTCTCTGTAGAGTTTTTGTTTTTTTGTCTTGTTTGTGTCTCTGTAGAGTTTTCTTTTTGTTTTTTGTGTTTTGTTTGTGTCTCTGTAGAGTTTTGGTTTTGGTTTTTGGTTTTTGTTTGTGTCTCTGTAGAGTTTTCTTTTTGTTTTTTGTGTTTTGTTTGTGTCTCTGTAGAGTTTTGGTTTGGGTTTTTGGTTTTTGTTTGTGTCTCTGCAGAGTTTTTGGTTTTTGTTTGTGTCTCTGCAGAGTTTTTGGTTTTGGTTTTTGGTTTTTGTTTGTGTCTCTGCAGAGTTTTTGGTTTTGGTTTTTGGTTTTTGTTTGTGTCTCTGCAGAGTTGTTGTTTTTGGTTTTGGTTTTTGTATTTTGTTTGTGTCTCTGTAGAGTTTTGTTTTTGTTTTTTTTTTGTGTATGTCTCCATCTCTGCTGTAAACGCTGCCTGAGCTCCTCTCTGGTTCCTCGTGTTCCCAGAGTCCTCGGCTCCGTCCCACAGCTCTTAGTTTCAGAGGATCAAAGATGGCAGCGGCTCGAGTCGCTCAGGAGAGAGCTGGACCTCACGGTGCCCCTAATTCCTCTTCTGGACCTGGTCCCAGCGTCCAGCTCTGATCCAGCAGAGTCTGGTTTCAGGACGTTCTCCTGCAGGGGGACGCTGACTCACGTTCTGCCCCGATTCCCACAAACAGCAGAAAGTCTGAGTGAGACGAGCCGAGAGAGGACAGCTGAAGGTCAATGGGTTCATCTGGTTTCACATGAGAGCATGGAGGAGAGCAGCTCCCAGACGGCCCCGCAGGTTCAGATTTAGACTAAGAGTTAGGTTTAGGTTCAGATTCAGATTCAGATTCCAGTTTAAATTCAGACTTACAGTTGCAGAAAAGTATATGAACACTTTGGGATTAGTTTTATTTCTGCTTAAATTGGTCATAAATATGTTCTGATCTTCATCTAAGTCACATCACTAGACAAACACAGCCTGCTTAAACTAATACAGCACAGAAAAATTAAAAGTTTTCATGTTTTTATTCAACACACTATGTAAACAGTCACAGTGCAGGGTGGAAAAAGTATGTGAACCCCTAGGCTAATTACTTCTCCAAGAGCTAATTGGAGCCAGGAGTCAGCCAACCTGGAGTCCAATCAATGTGATTAGATAGGATGTGTTGGTTAAAGCTGCTCTGCCCTATAAAAAACACACACCAGTTGTGAGTTTGCTGTTCTCAGAGGCATTGCCTGATGTGAACCATGCCTCGCACAGAAGAGCTCTCAGAAGATCTACCATCAAGAATTGTTGACTTGCATGAAGCTGGAAAGAGTTACAAAAGTATCTCTAAAGCCCTGATGTCCATGTGTCCACGGTAAGACAGACTGTCTACAAATGGAGAAAGTTCAGCTCTGTTGCTGCTCTGCCAAGGTGTGGTGGTCCTGTAAAGATGACTGTGAGAGCACAGCGCAGAATGCTCAATGAGGTGAAGAAGAATCCTAGAGTGTCAGCTGAAGACTTACAGAAATCCCTGGCACATGCCAACATTATTGTTGACAAATCTACAATACGTAACACATTATACAAGAATGCAGTTCATGCGAGTACACCACCAAGGAAGACATTGCTGTCCAAAAAAACATTGCTGCAGGTTTGAAGTTTGCTAAAGTGCACCTGGATGTTCCACAGCACTGCTGGATAGATATTGAGTCAGGGTCAACAGACATCAGAACGTGTCCAAAAGGCAGTGCATGCCACGTTTCTGGGGTCTACTGCTCCTCTGACATTCCCAACAACTTTGCCTGGAACCACAGATTAAGTAAAATAAAGAGCACAAAATAAAAAACTGATGTGTTCTCTGTGGTAGAACTTTATGTAGAACTTCACATCAGGAACAGATATGGGGTTCAGTCCAAAGTCGAGTAATTTATTGGTTTTTGGATTTATTTGTTGATTGATTGATTGGTTGATTGGTTGATTGGTTTATTGGTTCATTGATTTGGTTGATTGATTGGTTGATTGGTTGATTGGTTGATTGACTGGTTTATTGGTTTATTAGTTGCAGACTCCTTTGCACATTTTTTGGATCAAACTCGGCGTTTGTGTCTCAGCAGCTTCACCTCAAACCTTCTCTGACCTCAGGCTGCAGCTCTGTTTTCAGCAGGACAACAAACGACTGTTCAAGAGTTTATTAAAGCTGAAACTGGAGGAGACCACCAGACCAGGACCAGACCAGGAGCTGAGGAGGAGAAGGGGAGGAAGAGGAGCAGGAGAGGGTGGATGAAGAGGAGAGGAGGATCAGGAGGAGAACAGAGCAGAGGCCTATATTCTTAGGGTTCCTATTTCTTATCAGAGTAGATCACCATGGTGACTCTGAGCGGCTAACCTGCTCTGGAGCAGGAGAAGTTGGAGGTTGAATCTGATCCTGGATGATGACCCTCGCACTAGCCAATCAGCTTCTCCAAATCAGTGGCCTGCCCTCTTCTCCTGAACCCGGTAGAAGGAGGCGCACAACTCTTGAGACGATCATGAAGATGAGAAGGAGTGTCACAAGACTGATCTGACCCACAAGATCACCCTGACGACTCTGAGACGTACCTGTTCTGAATCATCTACCTGTGTGACAGGTGGAGCCGTTTATCGACCCACAGGAGCGGAGCATCAGCTGATCTATAAACTTCACTTCTATAGCACCGCTCATACATTCAAATGCTCCATAAAGTGACCAATAACAGGGCTGTAACTCTGATGTGAAACAGCACATTATTCCATCATGTCCTTCCTGCTCTTTATTCATGTGTTTGATTTTTTTTCGGGTTAGGGTTTTTAGGTGTTTTAGGTGTTACCTATGTTGCTGCGTTATTCATCTATGATGGATATAAATATTTGTCAAATCAAGAACATGAAGTAGGCCTATCTATCTATCTATCTATCTATCTATATGTATATATAGATAGATAGATATATAGATATATAGATATAGATATACAGGCTAAAGTTTGGACACAGCTTCTCATTCAATGTGTTTTCTTTATTTTCATCATTGTAGATTCTCTCTGAAGTAATGATGGCCACTCGTTTCTCTTAACTTAGCTGATTGGTTCTTACCATAATATTAATTCCAACAGTTGTCTAATAGGGCTGTGGGCTGTGCATCAGCCTGACTTCTGAACAACACAAATGATGGTCCAACCCCGTTAATAAGGCAAGAAACTCCATTAATTAACCCTGTAAAGGCTCACCTGAGAAGAGAAAACCATTTCAGGTGACTACCTGTTAAAGCTCATAAAGAGAATGAAGAGTGTGCAAAGCAGTAATCAGAGCAAAGGGTGGATACTTTGAAGAAACTAGAATATAAGACATGTTTTCATTTATTTCACACTTTTTTGTTAAGTACATAATTCCACATGTGTTCATTCATAGTTTTGATACCTACAGTGAGAATCTACAATGTAAATAGAGATGAAAATAAAGAAAACACATCGAAGGAGAAGGTGAGTCCAAACTTTTGGCCTGTTCTATATATATATATATATATATATATATATATATATATATATATATATATATATATATATATATGTATGTATGTATGTATGTATGTATGTATATAAATATAGATAGATAGATATAGATAGATACATATATGTGTATATATGTATATATCTATATCTATCTATCTATCTATATATATATATATAGATAGATACATATATACATATATATATATATATATATATGTATATATGTGTATATATACATGTACATATATATATATATATATATATATATATATATATATATATATATATATATATAGATCGATCTCCTCACAATAGTGTGAGGGGCTTCAGGGTGAGAAAAAAAAGGTTGTCAACCACAGCAGAAACTCAATCATGGCCTCTGAAAATTTAAACTTGCAGAAGTGTGCGTGTGCACGCACAGGCAAAGCGTTTCATTGAAAAAATAGATATTAAATCGTCGGCATTGCTTTTCCAGGCAGCCTCTTTGGCTTTATTAATTCCAGCCGTGCTGCCCTTCTGTTATTTTCTCCTTGTAGTCCTCATACAGATCCACCAGGAGCTTTGGCTCCCCGCTGAAGACGTCTCTGCTCCTGGTTTTGACATGAATTCTTCATTTCCACAATCGACTCGTCAGGGCTTTCTCTCTGCCCCTCAGCCTGGCTTGGATCAGCCTCAGCTTGGATCAGCGTCTCTAACAGCCGAGCCTCGTTAGTGAACGAGCTGCAGCTCAGATTAAAGTTGATGCTTATTGAAGCCACGCTTACCAGAGACAGCCCAGCCTGTTTTAGCCAGCTTCATGGAATAAACCCTGAGGTCTGTTTCATAAAGCAGGATTCAGACATCCAGGATAAATGATTAAGCCTGGCTCATCGAATCCAAAACAAGGGGGTTCAGGATTATTTGGTTGCAAAAAAAAAGACCAAGAGAGGATGGCTGAATCTCAATCTCCTCCCTAAACCCTAAACCCTAAACCCTCGTTGACTTCAGTCCCTGCACCTGGAAAGTGATTGAGTGCGTGAGGCTGTGAAGGCTGAAGTGCCATAGACAGGAATGGGACAGCCCTTAGTTTTTATTCACAGCAATCATGAAAGAGATAACATAAACTGCCACCTTTTTCTTTACTTTTAACATTTTTTTTAATTTATGTGAAATACATACACCAATATGCAAAGATTTTCAACACTGCGTATATACAAACTTTACATTATACACATATTTACATGTATACATACATACGCATACATACAAAAGTACAAGAAGCATCTCAAAAATGATCAAACTTAATGCTTGTTAAAACTAAACTTGTTTAATTTTTGTGTCCATTTAGACTTACATAAATTCCCATATAGTTTAACTAAATAAAGAAAATACATCTTCTGACAGTTTCTATTTTCACACATAAAAATATAAAACGTCCTTTTCTGTAAGTTGAACTGTGGAGCTGGTTTGTGCATTAAAGAGTTGCTCTACACCTGACCAAAATGCACGGCTAAAAAAACATTCAAAAAACAAATGCCAAAAAGTTTCAATTGAATCGTAACAAAAAACTGCATCTCTCATGACTCAAAGCCTAGCAACATCGTAAAAAAAGGATTTATTATTACTTGTTTAATTTAAGAATAAACTTCATTTTACTTTTTGCAAAATATAATAAACAAACACTCTCGATGGGAAACAAAGGTACTTTGTTACCTCAACAGCTCAAATACAAATAAGTCCAACAAATTAACAATAAATTAGATTTTTAAAAGAGTGGTAGTTTCCTCAGATGATTATTGGTAGATTGTTTGCTTATTAACTGAACACCACATACAATTTGAGCTCTGATGAATTTTGTATGATCTCCTCCCTGTTGCGATAATGTTAAGAGAGCATACCTGCATTATTTCTATTTCTAATTTTATTTAATATCTTTATTTTATTTATTTTAATACTTTTATTGTATTTATATTTATGTACTTTAATTAATAGTTTTGTTTCGGTCTGTCTTTTCTTCTAATATATCTTTGTCCCTGGTTGAGTTTTTCTCAAAGTACTATCTAATCTAAAGTAATCTATTCAAACACAGTTTTGAACTTTTTAGGAGTAACTGGGATTTTATATTTTAGCACAGCCAGCTGGTTGCTCCAGGAGAATCCTGCCACACGTCACAACGCAATGAACTATGGGTAATTCCCTCACGCTAAGTCTGCAGAGATCCCCCACACACTTTGTGATTTGGCCATGAGACGTCCTGAGGGTCAGGGGTCAGGGGTCAGGGGTTAACCCTGAGCCCTCAGGACTCTGCGGAGCCTGAAAGTCAGTGAGTGTGTGAGTGTGGACGTTGGGATTGGGCCGATGAGAGCTCAGGGATTCTTAAAGCCAGGTGTAACCATCCTGGATCAGTGTGCGCACGTGAGTCCTTCAACAGACCCCGCGATCGATCACAGAATCACTGATTCACCATGACAACAAGAGCGGCGTGCTCTCATTGGAGCAGGAAGTCCTGATGGAGGAGTATGAGGAGGTAAAAGACTGAATTAAAAAGAGGAAACACGTCACGGTGATAAAACAACATGAAGCTCTGCAGAGCTCCTGAATGTGGAACAGCACTGATAAACACTCCTCTGAAACATCAGGATATCAAACAGCTCATTAAAGTCTGCAGAAGCAAAGCTTTGAGCGGATTATTAATTTGTTAAACTGCACGTGAAACTGAAATTAAATCATCCACATTTACTCCTTATGCTGCTGTTGCATTATATGTGTAAGAGTGCACGAGCGCGTGCATGCAGAGCCGTGTCTATCTAATGTTGGGCCCCATGTGAGATTTTATATGATGTCCCATCTATCTGTGATTTATGCTTACAGAAGAAATCTAACAGCATTGTCTTTAATTTATAAGAAAATGAGTCACCAAATTTGCATGATCAAGAAATAAATACAAAAATTCTGAAATACAAAGCACTCTTAGCACAAAATAAAAACCCTTTAAATAGGTGAACAAACAATCAACATTATAATAAACTGTAGCTACAGAAATCAACATCAGATAGTTTAAATGACCATGTAGTTAGCATAAAAAATAACTGTACATTAACATTTAAATCATTGTGAGCTTTTCTATTTTAAAGTTAAAAGTAATAATTTTAATATAATTATACTGAAAGTGATATGTTCACTGATTTAATGATTTGATTTTGTTTATATGTTTTGATTTTGTTCTTTCTGTCTTGTTGAGCTCTGTGTAACTTCAGTTTTAAAGGAGCTGATGGTTCACCTGCTCTGATTTATCCTGATTCACTAAACACCACGTGACTCTTTGACTTTTACACTAACTATTATGGGATGTGCATTAATATATTCCATGGAAAACTCTTATCTAATGATTTAAAATCATGTAAAATCATAATTTTATCTAAAATCACTGCATTAATGATCATAAATGTTCAGATAATGACAGTGGGTCTTGTTTAATGTGATAACGATGTTTGGTGGACTGCTGACTGAGAAAAGGGAGATTAAATAATCCTGATTTTAGTCTGGTCTGGAGCTACAAAATAAATCTCCATGGTAACAGATATCTAAGCATATCTGACTTTTGTGCAACCACATCATGGATTAATTAATCCTGGATAACTAAGATATCCTGGCTTAATCCCTGATCCTACTTTTGTGAAACAGGCCCCTGAGCCATGGTCCCTAGATTAAGGGGCGTGGCTAGAGCTTGGGGCGGGACTGATAGTGCAGGTGCAGCTTAGACAGCCTCAGGCCAAAGTGTTGGAGCTTTGGTCACTCGTACCTCAGCAGCTCCACCTGTGTGTCAGGGCCCAGCAGCACCCACAGAGACCAGCATGGACCGGACCAGCGTGGACCAGACCAGCGAGGACCAGACCAGCATGGAACAGACCAGCATGAAACGGACCATGGACCAGACCAGCGTGGACCAGACCAGCATGGACCAGACCAGCGTGGACCAGACCAGCACAGACCTGACCAGCGTGGGCCGGACCAGCACAGACCGGACCAGCGTGGACCAAACCAGCATGGACCGGACCAGCAGGGACCGGACCAACACGGATCGGACCAGCACAGACCGGACCAGCGTGGACCAGACCAGCATGGAATGGACCATGGACCGGACCAGTATGGACTGGACCAGCATGGACCAGACCAGCATGGACCAGCATAGACTGGACCAGCATGGACCGTCCAGCATGGACCAGACCAGCATAGACCTGACCAGCGGGAGGACTTGAGGATCCAGCAGCTCATGTCCTCCAGTCTGGAGGTCCTCCTGTGTGGAGGTGCTGCTTTAAACACTGAACATCAACCTCAGTGCTGCAGTGACTGAAGCCCCGCCCCCTGTCCAGGAGGCCCCGCCCACTCGGTCTGTCTGCATTTAAGCAGTTTGAGCTGGACCAACAGAGAAACAGTCTGCAGGATGATCTCACTGTGAGTACACATCTTTACTAATATCATTAATATTCAATTAATGTAAGGCTGCTATGATTATGATCAATATTCATATTCAGTTAGTAAACTTTATTTTTAATAATTATCATCTATCTTATCTATGTATCATATATATATATATATATATATATATATATATATATGTGTGTGTATGTATGTATATGTATATACAGAGGCAATTTATTTACACAAAGTTTACAGACATATAAACTACATACACTTATTATCTGTGTTCATATGTAATGCTTCATAATTGATGTTTTTATTTATGTATTTTATTTAATTTATGTTCTAAGTCATTTCTTAGCTTATCACTTAAATAATTGCACATTTTTATGTTATTTTTTCTTTTTTTGATAAACTTCTGTTAATTTGTGTTTTTAAAAAATATTCCTTTATCTTTAGACATAAATATGTAATTATTTAATGCACTCATTTTTCTGACATTCTATCTTTCTTTAATTGATGATTTTTGTATTTATTTTTTATTTAAGCTTTTATTTATTAATTGTTGATAGGGTTTTTTAATTTATTCGTTTTTGAATATGATTTTTTAAATGTCACCCTTTTATATCGGTCCATCTGTTGCTTGATTTGGTTTGTTGATTCTGCTGAGTGACTGATTATCATTAAGTAGAAGTTTTTAAATTTGATATGGTTGTAAAATTGTTGAGTTCTTTTTTCATTACTTTTCTAAATTGTTCATTTTTCAATATCTGTTTGTTTGTTAGTCCATTCATATTTGACTAACTCATTGGTTATTCAGCTAATTTCTTTCATTTTTGTTTGATTTTTTTTATTTCCTATTTATTTTCTATTTGTTTATTAATACATTGTTTTTTTCTTTGTTGGTTTGTTTCTATTTTTTCAACATTTTCATCTAAATTCTTAACAGAATTTTTGTGTTTTATTATGTGCCTCCTTATCAATAAATCACATTTTCATATCTGGATTTGTTTACTGAACAGCACTGATTGGTTGGTTTTGATTTGCTTTGATTGAAACTCGTTATAATTCTGTGAAATGATCATAACCATATTAATTAGTTTATTATAAATTTCATCAGCACCGACCCCGTTATTAAGCCGTCTATTGTTATAGGTATTGATCACAGCATTGACTCAGCAGCAGCATTAATTACTGATTAGCATGAACTGATTATTTTGATTAATTAAAGCTCTGCTCTGATTGGCCCAACAGGAAGTGGAGGGTGATTTGGACGGCGGTCTTTCTTGTCGTTTCTGTCTCCTCGGCTCCTCTGGAGGGTAAAAATAAAACCTTTTTGTTGTTTGGTAGAAAGACTTGGTTTTGTGCTTTGATTTATTTAAAAATTAAATTTGAAATGTTTTCTTTTCTCCAGAGCAGGAGCAGGAGGAGGTGGAGGTGGAGGCCGCAGAGGGGGGGGAAGGGGAGCTTTCAGAGGAGGAGGAGGGTAGGTCACATGCTTTTATTTTGAAAGGACTACAGCTGCTCTTGATGTGATAGAGGTGCTAGTTCTAAAGCTAAAGGATAGTAATAAATAATAATAATAAGAGTACGTCAAATATTTATCTGGTTATGTTAAATTCTTATCTGCTTTCATTTTGTTAATCAAACTCATCTGGTTAAGTCATGATCAGTGTTGTGTTTTAAAATAATTTATTCCTTTTTTACTTCGTGCAGCGTAACTTTTCCCGCTGACAGACATGAGACATGAGCAGTGTTGTCAGGTCTGCTCGTTATAAGCAACTCTCTTTTTTAAATGGTTGCTTGGCACTGTGAAACTTAAATGTAATGTAGATAAAAATTACAGCATGCTTTGTGTAAACTTCTCTTTTCAAAAAGGAAATAGCTGCAGGCTGCTTGTTTTTATCGAGCTCTCGTTCCACACGTGTAACGTAACTTTGTAAAATAAAGAGCACAAAAGAAATACTTAAGTTTACCCGAGAAGAACTTCAGTTAAGCATAAAAAATATTTTGATAGATGGTAACTAAGTAAAGTTTAGGCTTTGTCAATTTTGACAATGACCATGTGAAGGTGTTTTTATTGACTCAATAGTCTTTTGGTCACTGGAACTTTATTATGTTAAAATCAGAGTGAGATTATCATGAACTCTGATTGGAGGGGAGGTCACCCATTGTGTGATGTCACAGCATAATAATAATAATAATAATAGTAGTAATAATGATAATAATAATAGTAATAATAATAATAACAATAATAATTCTAATAATAATATCAATAATACTAATAATAATAGTATTATTGAATTACTTAGAATAATACTATTCTATTTAAAGTGATTAGAAACATCGTCCAAACAGAACAGATGGTCGGGGAAGCGTGACGTTACTGCTGAACGGAGCTGAAGGTGGTTTGAGTCTGGAGTTGTAGAGGGAGGGAGGACTTCTGAAGGCCCCGCCCCCATGGAGTTGAGGTCAGAGGTCATAGAGAGGTGAGGGGGAAGGTCCTGGACGAGGTCATGGACGAGGTCATGCACGAGGTCATGGACGAGGTCATGGACAGCCTTATAGGTGAAAGGGAACAGTTTGAACTCTGGTTAGTTTATGGAGGACAGAGTTATAATAATGTAAACAGGAAGTGACGAGGCTGGAGTGAGGGGCGGAGACAGGGGCAGAGACAGGTGGGACTGACAGCACAGAGCGACACCCAGACCCTTAACCTGTCTCAGTACGTTTCACAGTGCGATGTCCCAGTGCGATGTCACAGTGCGATGTTACAGTGCGATGTCAGTGGGATGTCACAGTGCGATGTCACAGTGCGATGTCAGTGGGATGTCACAGTGCGATGTCACAGTGTGGTGTCACAGTGCGATGTCACAGTGTGGTGTCACAGTGCGATGTTACAGTGCAATGTCACAGTGCGATGTCGCAGTGTGATGTCACAGTGTGGTGTCACAGTGCGATGTCACAGTGCGATGTCACAGTGTGGTGTCACAGTTGGATGTCAGTGCGATGTCACAGTGTGGTGAATTGACTTTAATTTATTTAAATTGAATTTATTTAGGATAGCCCCTTGATATGCAGCATCTTGTTTTCGAGGGTGTCACAGTGTGATGTTACAGTGCAATGTCAGTGGGATGTCACAGTGCGATGTCACAGTGTGGTGTCACAGTGCGATGTCACAGTGCGATGTCGCAGTGCGATGTTACAGTGCAATGTTACAGTGCAATGTCAGTGGGATGTCACAGTGCCATGTCACAGTGTGATGTCACAGTGCGATGTCACAGTGCGATGTCGCAATGTGATGTTACAGTGCAATGTCACAGTGCGATGTCACAGTGCGATGTCGCAGTGTGATGTTACAGTGCAATGTCAGTGCGATGTTACAGTGCAATGTCACAGTGCGATGTCGCAGTGTGATGTCAGTGTGGTGTCACAGTGCGATGTCACGGTGCGATGTCACAGTGTGGTGTCACAGTGGGATGTCAGTGCGATGTCACAGTGTGGTGAATTGAATTGAATTTATTTAAATTGAATTTATTTAGGATAGCCCCTTGATATGCAGCATCTTGTTTTCGAGGGTGTTACAGTGTGATGTTACAGTGCGATGTCAGTGGGATGTCACAGTGCGATGTCACAGTGTGGTGTCACAGTGCGATGTCACAGTGCGATGTCGCAGTGCGATGTTACAGTGCTATGTCACAGTGCGATGTCCCAGTGCGATTGTCACAGTGCAATGTTACAGTGCAATGTCACAGTGCGATGTCACAGTGCTATGTCGCAGTGCGATGTCGCAGTGCGATGTTACAGTGCAATGTCAGAGTGCGATGTCACAGTGCGATGTCGCAGTGCGATGTTACAGTGCAATGTCACAGTGCGATGTCGCAGTGCGATGTTACAGTGCAATGTCACAGTGCAATGTCAATGCGATGTCAGTGTATTTCACAGTGTGATGTCACAGTGTGATGTCAGTGGGATGTCACAGTGCAATGTCACAGTGGGATGTCACAGTGCGATGTCACAGTGTGATTCACAGAGCGATGTCACAGTGTGATGTCACAGTATGATGTCACAGTGCACTGATATCTTCACCTTTTTTTTGTTTGTTTTTAAATTCTTTTTCAGCCTGATTCTGTCCAGCACTGTTGTTTGCTTGTTTTATTTCACTTGTTTGTTTTTTATACGTTTTTGTTTATTTTTATGGATCTCTTTGTTTGGCACGATGACTTCAGCTCATCAAAAGAAAAGCAAATAATGTCAATCAAAAAAAATTTAACCAAATTTGTTTTTCCTTGATTATCACTGTTGTTTTCATAATTAATACCGTTAAATATCAGTAGCAAATATAACTATTAGATTAATTTAATAACATTGTTTCTGAACATCTTGATTTTTAAAGTGTCAAATGGAAGGACCAGATGAGCCCACATGACTGTTTGGAAAACTCAACCAGCTATTCAACATCATTCTTTACGGAATGAACACTTAAATGTTTGTCAAAGCTTCTTTACTCAGGAGATTGTCTCTTCCTTTCCAGATGATGATGACTCCAAGAGTCAGGATAAGAATGATGAGGGTGAGAGGCCTAAACACACTGTGACCTTTGACCTTAAACATAAACCTGCATAAACACAAATAACATTTATTTACATTAAAAAGAACTAAAGCACAGTTTAAGCTATAAAGGTTGAATGTTTGACTAAAGATGAAAGTATGTTCAGTACAACTTTGAATATATGACAAATACTCAAAAATAAACAATGTATAAAAATATGTTTTTTAATTTTGATGGATCTAAGGGCAAAGTATCTGTGCAGCAATCGTGTAACAGTGTGACTTTAAATTTGAACATAATCAGGATATTATCCTGCAGTCCCCTTTTCATACTGCAGCGTCATGTTAATGGACTGCAGTGCAGGTTCATAAACCAGGTAAACTTCTCCAACAAGACTCTGCAGCTCCAAACGGCAGCAGATATTTATCTTTACAGAGAAGACAACGATGACAGAAGGCTGATTCAGTCGTTACCCTGATGGGTCGTTAACCCCCCTGTCAGGTGAGATGCGGTGGTCACCTGCTTCCAGGTGTGAATGTTGGAGAACTTCCTGTAGAGTTCAGCATTGGACTGTGATTGGCTGAGAGGTTGTGTCCGAGTCCACCCCCTCTGTTCAGTTTGGTGACGATGGCTCCTTTAACTCTTCTCTCTCCACTCCTGTACCTGTCCTCTAAAGAGAGTCCTGTGTCCTGTCCCTGCTCTGTTTAGGTGTTTTGTCCTGGGATGGACAGTTACTAAAGTCAGTGTACTGCGGAGTCACTTAATCATACTGCAATACCGTACCGTACCGTACCGTACCATACCATATCGTATCGTACCGTACTGTACCGTACCATACCGTACCGTCTTCTCCGGGTTATCCGTGGTCGAGTCACGGGGGAAGCAGCCTGAGCAGAAGCCCAGACTTCCCTCTCCCCGGCCACGTCGTCCAGCTCTTCCCGGGGGATCCCAAGTCGTTCCCAGGCTAGCTGGGAGACATAGTCTCTCCGGCGTGTCCTGGGTTTACCCCGGGGCTGCCTACCGGTGGGACGTGCCCGGAACACCTCCCCAGGGAGGCATCCTGACCAGATGCCCGAGCCACCTCATCTGGCTCCTCTCAATGCGTAGTAGCAGCGGCTCTACTCCGAGCCCCCCCCCCCCCCCCCCCGAATGACAAAACTTCTCACCCTATCTCTAAGGGAGAGCCCAGCCACCCTGCGAAGGAAGCTCATTTCGGCCGCTTGTATTCGCGATCTCCTTTTCTCGGTCATGACCCACAGCTCGTGACCGCATATGAGGATAGGGGTGAAGATCTACCGGTAAATCGAGAGCTTCGCCTTACGCCTCAGCTCCCTTTTTACCACGACAGACCGGTGCAGAGCCCGCATCACTGCTGACACCGTACCGATCCGGCTATCGATGTCCCAATCCACCCTTCCTCCACTCGTGAACAAGACCCCGAGGTACTTAAACTCCTCCACTTGGGGTAGAATCTCTTCACTGACCCGGAGAGAGCACTCCACCCTCTCCCGGGTGAGGAGAGTGTTGACTCAGATTCTGACACCGGTCATACAGGGAACAGACCATATCAGGTGGTCTGCTACCCCATACTCCCGGACCAGCCCCCACAGGACCCCACGAGGAATACAGTCGAATGCCTTCTCCAGGTCCACAAAGCACATGTGGACTGGTTGGGCAAACTCCCATACACCCTTCAGCACCCGAAGGAGGGTATAGAGCTGGTCCACAGCTCCAAGACCAGGACGAAAACCACATTGCTCTTCCTGAATCAGATGTTCGACAATTCGACCCTCCCTACTCCGAATATACCTTCCCATGGGGGCTGAGGAGTGTGATCCCCCTGTAGTTGGAGCACACCCTCCGGTCCCCCTTCTTGAAAAGAGGAACCACCACCCCGGTCTGCCAATCCAGTGGCACTGTCCCCGATGTCCACGCGATGTTGCAAAGATGTGTCAACCATGACAGCCCTACAATATCCAGGGCCTTGAGGAACTCCGGGCGGATCTCATCCACCCCCAGAGCCCCGCCACTGAGGAGCTTCTTGAGCACCTCGACAACCTGAGCTCCAGAGATAGAGGAGCCCACCACCGAGTCCCCCAGGTCTGCTTCCACAGTGGAAGACGTGCTGGTGATTCTCTTCACCAATCCACAACATCCCGAGTCGAGGTCAGCAGAGCACCATCCCCACCATGGACAGTGTTGACAGCACACTGCTTCCCCCTCCTGAGACACCAGGTGGTGGTCCAGAATCCCTCCAAAGCCGTACGGAAGTCGTTCTCCATGGCCTCTCCGAATTCCTTCCATGCCGGGTTTTTGCTTTAGCGACCAACGAAGCTGCATTCTGAGTGGCCAGCCAGTACCCGTCAGCTGCCTCTGGAGTCCCGCAGGCCAAGAAGGCCCAATAGGACTCCTTCTTCAGCTTGATGGCATCCCTCACCTCTGGTGTCCGGAGGTAAAATAAAACTGAGTCATGTTAGAATAAAACTGAGTCATGTTAGAATAAAACTGAGTCATGTTAGAATTAAACAGAGTCATGTTAACACTCTGCAGTGTCATGATAAATATTATATTCATTTTAGAAAGCTCGGTTACCTAACTATAAAAGATTTATCCCTTTGAAACAAAACTTTTTCTGTTATTATTTATATTACTTTTGTTGTTCTTACCATTTTTACGACATAAATATTACCACTAATATTAATGTTGTTATTTATGTCGGCGTTGTTGTTTTATCGTTGTGTTTTGATAACAGTTATCATGACTGTTGTCATATATATTATATTGTAATATTATAATAACTGTTATCATGACACCTATCATCCTTTTTTTTATTATTTGCATTTTAAATCCTTACCATAACAATCACCATGACTGCCTTCATCACTGTTATTGCAGTTTTTATCATTATCATATTTATTCCTGAATATTTGGTGTAAAATAGAAAATCCTGCAGATTGTTCTCCAGCGGCTCCCACAGGAATATTTCTTGTGACCTGCCTGCAGAGCGTCTTTGGCCCTTTTGTTTATCAAAACTAAAAAATCTATGATGCATCATCTTCAATAAAAGCCATAAACATGTAATAAATATATTTAACATGAGCTTTAAATAACTGGACTTCAGTGTCTCTGTCCCCGACCCCTGCTGAACCTTCTGTTGCTCAAGTTTCTTCCTAAAACAAAAGTTTGATTCAGCAGGGCTCGTTGGCGTGCAGCAGACCGTCACCGTGGCGATGGCGTCCGGCGGTTCAGGTGAGTCAGCCTGATCAGGTTTTAGATCCTGAAAAGATGGTTTGTTCTCGTTCAGGCTCAAATTTAAAGCAGATTAATTAGGAAGCTTTCAGTCCAGGAGGAGCCTGAAATGATCTGTAGCTCATGACGGTTCAGCTCTGCAGCGCCACCTGCTGCCCACACAGAGTTTATTAGACCACCTACAGAGCGGGCCTGGACCGGCATGTGGTACATGATCATAGAACAGCCCTCCTGCCAGACTGAAGCTCTGAGCTTAGATTGTTTATCTTTACTGTGTCCGTCAGCTGGAGGAGGAACCATCGATGGAATGGCAGAAAGTTCTGGAGGAGGTCGAACAAATGACGGAACAGCCGGGGGAGGAGGAATATACGAGGGAACAGCAGGGGGAGGAGGAATATACGAGGGAACAGCAGGGGGAGGAGGAGCACAGGAAGGAACAGCAGGGGGAGGAGGAGCACAGGAAGGAACAGCAGGGCAGGGGACATACGAGGGAACAGCAGAAGGAGGTGCGAACGGTGACTCAGGAGCAGGAGCACATGCCGGAGCAGCAGGGGGCGCTGCAGGTAAGACTTTTAATAAACAGGCATTATCAAAGATCTATCAGCATAGATCAGCATCACAAAAGACACAGTAACAAGGTCAGAATGATAGAAATATCAAACAACACAATGTCAAAATCAGCACACACAAAAACACGAATTACAGTTCAGTCCTCACACCGACAGACATTAACGAGAAGACCACGAGCGCTCTGATTAGACGGTTCAAACAGATTCAGAGCGCTCTGATTGGACGGTTCAAACAGACTCAGAGTGCTCTGATTGGACGGTTCAAACAGACTTGGAGCACTCTGACTGGACGGTTCAAACAGACTTAGAGCACTCTGATTGGACGGTTCAAACAGATTCAGAGCGACTTCTGTGTGACTCTCATCTCAGCTTCAGCACCTTTGAGAACGAGAGACCTCCTACAATCAATAGTCATGTCTTTAGTTTTCAACATGTTCAACTCAGGAGGCAGCATTACTGCTACAGTCAAAGTCTGTAGCTGCATAAATAAGAGGTGGAGTAGATGTTACAGTCATAGTCTGTAGCTGCATAAATAGGAGGTGGAGTTACTGATGTAGTCAATGCTGCAAGCAGCATTTATATATAGCAGAGGAGTTTGTGGGTCTCGTTAATCTCGTTAATATCGTTATCGTGATTCTTCTCTGCAGGTGCTGATGCTGCTGACTCAGAGTCTAACGGTAATAACAAACGCGGTACAGAAGAGTTTACCTGTGGGCACAGGTGAGCGGTTAATGATAATCCATTATTGTGTGTCACTCAGGTAATGGTCAGAAGCTGATGAACGGAGGAGGGGGAGCTGAGAGTCAGACAGGTGAGCTTCAGGGGGCGGGGCTACAGGTTAGCAGGACAGGTAGTTAGACCTCACCCGGTTCTCCGTCTCTCTTTAGATGTTCTTGGGTCATTTGGGGGCGGGGTCTCTCACCTGGACTATACAGGTGAGTGTCCAGGTGAGGTCTATCTACCAGTCATTAATAATAAAAGATAAGAATCCAACAAATAAAAAATGTTTATCATTAATAACTCTTTCATATTTATGGATAAATCTTTTGTAGCTGTTGCTGTAGTTCTGGTCATCCCTGATAGGTGTAAGATAGGTAACAGGTGAGTCTGGTCTACAGTCTGGGCTGATCATTGATGGTTTTTGGTCTCATCAGGTTTGGATCCGTCAGCTCACGACTTCCTGCTGAGCCTCATGGGTGAGTTTACCTCTCCTGATGACAGGAGACTACAGAAAAACTGCCCACCTGCAGTGAGTCTGTGATGGCAGTAAGGTCATGGCGATCATGAGGTCATGGTGACCATGAGGTCATGGTGATCATGAGGTAATGGTGATCATGAAGTCATGGTAATCATGAGGTCATGGTGATCATGGGGTCATGGTGATCATGAGGTCATGGTGATCATTGGGTCATGGTGATCATGAGATCATGGTGATCATGAGGTCATGGTAATCATGAGGTCATGGTGATCATGGGGTCATGGTGATCATGAGATAATAGTGATCATTGGGTCCTGGTGACCATGAGGTCATGGTGATCATGAGGTCATGGTGATCATGAGGTCATGGTGATCATTGGGTCATGGTGACCATGAGGTCATGGTGATCATTGGGTAATGGTGATCATGAGGTCATGGTGACCATGAGGTCATGGTAATCATGAGGTCATGGTGATCATGGGGTCATGGTGATCATGAGGTCATGGTGATCATGAGATCATGGTGATCATGAGGTCATGGTGATCATTGGGTCATGGTGATCATGAGATCATGGTGATCATGAGGTCATGGTGATCATGAGGTCATGGTAATCATGAGGTCATGGTGATCATGGGGTCATGGTGATCATGAGATAATAGTGATCATTGGGTCTTGGTGACCATGAGGTCATGGTGATCATGAGGTCATGGTGATCATGAGGTCATGGTGATCATTGGGTCATGGTGACCATGAGGTCATGGTGATCATTGGGTCATGGTGATCATGAGGTCATGGTGACCATGAGGTCATGGTGACCATTGGGCCATGGTGTCTGTCATGGCAGACATCACTGTTTCTTTTGCAGCATTGAGAATTAAGACAGTTTCTGCTTTTGAAAAACATAAGGAACAGCTTCAGGCCATGATATCTCTCAGCTAAAAACACAAAGATAGATAGTTCACTAAAAATCAAAGAAACATGTCGCTGTGCATCCAAAGGTACTCTCCCCTGATTGGTCAGGTGGGGCCCATGACAACACTTTGGTCAGTTTGACCGTAATCATCTTACAGTCAGGATGAACCTCTCATCTAACACCATGAGCACAGAGAACCTTTAACAAAGATGCCTCACAGGTGGGGCCTCCAACAGAAACTGGAAAATCACTTTTTACTCTGTCTCCCTCACAGGCCACATGACCCCACCCACTCAGCTGGACGCTACAGGTGTGTTTGTTTGTCCAGGTAGATTTACCCAGATCATCTCATTTTGATTTGAACTGACTGTGAGGTGATTGGTTGGCTGTGATTGTGTGTCCTCATTATTTATTCATGAGCATGGAGGAACAAATGGATGGATGGACAAATGGATGGATGAACAGTCTGGTAGATGGATGAACAGATTGGATATACAGATGGAAGAACAAATGGGTGAATAGATAAATGGATGTGCAGATGGATGAATTTATGGATAGATGAACAGTCTGATGGATGGATGAATAAATGGATGGATGGATGGATGGATTCACGGATGGATGCATGTATAGACAAACAGTCTGATGGACAGTTTGATGGATGGAAAGATGGTCGGAAGAACAGTCTGATGGATGTAGAGTCTGATAGATGAACAGTCTGATGGATGAACAGTCTGATGGATGGATGTACAGTCTGATGGATGAACAGTCTGATGGTTGGATGTACGGTCTGATGGATGAACAGTCTGATGGATGGATGAACAGTCTGATGGATGAACAGTCTGATGGATGGATGTACAGTCTGATGGATGAACAGTCTGATGGTTGGATGTACGGTCTGATGGATGAACAGTCTGATGGATGGGCCATCTGATCAATGAACAGTCTGATGGTTGGATGTACAGTCTGATGGACGGATGAACAGTTTTGATGGTTGGATGAACAGTTTTGATGGTTGGATGAACAGTCTGATGGATGGATGAACAGTCTGATGGATGGATGAACAGTCTGGTGGATGAACAGTCTGATGGTTGGATGAACAGTCTGATGGATGGATGGATGAACAGTCTGATGGATGTACAGTCTGATGGTTGGATGAACAGTCTGATGGGTGAACAGTCTGATGGATGGATGGATGGACAGTCTGATGGATGAACAGTCTGATGGTTGGATGAACAGTCTGATGGATGAACAGTCTGATGGATGGACAGTTTGTTGGATGGATGGACAGTCTGATGGATGTACAGTCTGATGGATGAACAGTCTGATTGATGAATGTACAGTCTGATGGATGGACAGTCTGATGGATGAACAGTCTGATGGTTGAATGAACAGTCTGATGGATGAACAGTCTGATGGATGGATGTACAGTCTGATGGATGTAAAGTCTGATGGTCGGATGTACAGTCTGATGGTTGAATGAACAGTCTGATGGTTGGATGGATGAACAGTATGATGGATGAATGTACAGTCTGATGGATGAATGAACAGTCTGATAGATGAACAGTCTGATGGTTGGATGGACAGTCTGATGGATGAACAGTCTGAGGGATGAGCAGTCTGATGGATGAATGGACAGTCTGATGGATGTTCAGTCTGATGGATGGATGAACAATCTGATGGATGGATGAACCGTCTGATGGATGAACAGTCTGATGGATGTACAGTCTGATGGATGGATGAACAGTCTGATGGTTGGATGGATGAACAGTCTGATGGATGAATGAACAGTCTGATGAATGAATGTACAGTCTGATGGATGAATGAACAGTCTGATGGATGAACAGTCTGATGGATGAACAGTCTGATGGATGGATGAACAGTCTGATGGTTGGATTGATGAACAGTCTGATGGATGAATGTCCATTCTGATGGATGAACAGTCTGATGATAAACAGTCTGGTAGATGAATGTACAGTCTGATGGATGAACAGTCTGATGGATGTACAGTCTGATGGATGAACAGACTGATGGATGAATGAACAATCTGATGGATGAACAGTCTGATGGATGAACAGTCTGATGGATGGACATACAGTCTGATGGATGTACAGTCTGATGGTTGGATGGATGAACAGTCTGATTGATGAATGTACAGTCTGATGGATAAACAGTCTGATGGATGAACAGTCTGATGGTTGAATGACCAATCTGATTGATGAACAGTCTGATGGATGAACAGTCTGATGGATGGATGTACAGTCTGATGGATGAACAGTCTGATGGTTGGATGTACGGTCTGATGGATGAACAGTCTGATGGATGGGCCATCTGATCAATGAACAGTCTGATGGTTGGATGTACAGTCTGATGGCTGGATGAACAGTCTGATGGATGGATGAACAGTCTGGTGGATGAATAGTCTGATGGTTGGATGAACAGTCTGATGGATGGATGGATGAACAGTCTGATGGATGTACAGTCTGATGGGTGAACAGTCTGATGGATGGATGGATGGATGGACAGTCTGATGGATGAACAGTCTGATGGTTGGATGAACAGTCTGATGGATGAACAGTCTGATGGATGGACAGTTTGTTGGATGGATGAACAGTCTGATGGATGAATGTACAGTCTGAAGGATGGACAGTCTGATGGATGAACAGTCTGATGGTTGAATGAACAGTCTGATGGATGAACAGTCTGATGGATGAACAGTCTGATGGATGGATGTACAGTCTGATGGATGTAAAGTCTGATAGTCGGATGTACAGTCTGATGGTTGAATGAACAGTCTGATGGTTGGATGGATGAACAGTCTGATGGATGAACAGTATGATGGATGGATGTACAGTCTGATGGATGAATGAACAGTCTGATAGATGAACAGTCTGATAGATGAATGTACAGTCTGATGGATGAATGAACAGTCTGATGGTTGGATGGAATAACAATCTGATGGATGAACAGTCTGATGGATATACAGTCTGATGGATGAACAGTCTGATGGATGAACAGTCTGATGGACGAATGAACAGTCTGATGGATATACAGTCTGATGGATGAACAGTCTGATGGATGAGCAGTCTGATGGATGAATGAACAGTCTGATGGATGAACAGTCTGATGGATGAACAGTCTGATGGATGAATGAACAGTCTGATGGATATACAGTCTGATGGATGAACAGTCTGATGGATGAGCAGTCTGATGGATGAATGAACAGTCTGATGGATGAACAGTCTGATGGATGAACAGTCTGATGGATGAATGAACAGTCTGATGGATATACAGTCTGATGGATGAACAGTCTGATGGATGAGCAG
Organism: Scarus forsteni; assembly: GCA_036419115.1. Classification (NCBI taxonomy): domain Eukaryota; kingdom Metazoa; phylum Chordata; class Actinopteri; order Labriformes; family Labridae; genus Scarus; species Scarus forsteni. The sequence continues at coordinate 2,299,734 of JAZDUH010000133.1, read as the reverse complement.
TCTGATGGATGAATGAACAGTCTGATGGATGAACAGTCTGATGGTTGGATGACATTGTTTTATTTTGTAATTGAAGTGTTTGTCCTGTTTGTCCTTCAGTGATTGGTTCAGGTGTGACAGGTGCTCCATCTGCACTTCTTCACACGGACTCACCTGCAGGTACAAGCCCCGCCCCCTCCATCCTCCTCCCACCTAAGCAGATTTCCTGACAGGAAGTGCTTAAATATCATGTGACTCATGTTTCAGACACATCTCATCATTACGACATCAGCATCAACCAATCAGGATCAGGCCACACCTCTCTGAGCTCAGATCCTGATCAATCACTGCAAAGCTCAGCCTCAGGCTCCGCCCACACAGGAGCCACAGGAGGTCAGCACTTAACACCTCACTCTGATGGACATGTTAGCATCCTATGCTGTGTTAGCATCCTGTGCTGTGTTGGCATCCCTTGCTGTGTTAGCATCCTGTCCTGTGTTAGCATCCTGTGCTGTGTTAGCATCCCCTGATGTGTAAGCATCCTGTTCTGTGTTAGCATCCTGTCCTGTGTTAGCATCCCGTTCTGTGTTAGCATCTTGTCCTGTGTTAGCATCCTGTCCTGTGTTAGCATCCTGTGCTGTGTTAGCATCCCGTCTGTGTTAGCATCCTGTCCTGTGTTAGCATCCCGTCCTGTGTTAGCATCCCGTTCTGTGTTAGCATCCTGTGCTGTGTTAGCATCCCCTGATGTGTAAGCATCCTGTTCTGTGTTAGCATCCTGTCCTGTGTTAGCATCCCGTTCTGTGTTAGCATCTTGTCCTGTGTTAGCATCCTGTCCTGTGTTAGCATCCTGTGCTGTGTTAGCATCCTGTCTGTGTTAGCATCTTGTCCTGTGTTAGCATCCTGTCCTGTGTTAGCATCTTGTCCTGTGTTAGCATCCTGTGCTGTGTTAGCATCTTGTCCTGTGTTAGCATCTTGTCCTGTGTTAGCATCCTGTCCCTTGTTAGCATCTTGTCCTGTGTTAGCATCCTGTGCTGTGTTAGCATCCCGTCTGTGTTAGCATCTTGTCCTGTGTTAGCATCCTGTCCTGTGTTAGCATCCTGTCCCTTGTTAGCATCCTGTTCTGTTAGCATCCTGTGCTGTGTTAGCATCCTGTTCTGTGTTAGCATCCTGTGCTGTGTTAGCATCCTGTTCTGTTAGCATCCTGTGCTGTGTTAGCATCCTGTGCTGTGTTAGCATCCTGTTCTGTTAGCATCCTGTGCTGTGTTAGCATCCTGTGCTGTGTTAGCATCTTGTCCTGTGTTAGCATCTTGTCCTGTGTTAGCATCCTGTCCCTTGTTAGCATTTTGTCCTGTGTTAGCATCCTGTGCTGTGTTAGCATCCCGTCTGTGTTAGCATCTTGTCCTGTGTTAGCATCCTGTCCTGTGTTAGCATCCTGTCCCTTGTTAGCATCCTGTTCTGTTAGCATCCTGTGCTGTGTTAGCATCCTGTTCTGTGTTAGCATCCTGTGCTGTGTTAGCATCCTGTTCTGTTAGCATCCTGTGCTGTGTTAGCATCCTGTGCTGTGTTAGCATCCTGTTCTGTGTTAGCATCCTGTGCTGTGTTAGCATCCTGTTCTGTGTTAGCATCTTGTCCTGTGTTAGCATCCTGTCCCTTGTTAGCATTTTGTCCTGTGTTAGCATCCTGTGCTGTGTTAGCATCCCGTCTGTGTTAGCATCTTGTCCTGTGTTAGCATCCTGTCCTGTGTTAGCATCCTGTCCCTTGTTAGCATCCTGTTCTGTTAGCATCCTGTGCTGTGTTAGCATCCTGTTCTGTGTTAGCATCCTGTGCTGTGTTAGCATCCTGTTCTGTTAGCATCCTGTGCTGTGTTAGCATCCTGTGCTGTGTTAGCATCCTGTTCTGTGTTAGCATCCTGTGCTGTGTTAGCATCCTGTTCTGTTAGCATCCTGTGCTGTGTTAGCATCCTGTGCTGTGTTAGCATCCTGTTCTGTGTTAGCATCCTGTCCCTTGTTAGCATCCTGTTCTTTTAGCATCTTGTGCTGTGTTAGCATCCTGTTCTGTGTTAGCTTGTTAACGTTGTTGTCTCTGATGTTTGGTGTTTTTCACAGATGGATCCGACTCTCCGGACTCCACGGGTAGGACAGCTGATGAGTGCTCAGTGGATCATTGTTGGATTATTAATAATTATTGATTACTGGTCGTGTTTCATTAATCGCTGTCGCACTCTGCCTCTCAGGTAACGGTCGACAGTCCCTGCTGACGGACACGAACACAGGTAAATGGATCAAAAATCCCTTTAGCCATCGGTTACTACGGTTCTACTGTGATGTCATCTAATGCTGTTATGATGTCATCAGGGGGAGACGAGTCAGACATTGGGCTGCACACTGACCTCACAGGTAAGTGGGAGGGGCCTATGGGGAGCAATAAGTGTGTGTGGGGGGGTTGAAGGGGGAGGGGCTAACAATAGCAGCAGGAGATGGGCTAAGATGTGGAAGGTCAAATGTCATTGGGAGGGGCTTGCAGACGAAGGGGAGGGGCTTTAGATTATTGGGAGGGGCTTGTGGGCAAAGGGGAGGGGCTTTAGATAATGGGGAGGGGCTAACAGCTTTGAGAAGTGACTGAACATGAAAAGGGGCCTTGATGTGGGGGGAGGAGCCTATCAATGATGGGAGGGGCTTCACTTACTGACCCCTGTTCTCAATGGCTTCAGCTCCAGGTGCTGCACCCAGCAGTGATGTCACAGGTGAGTGTGGTTGCTATGGTGATGCTTGCATATTGATGAGCTTTATTCTGGTTATTAATGATCAACTTTTGATTACCCAGAATCCTCGGCTGTGGAGAGCATCACACACAGACTGCAGCCAGGTAAACACCTTTGTCTCCCGGATCCAGGTCTCAGTCAGGTGGGGTAGTCCACAGGTGTTAGGAGGACCCGCCCACTGCAGGGTCACACCTGTGCTCAGGTGAACTGTGTGTTCATATCACGGTCTCTCTGACCTGGGACCCCACCCCACCCCCCCCCCCACACACACACACACACACACACACACACACACACACACACACACGACTCACGTCCAACAGCAGCCGCAGGAGCGACCCTCCAGGCCACGCCCACATTTACATATTTCATATTCAAATGAGCGGAGATTCTCCTCTCTGCATCAGAAAGCTAAAAGAACGAGGAAGAACGGGAATGAAGCAGAGACGCTGCCCTGATTTAAAATAAAAATATAATAAAACAACAGGAGAACAGAATACATAAGATAATATAATAATATGACTTTAGAGATAAAATAAGAATAATATGATAATAGAGGGAGTCTTGGCACATTCAAGCATAACCCTACCCCAAGCATTGTGACCTTCATGTGACCTTCCCCTCCTTCAGTTTCAGGTGGTTCCTCCTACATAGAGCAGGTCACCATGGTAACAGACTCAGCGACAGGTATGTTGCTCTGACACCAGGCAGCAGGTGAGATTCCCACAGGTAAACAGGAAGTTGACGTCTCTGTCTCTGCAGTTTCAGCACAGGCAGCAGGAACTCCTCCAGACTACAGTAAGTCACAAACAAACGTTTAAGAATTCTTCTGCGTTCAGACGACGCTGGTGACGAGTTAATCCGCTGTAGTGTGCATGCCGGTTCAGTAGGTGGCGCTGTAGGTCTGCAGAGACACAGCGCTGCTACAACACACGAACAAAGAAGAAAAACTTTTCACAAACAACAATGGAGAATAGACACACAGAGACGCATATCTGTGTGGATAGTTTAGTCTGATAACATATCTGTGTGGATAGTTTAGTCTGATAACAAAGTGAGCACAGTAAGACGCTCACATGTTACTCTGTAGACAATGAAGCCGTTGTTGTTCCTGGTGTGTGTGGACACAAATGGACACAAATGAAAACGTATCGGATTTGACCATTTTCCGCGCCATGTAAACGCAGCCTTAAGCTCCGTGAGTGCTCTGATGTCACAGTGTGATGATTTCACAGTGTGATGATGTCACAGTGTGATGAGGAGGAGCTCTCCACTGTGAAGTTCTGCTGATGTGTGGACAAAGCCTGATAGTCAGGGCTCAGGGGTCAGGGGTCAGGGGACTCAGAGACAGGAAACAGGAAGTGATGAAACAACCATCCTCGAGTCTGACACATAAACATTTGTGTTTCCTACAGGTCACCCAGCTGCTGCCACAGAGCACACACATATGAGTGGTAAGTGTCACAACTACACACCCACACACACACAAACACAAACAAACACACACAAAAACACACTAACACACACACACACAAACAAACACAAAAAAACACACACACAAACACGCACACAAACAAACACATCCATGCACAAACACAAACATACAACAATAAACACAAAGAACCAATCACAAACGTACATTAACAAATATGTTTAAACACACATGCCATATGACTGCAGTATGGGGCCACATGACTGTAGTATGGGACCACATGACTGCAGTATGGGGCCATATGACTGCAGTATGGGGCCACATGACTGCAGTATGGGGCCACATGGTCCAGGTTCTTCTCTGGTCCAGGTTCTTCTTTGGTCCTGGTTCTTCTCTGGTCCAGGTTCTTCTCTGGTCCGATTCTTCTCTGGTCCAGGTTCTTTTTCTGGTCTTGGTTCTTCTCTGGTCCTGGTTCTTCTCTGGTCCAGATTCTTCTGTGGTCCTGGTTCTGCTCTGGTCCTGGTTCTTCCCTGGTCCTCGTTCTTTTTCTGGTCCAGGTTCTTCTCTGGTCCTGGTTCTTCTCTGGTCCTGGTTCTTTTTCTGATCCTGGCACTCTCTGGTCCTGGTTCTTCTCGGGTTCTGGTTCTTCTCTGGTCCTGGTTCTTTTCCGTTCCTGGTTCTTCTCTGGTCCAGGTTCTTTTTCTGGTCCTGGTTCTTCTCTGGTCCTGGTTCTTTTTCTGGTCCTGGTTCTTCTCTGGTCCTGGTTCTTTTTTGGTCCTGGTTCTTCTCTGGTCCTGGTTCTTCTCTGATCCTGGTTCTTCTCTGGTCCTGGTACTTCTCTGGTCCAGGTTCTTCTCTGATCCTGGTTCTTCTCTGGTCCTGGTGCTTCTCTGGTCCTGGTTCTTCTCTGGTCCAGATTCTTCTCTGGTCCTGGTTCTTCTCTGGTCCTGGTTCTTTTTCTGATCCAGGTTCTTCTCTGCTCCTGGTTCTTCTCTGGTCCAGGTTCTTCTCTGGTCCTGGTACTTTTTCTGGTCCAGGTTCTTCTCTGGTCCTGGTTCTTCTCTGGTCCTGGTTCTTCTCTGGTCCAGGTTCTTCTTCTGGTCCTGGTTCTTTTTCTGGTCCTGGTTCTTCTCTGGTCCTGGTTTTTCTCTGGTCCTAGTTCTTCTCTGATCCCGGTTCTTTTTCTGGTCCAGGTTCTTCTCTGGTCCTGGTTCTTCTCTGGTCCTGGTTCTTCTCTGGTCCTGGTTCTTTTTCTGGTCCAGGTTCTTCTCTGGTCCTGGTTCTTCTCTGGTCCTGGTTCTTATCTGGTCCTGATTCTTTTTCTGGTCCAGGTTCTTCTCTGGTCCTGGTTCTTTTTCTTATCCTGGTTCTTCTCTGGTCCTGGTTCTTTTTCTTGTCCTGGTTCTTTTCTGGTCCTGGTTCTTCTCTGGTCCTGGTTCTTTTTCTGGTCCTGGTTCTTCTCTGGTCCTGGTTCTTCTCTGGTCATGGTTCTTCTCTGGTCCTGGTTCTTTTTCTGGTCCAGGTTCTTCTCTGGTCCTGGATCTTCTCTGGTCCTGGTTTCTTTTTCTGGTCCTGGTTCTTCTCTGGTCCTGGTTCTTCTCTGTTCCTGGTTCTTGTCTGGTTCCGGTTCTTCTCTGGTCCTGGTTCTTCTCTGGTCCAGGTTCTTTTTCTGGTCCTTGATCTTCACTGGTCCTGGTTCTTGTTCTGGTCCAGGTTCTTCTCTGGTCCTGGTTCTTCTTCTGGTCCTTGTTCTTTTTCTGGTACTGGTTCTTCTCTGGTCCTGGTTCTTCTCTTGTCCTGGTTCTTTTTCTGGTCCTGGTTCTTCTCTGGTCCTGGTTCTTCTCTGGTCCTGGTTCTTTTTCTGGTCCAGGTTCTTTTTCTGGTCCTGGTTTTTCTCTGGTCCTGGTTCTTCTCTGGTCCTGGTTCTTTTTCTGGTCCAGGTTCTTCTCTGGTCCTGGTTCCTTTTCTGGTCCTTGATCTTCACTGGTCCTGGTTCTTTTTCTGGTCCAGGTTCTTCTCTGGTCCTGGTTCTTTTTCTGGTCCTTGTTCTTTTTCTGGGACTGGATCTTCTCTGGTCCTGGTTCTTCTCTGGTCCTGGTTCTTTTTCTGGTCCAGGTTCTTCTCTGGTCCTGGTTCTTCTCTGGTCCAGGTTCTTATCTGGTCCTGGTTCTTTTTCTGGCCCTGGTTCTTCTCTGGTCCAGGTTCTTTTTCTGGTCCTTGATCTTCACTGGTCCTGGTTCTTTTTCTGGTCCAGTTTCTTCTCTGGTCCTGGTTCTTCTCTGGTCCTGGTTCTTCTTCTGGTCCTTGTTCTTTTTCTGGTCCTGGTTCTTCTCTGGTCCTGGTTCTTCTCTGGTCCAGGTTCTTTTTCTGGTCCAGGTTCTTCTCTGGTCCTGGTTCTTCTCTGGTCCTAGTTCTTCTTCTGGTCCTGGTTCTTTTTCTGGTCCTGGTTTTTCTCTGGTCCTGGTTCTTCTCTGGTCCTGGTTCTTCTCTGGTCCTGGTTTTTCTCTGTTCCTGGTTCTTGTCTGGTTCTGGTTCTTCTCTGGTCCTGGTTCTTTTTCTGTTCCTGGTTCTTGTCTGGTCCAGGTTCTTTTTCTGGACCTTGATCTTCACTGGTCCTGGTTCTTCTCTGGTCCAGGTTCTTCTCTGGTCCTGGTTCTTCTTCTGGTCCTTGTTCTTTTTCTGGTCCTGGTTCTTCTCTGGTCCTGGTTCTTTTTCTGGTCCTGGTTCTTCTCTGGTCCTGGTTCTTCTCTGGTCCTGCTTCTTCTCTGGTCCTGGTTCTTTTTCTGGTCCTGGTTCTTCTCTGGTCCTGGTTCTTCTCTGGTCCTGGTTCTTATCTGGTCCTGATTCTTTTTCTGATCCTGGTTCTTCTCTGGTCCTGGTTCTTTTTCTTGCCCTGGTTCTTCTCTGGTCCTGGTTCTTCTCTGGTCCTGGTTCTTTTTCTGGTCCTGGTTCTTCTCTGGTCCTGGTTCTTCTCTGGTCCTGTTTCTTTTTCTGGTCATGGTTCTTCTCTGGTCCTGGTTCTTTTTCTGGTCCTGGTTCTTCTCTGGTCCTGGATCTTCTCTGGTCCTGGTTCTTTTTCTGGTCCTGGTTCTTCTCTGGTCCAGGTTCTTTTTCTGGTCCTTGTTCTTCACTGGTCCTTGTTCTTTTTCTGGTCCAGGTTCTTCTCTGGTCCTGGTTCTTCTTCTGGTCCTTGTTCTTTTTCTGGTCCAGGTTCTTCTCTGGTCCTGGTTCTTCTTCTGGTCCTTGTTCTTTTTCTGGTACTGGTTCTTCTCTGGTCCTGGTTCTTCTCTGGTCCAGGTTCTTCTCTGGTCCTGGTTCTTTTTCTGGTCCTGGTTCTTCTCTGGTCCTGGTTCTTCTCTGGTCCTGGTTCTTTTTCTGGTCCAGGTTCTTCTCTGGTCCTGGATCTTCACTGGTCCTGGTTCTTTTTCTGGTTCTGGTTCTTCTCTGGTTCTGGTTCTTCTCTGGTCCAGGTTCTTTTTCTGGTCCTTGATCTTCACTGGTCCTGGTTCTTCTCTGGTCCTGGTTCTTCTCTGGTTCTGGTTCTTCTCTGGTCCTGGTTCTTCTCTGGTTCTGGTTCTGGTTCTTTTTCTGGTCCTGGTTCTTCTCTGGTCCTGGTTCTTCTCTGGTCCTGGTTCTTCTCTGGTTCTGGTTCTTCTCTGGTCCAGGTTCTTTTTCTGGTCCTTGATCTTCTCTGGTCCTGACTCTGTGTTCTTTCTGTTCTCTTGGTTCTTCTTGTTCTCTTCAGGTTCAGTCACTGAACGATTCCACACACCTGGTCCGGGTTCTGAAGGTATGAATCAGATCTTTCCTGAAGGCTCCATGATGTTCTTTGGGGGTTTTGTAAATGTTTTAGAAAATGGTTTTTTACATTTTTCTCTGACGTTGATCCTGTTTTAGTTCATAAATTCACAGTTGTTAATAAAGTCCAGTTTTGATGTCAGGCAGCCGCTGACAGGAAGTTTTATTTTTGTTTTCTCCTGTTGTGGCCTTCTGAGTTTTTACATTCCTGAGGATTTTCATTGTGTTGTTGCTGATTTTTTTTTTTTTTCTTTTAATTTGTGTTTTCCTGACTTGGACCAAAATATTCCTTAAATCATCTAAAAATGTAATATTTGTGCTCCAGGTGCAGAAAATGTGGAACTGGAGGATACCTGCTGATTTTCACATCAAGCCAAGGGTCCGATTCCTGCGCTACAGGTTTCAGTGTACCGCCCAATCAGAATGGCCCAGGAAATCAGACTCCTCCCACTAGCTATAGGCCCCGCCCACTTATGTTTTTATATTTAAGTTTTGTTAATAGATGCTTGTGTTGTTTTAGAGTTGAATGTTCATGAACAATTTTTACGTGATGACATCATACAGGATGTGACATCATTGTCTCTGTAAAATGAGCTTTTTCACCAACATTAAATTTTTTTACTTTGAACATCAAACTGATTTTTGGCCTTTAGTTTGAGCTGATCAGATTGTGTTGATCTGTGACATTCACATACATTTTGAGTGTAAATATAAATAAAGATATATGGACACACACTCCTGATCAAACTTTAAAGACATGTTGAAAAATTGAAAGTCTACATTTTGCACTGCTGGATCTTTAAAAGCTTCTAAATGCAAAAAGTAGAAATGGAGACAGACAAACCAACTTTTGAGTAAATTTATTGCAAACAAACATTAAACTGAAATAGGCTGTTAATCAGCTCAGAATTTAAAGCTCACGCGCTTTTGTCACGGTTTCAGTTTGTTTTTAAAATAATTCTGTTGAAGCACAATTCTAAAGCAATGTCTGATTTTCATTAGAGGATTTTCAGTAAATTTTTATTTATTATCACTTTGGTCTGTTTCAAGTTATTTCAGTGGCTGTGTGGGTTTTTGTTTCTTTAACAGAAGGTGAGAATAAGTTTGTCCACGTGTGTTTATGCCTTAAGGTTAATAAATGTATTAGAGTAAAGCCCTTATTCAGAGGATCCTCCCGTCTGTAAAGAAAGTTCCTGTGATGAATGATCGGCCGTGGACAGAGAGGTCAGTCTGATGTTAACATTAATGTAAATAACGTTGGTCGTCATGGTGACACTAACGTGTGTTTAATGTGTCTGAAACGTTCATGTCAGGGTCTGTGATGATGAGCTCCTCAGACCAGGAGACATTTTTATGACCTGTTAGACAGCAGCTTCAGTTTCTGTTCTTCGCTGACAGGAGGGACACCTGGTGTGGACTGGATGTGCTGCTCTCTCATGTGGCCTGTCCCACAGCGGGACGTCCTGTTCTGAGTGGGCTGAACATTGATTTTTGAGAGAAGGCCTGACATCCAAATAAAATTTTGTGAAGTCGTGTCTGATTGTAACGTCTGCTTGATTCTGAGCACTCTCATTAAACTTCACACCAAACACTGATTTATTATTTATTATTATATTATATTTAGCAGGAATGTTCCCAGTAACACTAAAATGTCTTCTTCATGGAGGCCTGGCAAAGACACAAACCGATCAAACCAAAGCTTGAATCAGATTTTCATGTCTGTTTAGAGGGATGTGAAGGTTTTGGATCCTGAATATTATCCTCCACATTAATGTAAAGCCATCAGCATTTGTTTATTTCAGTGTTTTTACATCCAAACATCGTGAATTTATTTTATTAAACGTCCCTCCTCATCCTTTTGTCAGAACTTTGTGTTTTTTTTGTCTTTAAAACGTCAAACAAAACAAAAAGACAGAAATGGGAACTCTTCGGTTCTGGAGCGTCGACGTCACGACGCACGGTAAGGAGCATTTTGCGCGACGATGTGACGCCATCAGTGTGCGACAGCCTGCCCCGTACGCAGTTGTAATGTTGTGGTATTTGTGGAGTTTGTGCCCGGAGTTTGATTGACACTCAGTTTTCTTCACCCTCACCTGGGAACACCTTGGCTCGCGGGGCACAGGAGCCGTCCCGAGGACTGAGTGAGCCAATCAGAGCACGGGGCGCGCGGGCATCAGCTGACGGGGATAGCAGCAGGCTACCTGCTAGCATCGCTAGCTCAGATTAGCTTGGCATTCGCGTGGAATAATCCGGTGCGTTTGATTTTCTGATGGAGTATCCCGCAGGGGGGGGAGGGGCGGGGCTCAGCGGGAACGTGCCCGCCTTCCTGACCAAGCTGTGGACCCTGGTGGAGGACCCGGACACGGACCCGCTCATCTGCTGGAGCCCGGTGGGTTAGCCTAGCCTAGCTTAGTTCAGCTAATGTCCCACAGATGGAGGAGTGACCAGTGATGACGTTTGTTTGTTTGTTTGTTTGTTTGTTTTTGTCGTCCATCAGAGTGGGACCAGCTTCCACGTGTTCGACCAGGGCCGCTTCTCCAAAGAGGTTCTCCCAAAGTTCTTCAAACACAACAACATGGCCAGCTTCATCCGACAGCTCAACATGTGTGAGTCCATCTGTCAATCAATCAGTCAATCAGCCCGTTAGTCTTCCTTTGTCAGATATGAGACGAGTCTGAAAAGGAGACAGGAGGAGAGGAGAGGGGAAGAACACCTCCTGTGTGACCTTGGCTCAGCTTCAGTCCTGCTCATTGTCTCAACCACCTGATAACATGCAGGCGGTCTTGAAAAGAGTTCTGATCCAGAGGAAAGTTTACAGGGGGAGGGGCTTCTTCTCTGACTCTCCAGGAGAATGGAGAAATCCCAACCTCAAGGCCAGAACAAGGAGCCAAAACAGAAAAACTGTTTGGGTCAGGCCGACTGTGGGTTCAGTATTTAGTCTCTTTGGTTCTCAGATGGCATTTTCCAAAAATCCCAATCCGTGTGGCCCATTGAGCCGAGCCGAGCTGCCATCTTCTCCAAGGTGGCATCCAACGAATTAGTTCAATAAGCACATCCTGTGATTTAGCTCACGTCACTTGAGCATCCCTGTTCACCTGTGTGTGTTACAGACGGGTTTCGTAAAGTGGTTCACATCGAGCAGGGTGGACTGGTGAAACCAGAGAGAGACGACACCGAGTTCCAACATCCGTTCTTCATCAGAGGACAAGAACATCTGCTGGAGAACATCAAGCGCAAAGTCACGGCGGTACGTCACACCTTCATAGACACTGCACGCTCCTGTGTTCGTCTTTACGTGTGAGCGTGTGTGTAGCTTTTCCATCGGCGGTAACAGACGGGGCCTCGTTAACCTGTTGGGGCCTCGTTAATCTGTCGTCCTGCACTGATGTGAGTCTCTGTCCACTCCTGAGTCAGAGCTCCAGCTAAAGCTCAGATCCAACATGAAACCAGTCAAGATGACACGTGCCGTTTGAAACCTCTCCGCTCTGAAGATCAGTAAATTAGGGATGCTCCATGTTGGATTTTTGCCTTATTTTAAAGATATTTTAGTCCATTACTGCTGATGCTGATGTATCTGATCAGGAGTTCTGTACGTAAGAACGGTGGACTTGGTTCCTTCAGTGTCGCAGTGAGGAACAGATGAAAACAAAAAAACAGTATGAAATTTTTTAAAAAGTGAAATCCTTTATTTTTAAATGTACAATGCAGTGATGAGGAAGAGCATCAACATTGTAATTTAGCGACATTCAAGCCAATATACAATGACCAATATATATGTCTGATATATCAGCGGAAAATATCAGCTCATACGATTTTTAACTTTTTAGACTATCAGCTGATACGATTTTTCACTTTTTAGACTATCAGCCGATACGATTTTTAACTTTTTAGACTATCAGCTGATACGATTTTTAACTTTTTAGACTATCAGCTGATACAGTTTTTAACTTTTTAGACTATCAGCCGATACGATTTTTAACTTTTTAGAGTATCAGCTGATACGATACTTAAAAATACGTAAAATACCATATATGGGTGCAGACTAGTATCTGTCTTTTCTCTGGCTGGTTCAGGTGTCGTCTGTACGTCAGGATGAAATGAAGATGTCTGCAGACGAGGTGAACAAGATACTGAGCGACGTGCAGCTGATGAAAGGCAAACAGGAGACCATTGACTCAAGAATCATCGCCATGAGACAGTAAGAGTGGATCTTAAACGGCAAAGTGACCTACCCTGTTATTTATGACCTGCCCTGTCTAAATGACCTGCACTGTTATTGATGACCTGCCCTGTTATTGATGACCTGCCCTGTCCAAATGACCTGCCCTGTCTAAATGACCCGCCGTGTTATTGATGACCTGCCCTGTCTTAATGACCTGCCGTTATTGATGACCTGCCCTGTTATTGATGACCTGCCCTGTTGTTGATGACCTGCCCTATCTTAATGACCTGCCCTGTCTTAATGACCTGCCCTGTCTTAATGACCTGCCCTGTTATTGATGACCTGCCCTGTCTTAATGACCTGCCGTTATTGATGACCTGCCCTGTCTTAATGACCTGCCCTGTTATTGATGACCTGCCCTGTTGTTGATGACCTGCCCTATCTTAATGACCTGCCCTGTCTAAATTACCTGCCCTGTTATTGATGACCTGCCCCTTTCTTAATGACCTGCCCTGTTATTGATGACCTGCCCTGTCTAAATGACCTGCCCTATCTTAATGATCTGCCAGGTCTTAATGACCTGCCCTGTCTAAATGACCTGCCCTGTCTTAATGACCTGCCCTGTCTCAATGACCTGCACTTTTATTGATGACCTGCCCTGTCTTAATGACCTGCCCTGTTATTGATGACCTGCCCTGTCTAAATGACCTGCCCTGTTATTTATGACCTGCCCTGTTATTGATGACCTGCCCTGTCTAAATTACCTGCCCTGTCTAAATGATCTGCCCTATCTTAATGATCTGCCAGGTCTTAATGACCTGCCCTGTCTAAATGACCTGCACTGTTATTGATGACCTACCCTGTCTAAATGACCTACCCTGTTTATTATGACCTGCCCTGTCTAATTGACCTGCCCTGTCTTTACGACCTGCCCTGTCTTAATGACCTGCCCTGTTATTGATGACCTGCCCTGTCTAAATGACCTGCCCTATCTTAATGACCTGCCCTGTCTAAATTACCTGCCCTGTCTAAATTACCTGCCCTGTTATTCATGACCTTCCCTGTCTTAAAGACCTGTCCTGTCTAAATGACCTGCCCTGTCTAAATGACCTGCCCTCTCTAAATGACCTGCCCTGTCTTAATGAGCTACCCTGTCTTAATGACCTGCCCTGTCTTAATGACCTGCCCTGTTATTGATGACCTGCCCTGTCTTAATGACCTGCCGTTATTGATGACCTGCCCTGTCTTAATGACCTGCCCTGTTATTGATGACCTGCCCTGTCTAAATGACCTGCCCTGCCTTAATGAGCTACCCTGTCTAAATGCCCTCCCTGTCTAAATGACCTGCCCTATCTTAATGATCTGCCAGGTCTTAATGACCTGCCCTGTCTAAATGACCTGCCCTGTCTTAATGACCTGCCCTGTCTCAATGACCTGCACTTTTATTGATGACCTGCCCTGTCTTAATGACCTGCCCTGTTATTGATGACCTGCCCTGTCTAAATGACCTGCCCTGTTATTTATGACCTGCCCTGTCTTAATGACCTGCCCTGTCTAAATTACCTGCCCTGTCTAAATGATCTGCCCTATCTTAATGATCTGCCAGGTCTTAATGACCTGCCCTGTCTAAATGACCTGCACTGTTATTGATGACCTACCCTGTCTAAATGACCTACCCTGTTTATTATGACCTGCCCTGTCTAATTGACCTGCCCTGTCTTTACGACCTGCCCTGTCTTAATGACCTGCCCTGTTATTGATGACCTGCCCTGTCTAAATGACCTGCCCTATCTTAATGACCTGCCCTGTCTAAATTACCTGCCCTGTCTAAATTACCTGCCCTGTTATTCATGACCTTCCCTGTCTTAAAGACCTGTCCTGTCTAAATGACCTGCCCTGTCTAAATGACCTGCCCTCTCTAAATGACCTGCCCTGTCTTAATGAGCTACCCTGTCTAAATGACCTGCCCTGTCTTAATGGCTTGCCCCTTTCTTAATGACCTGCCCTGTTATTGATGACCTGCCCTGTCTAAATGACCTGCCCTGTTATTGATGACCTACCCTGTCTTAATGACCTGCCCTGTTATTGATGACCTGCCCTGTCTAAATGACCTGCCCTGCCTTAATGAGCTACCCTGTCTAAATGACCTGCCCTATCTTAATGACCTGCCCCTGTCTAAATGACCTGCCCTGTTATTGATGACCTGCCCTGTCTAAATGACCTGCCCGGTCTTAATGACCTGCCGTGTCTTAATGAACTGCCCTGTCTTAATGACCTGCCCTGTGACCTGCCCTGTTATTGATGACCTGCCCTGTCTTAATGACCTGCCCGGTCTTAATGACCTGCCCTGTGTTTCAGTGAGAACGAGGCCCTGTGGAGGGAGGTTGCCAGTTTGAGGCAGAAACACTCTCAGCAGCAGAAGGTCGTCAACAAGGTCGGTTCATCTGTTTATTTATTTATTACAAAGATCAATAAATATCCCATCCGTACATTTAATAATCAATAAAGATTATCTATGATGATTATAGTTTAATAATTAATCAGGATTATTTTATATTTTTATAAAGTGTGACTGTGATATAAAATAGTTTCACAAAAGTGTTTAACTGGTTTTTAATGTTTCCGTTGCAGAAATGTCTGAGCGATGTTTTTCTCTGATTTAATTATTCTGCCGACTCTAAAACAGCCGAGTGCTGCATCATCCTGCCGTTTGTTCAGCTGTGGAGAAAAACTTTCAAAATAAAAGCCCTGACTTATGAAGGCTAGGTGGAGGGTTAGGGTTAGGGTTAGAGCACGTAGTCTGAGACAGAGTCCAGCACGTAGTCTGAGACAGAGTCCAGCACGTAGTCTGAGACAATGTCAAGCACGTAGTCTGAGACAGAGTCCAGCACATAGTCCGAGACAGAGTCCAGCACGTAGTCTGAGACAATGTCCAGCACGTAGTCTGAAACAGAGTCCAGCACGTAGTCTGAGACAGAGTCCAGCACGTAGTCTGAGACAATGTCCAGCACGTAGTCTGAAACAGAGTCCAGCACGTAGTCTGAGATAATGTCCAGCACGTAGTCTGAGACAGAGTCCAGCACGTAGTCTGAGACAGAGTCCAGCACGTAGTCCGAGACAGAGTCCAGCACGTAGTCTGAGACAATGTCCAGCACGTAGTCTGAAACAGAGTCCAGCACGTAGTCTGAGATAATGTCCAGCACGTAGTCTGAGACAGAGTCCAGCACGTAGTCTGAGACAATGTCCAGCACGTAGTCTGAGACAGAGTCCAGCACGTAGTCTGTGTCAGAGTCCAGCACGTAGTCTGTGTCAGAGTCCAGCACGTAGTCTGAAACAGAGTCCAGCACGTAGTCTGAAACAGAGTCCAGCACGTAGTCTGTGTCAGAGTCCAGCACGTAGTCTGTGTCAGAGTCCAGCACGTAGTCTGTGTCAGAGTCCAGCACGTAGTCTGTGTCAGAGTCCAGCACTTGACTGTAGTCCTGAGTAGACCAGTATAGAGGGACCTGTTTGAGTCCCAAGTAGACTGGTATAGACCATAAAGTGACCTGTTTAAATCCTGAGTAGACCAGTATTGACCATAGAGGGACCTGTTTAAGTCCTGAGTAGACCAGTATAGACCATAGAGGGACCTGTTTAAGTCCTGAGTAGACCAGCATAGACCATAGAACGACCTGTTTAAGTCCTGAGTAGACTATTATAGACCGTGGACGGACCTGTTTGAGTCCCGAGTAGGCTAGCATAGACCATAGAGGGACCTGTTTAAATCCTGAGTAGACCAGTATAGACCATAGAGGGACCTGTTTGAGTCCCGAGTAGACTAGCATAGACCATAGAGGGACCTGTTTAAATCCTGAGTAGACCAGTATAGATCATAGAGGGACCTGTTTGAGTCCCGAGTAGACCAGTATAGACCATAGAGGGACCTGTTTAAATCCTGAGTTGACCAGTATTGACCATAGAGGGACCTGTTTAAGTCCTGAGTAGACTATTGTAGACCATGGAGGGACCTGTTTAAGTCTTGAGTAGACCAGCATAGACCATAGAGGGACCTGTTTAAGTCCTGAGTAGACTATTGTAGACCATGGAGGGACCTGTTTAAGTCTTGAGTAGACCAGCATAGATCATAGAGGGACCTGTTAAAATCCTGAGTGGACCAGCATAGACCATAGAGGGACCTGTTTAAGTCCTGAGTAGACTAGTCCAAGTCTCTGATTGAGTTGCCTCGACCAGTTTGATTGCAGGGATCGGTGTAAGTGCTGGATGGAACAGTGAGAGTATGATGTGTTTCTCTTCCTTTTTTAGGCCATTGATGCTGAATGACTCAAGCTCCGCCCACTCCATGCCCAAATACAGCCGGCCATTCCCATTGGAGCACATGCAGGTACACTGACTGTTTCACTAACGGATAAAGCCGTGATTTTCTACTTGTCCTGGATTAATTTAGCTGTGATCTGGTTTCATGAAAGTGGAGGCGCATCAGTTACCATGGAGATTTATCCTGCTGTTAGCCTGCTCCAGACCAGGTTAGCAATCAGGCTAACAGTCAGGCTAACAGTTAGGCTAACAGTCAGGCCAAATTAATCTAACTAAACAGTTTTAAGATGGCATATTCACACGTTTGTTTGTTTACAAGCTAATTGTTTATAAATGTTTGTTTGTGTTTACAGGCAGCAGCCTCTCTGTTCTCCGCTGACTCCCTCATGTCCTCTGGACCAATCATCTCTGACATAACAGATGTAGCCACGCCCACAGCACAGGACGAGGGCAGCGCGTGGACAGAGGCGGGGTAAGGCGGTATCAGGGTGGTGGTGCTCCGGCACAAATACAAACTGACCCTTCTACAGAGAGGCAAAAACTAAAGTCCTGATGTGTGAAATCATAAAGGAAGAATTAATATAACTAATAATAATAATAAATAACAGTAAAAATAACAATAATAATTGATAATAATATTAATAAGTACATATGATAATTATTAATAACATCAATCAATTAAATAATAATAATAAATAATATTAATAAACAATAATAGTACAGGAGTGTCATAAGATGGCCGCCACAGTCTCTCAGCCAATCCTGTGTCTTCTTCCTCTGCAGAGAGAGCCAATCAGCTGTCAAGCAGGAGCCGTCCAGCCCTGATGTGGAGGTGGTTCCTGTTCTGGAGGGCGGGGCTTCATACGTGGACACGCCCCTTTCCCCCACCACCTTTATCAACTCCATCCTGCTGGAGAACGAGATACAGCCAACGCCCAACAGCTCCGCCCCCAGCACAGGTAAAGCCCCGCCCCTTTACAGGTAGAGCCCCTTCCCCTTCCCCCTTACAAGTAGAGCCCCGCCCCCTGACAGGTAAACGTTGGCTGTGATGCTTCCTGTCCGTTCGTGACATCGGCTGTGTCCGAAATCATTCACTATTCACTTTATAGTGCACTATATAGTGTATACGCCATTTTGTAGTGGTGTCCGAATTCTCAGCAGTTAATTTCATCCACTATATAGTGCACTATAAAATACCCACAATGCACAGCAAATTTGAGTGTACATGCGATGTACACTCATGGATTAAAGTTCTCCGTCGCTGCGACGGATTTCCGTCAACCGGGCAGAGAAAGTTTGTGCGCGCGCGTGTGGGTGTGTGTGTGTGTCTATGTAGGGGGGCAAGGAGCTGTCACTGTTTGTGATATTAACGGACTTTGATGGAGGACGAAGAGCGGCCTCTTTCACTGTCTAAACTCTGGAGCCGCATGCACCTCTTAAGCCTACTTGTTGCGGCTCCCTGCAGCCCGCAGTTCCGGAGGCGGATGCGGCTCTTTAGCTCGGTGTCGCTCCATGCCAGTGATGCAGCGGAGGAAGCGCCACGTTGTCTTCATTTTTTTATTATCCGTGCTTACGGTACGAGCCTGCGGGTGCCGGTTCTTTGCAGCGTAACGGCGCGTAAAGCCCGCTGTGGCGATCGGCAGGTGCGTAAATACCCCTTCTCTTATGTTGGCTCACTCCCCCCGCCTCCGCCTCCCTGAAGTTTACTTGCATCACCCCTGCACCTGCGGCTCCACACGACTTCTCCACGGTGGAATGGAGGGCAAAATGGCTCTTTCCATACAAAAGTTTGCCGACCCCTGGTCTAGCAGATTGGAGCAGTTAAGCAATAATCGGCAGCAATATTGAAGAGAGGCTGAGATTAACCCTGTGATGCTCGAATTAATACTTCAGAATGGTAAAAAAAAAAATGTTTTGAATGCTTTAATTACAAAAATAGCCTAAATAATAGATAAATGACAAAAAAATCCTTAAAAAAGTTTAAAGGGGGGGTCTTTGATCAATTGTTGCCATATGGCAAGAATATGCAAAAATGGAAGGTACCATAAAATCAACATTTTTGAGCAACAAGGCATTTTATTTCAAACAAGACTCAACATATCTATGTTATACTCTTCCAAAATGAACAAATAAACATTTATACAGTGAAAACATTGTATAATTTCTAGTTATCTAAAATATCTGCTCATAAAAACCTGAAACCTTGAACCTGACTCAATAAAGTACGGTCTATCATTCTTTATTTTCATTTCATTCAGTTTTTTTTCTGTTTCATTTCATTTGATTTCAAATCATGTCAGTTGAATTGATTTGATTTCTTTAATTTGATCTGATTTCATTTCATTGTCTTATGAAAGTCAACAAAGCAGTTCCTCTCAACGTCTGCTAATAGAAACAAAAAACTTTAACCTGGATCCATTAAGTTCAATCTATCATCCTTTTTTTCAATTCATTCAGTTGTTTTTTTCTGTTTTATTTCATTTGATTCGTTTAATTTCAGTTGATTTTGTTCTGATTCCTCCTCTAGTTTGACAGTAGTTTCTACCCTGCTCTCTTTCCCTCTCCTGTAGAAGTAGCTGGGATACATCTTTTATGGAGGAAAGTAGGTACTATTTCAAAGATAGTCAGAAAACTACCTTAAATTACAAAATATATATATATATATATATATATATATATATATATATATATATATATATATATACACAACGTTATTAGTTTTGAAACATAAGCAAAAGGTGTAAACACTCTCAGGATAGTTTCATGCTATGTAAGTGAATGGAACTCCATTAGGTTGTATACATTAGGAATTTTCCATATTTGCATATTGTTGCCATGTGGCAACAAATCTGTTTTGGCATATTACAAAAAAATGTATAACAACAAAATTTAATAATGTGAAAAAAAATAAAGTTTACTTACCCCAGATAATGATTTTAATTTTTTTATTGTGAAAAATCTCCAAAAATTAAGACAAGCTTGGAGAGCCCCAGACAATATTGTTTGGATGTCAAATGTCCATTAGCAAAAAGGACTGGCAAACAAGATCTCCTGGTCATGCGGCCTCATAAATTCTATTTCTTTCAAACTAAAAGTCCCCTCTTCACACCTAAATGTAAAAACATACATTTTATTTCACAGTTTCTTAGAAAAATTAAGATAAAATATTTGCTGCCATATGGCAACACTATGCAAGAGAGGGTTAAATAGTCTGTAGGGCCTATTTTACAGGGCGGTCTGCAATCACACTTTTTTCTGCTGCACTATTGTTATTAACTATTGTTACTGAAATACTAAAAAATGGAAGTTTTGTGATTTATATCCAATTAATGACAATAGTAAGGTCCATTGTTACATGATGAAAACTGATTACGAGTAGGGGCTTAGGAGGTAATGCCGCCCCCGACCCCCTTATACCACCACCAACACAAAAAATAATTTTCAGTCAAATGATTTTTTTTCACTTTAATCCATGTACACTATACCGTACTCCCGTATACCACAATGCAATGCGGTCGTTTTTTTCCATAGAAGAAGAAGAGAACGGAGGCTGTTAGGCGCTGCTTTCATTCTTAAATGTAAATAAACGTTGGAGTATCTTTAAAACGTTCATAGCGTAGCTTTTTAACGCCTTTTAGCGGCAGTAAACAACTTCGAAATCTGCTACTTATCCTCCCAAATGGCCGGTTTGTTTATGTGAGTCTCGGCACGTCCACTTCCGTCACAGGAATATCCGGCTCATCTGCTGACGCTATGACGTTCAGAAAATTTCCGTATAGTGTCCGAAATGTCGTTTGGTCATTCCCTATATAGTCCACTATTTCATTTACACTACATAGGGAATAGTGAGTGAGTGAATGAGTGGATGATTTTGAACACAGCTATCATCTTCTTCTTCTTCGTCTCTCAGTCAGTCCCATCATTCTGATGAGCCCTCCTTCCTCTGGGCCCCGCCCACAAACACCAGCTGGCCAATCTCCGTCCTCTGTCCCAACTTCAACATCATTACCTGCCTCAGGCTCCGCCCCCTGCCCCGCAAAAGCATCTGAGAAGTGTCAGACGGTGGCCTGCATCGACAGGTGAGTCTGTGGACCTGTGATGTCCCTCAGTGTTCACGTCTCTAACGACGAACTGAGAGGAGGAACACGAGCTCATCCACAACAACAAAGAAGCAAACATCCACAACAACAAAGAAGCAAACATCCACAACAACAAACAAACAAACATCCACAACAACAAACAAACATCCACAACAACAAACAAATAATCACAGCAACAAAGAAGCAAACATCCACAACAACAAAGAAGCAAACATCCACAACAACAAACAAACAAACATCCACAACAACAAACAAACAAACATTCACAACAACAAACAAAAAATCACAGCAACAAACAAGCAAACATTCACAACAAACAAGCAAACATCCACAACAACAAACAAACATCCACAGCAACAAACATTCAGAACAACAAAGAAGCAAACATCCACAACAACAAACAAGCAAACATCCACAACAACAAACAAACAAACATCCACAACAACAAACAAACAAACATTCACAACAACAAACAAACATCCACAACAACAAACAAACATCCACAACAACAAACAAACAATCACAGCAACAAACAAGCAAACATTCACAACAAACAAACATCCACAACAACAAACAAACAAACATTCACGACAACAAAAAAACATCCACAACAACAAACAAACATCCACAACAACAAACAAACATCCACAACAACAAACAAACATTCATAACAACAAACAGTCACAACAAACATCCACAATAACAAACATTCACAACAACCATTCACAACAACCAAACATCCACAACTGTAGTGAGGCTCTGACTGTAGTGAGGCTCAGACAGCAGTGAGGCTCAGACAGCAGTGAGGCTCAGACAGCAGTGAGGCTCTGACAGTAGTGAAGCTCAGACAGCAGTGAGGCTCAGAAAGCAGTGAGGCTCTGACTGTAGTGAGGCTCAGACAGCAGTGAGGCTCAGACAGCAGTGAGGCTCTGACTGTAGTGAGACTCTGACAGTAGTGAGGCTCTGACAGTAGTGAGGCTCAGACAGTAGTGAGGCTCTGACTGTCATGAGGCTCCGACAGCAGTGAGGCTCTGACTGTAGTGAAGCTCTGACAGTAGTTAGGCTCTGACAGTTGTGAGGCTCAGACAGGAATGAGGTTCTAACTGTCATGAGGCTCTGACAGCAGTGAGGCTCTGACAGCAGTGAGGCTCTGACAGTAGTGAGGCTCCGACAGCAGTGAGACTCTGACTGTAGTGAAGCTCTGACAGTAGTGAGGCTCTGATAGCATTGAGGCTCAGACAGCAGTGAGGCTCTGACTGTAGTGAGGCACTGACTAGTGAGGCTCACTGTAGTGAGGCTCAGACAGCAGTGAGGCTCTGACTGTAGTGAGGCTCTGACTGTAGTGAGGCTCTGACAGTACTGAGGCTCAAACAGTAGTGAGGCTCAGACAGCAGTGAGGCTCAGACAGCAGTGAGGCTCTGACTGTAGTGTGGCTCAGACAGCAGTGAGGCTCAGACAGCAGTGAGGCTCTGACTGTAGTGAGGCTCTGACTGTAGTGTGGCTCAGACAGCAGTGAGGCTCAGACAGCAGTGAGGCTCTGACTGTAGTGAGGCTCCGACAGCAGGGAGGCTCTGACTGTCGTGAGGCTCAGACAGCAGTGAGGCTCAGACAGCAGTGAGGCTCTGACTGTAGTGAGGCTCCGACAGCAGTGAGGCTCCGACAGCAGTGAGGCTCAGACAGCAGTGAGGCTCTGACTGTCATGAGGTTCCGACAGCAGTTAGGCTCTGACTGTAGTGAAGCTCTGACAGTAGTTAGGCTCTGAAAGAAGTGAGGCTCAGACAGCAGTGAGGCTCTGACTGTAGTGAGGCTCTGACAGCAGTGAGGCTCAGACAGCAGTAAGGCTCTGACTGTAGTGAGGCTCTGACTGCAGTGAGGCTCTGACAGTAGTGAGGCACTGACTAGTGAGGCTCACTGTAGTGAGGCTCAGACAGCAGTGAGGCTCTGACTGTAGTGAGGCTCTGACAGCAGTGAGGCTCAGACAGCAGTGAGGCTCTGACTGTCATGAGGTTCCGACAGCAGTGAGGCTCTGACTGTAGTGAAGCTCTGACAGTAGTGAGGCTCTGACAGTAGTGAGGCTCAGACAGCAGTGAGGCTCTGACTGTAGTGAGGCTCAGACAGCAGTGAGGCTCAGATAGCAGTGAGGCTCAGACTGTAGTGAGGCTCCGACAGCAGTGACGCTCAGACAGCAGTGAGGCTCTGACTGTCATGAGGTTCCGACAGCAGTGAGGCTCTGACTGTAGTGAAGCTCTGACAGTAGTTAGGCTCTGACAGTAGTGAGGCTCAGACAGCAGTGAGGCTCTGACTGTAGTGAAGCTCTGACAGTAGTGAGGCTCTGACAGTAGTGAGGCTCTGACTGTCATGAGGCTCTGACTGTCATGAGGCTCCGACAGCAGTGAGGCTCTGACTATAGTGAAGCTCTGACAGTAGTTAGGCTCTGACAGTAGTGAGGCTCAGACAGCAGTGAGGCTCTGACTGTCATGAGGCTCTGACAGCAGTGAGGCTCTGACTGTAGTGAGGCTCCGACGGCAGTGAGGCTCTGACTGTAGTGAAGCTCTGACAGTAGTGAGGCTCAGACAGCAGTGAGGCTCTGACAGCAGTGAGGTTTAGGCAGCAGGACAGATGTTACCCATAATGCACTGCTCTATTGAAGCTCTGTGCTTGGGCTGATTGTTGTCCGATGAGCAGGAGGTGACCTTTTCACCTTTACCTGTCAGCTGTGTCATTAACCACCTGTGCTTCCCTCAGACCCCGCCCCCCTCCCCCTGCAGGCGGAGTCTCTCCTGAGGTTTGGCGCCTCGTACCAACACACTGTGACGAGTAAATGACCCTCTCTATAGATCTATAACATCCAGAATACACACGCAGCCTGCTGAGCACACAGGAACACGCAGGGTTAATCTAACACATGGCTAAGCTCTACCTGTCCGTGTGTCACCTGTCCGTCCAGGTACGCCCTGTCCGATCACGTGGAGAGCATCGACAGCGACCTGGAGAACCTGCAGAGCATCCTGAACACGCAGAGCTTCAGCTTCGACACCTCGCCACTCATGGATGTACGTCACACACGAGCACACGCACAGGCTGACGCGCACATGTTGATTTGTTATTGATCCACTCTGGGCCAATCAGAGGCCTGTAGAGTAGGTCGAGGTGGAGTTATGACATTGTTTAGGGGTCAGCATAGATGCCAACAGCAGCAGCTTTAGAGCTCTTTCTGTAGTCGGTGTATTTTCGCTCCGCCTCAGACTTTTCTTTGCCCGCCTACTACATCATCTGATTGGTCTGTCGTGAAAGTGATTGACAGCACAACCATCCAATCATGTGTTGTAAAAGGCTCCTGGTGGGTCAGGTGATGGTGCAGGTACAGACACACCTGCCACAAATCAAAAGCAGAGTTAACCTGGGGCGTGGGACAGTTTAGAGTGAACACCTGGAAGGTTCCACAGGTGAGCAGGTTAATGATTCATGATTGGTCTGAGAGCACACAGCAGCTTCAAAGGCTCAGCCAATCACAGTTCAGCTTGGAGCGAGGTGCTCTTCATCTGTCTGTGGGCGCAATGATACAAAAACAAAGAACACTGAATGCCGTGACCTCAAGTGAATGCTGTGTTGAACACATGGAGAGGGTCACCATCTGACCTTTGACCTGTCCGTGTGTTTCAGTTCTTCAGCAGTCCAGTTTCACCAGAGGACATCGACCTCGCCTCTGTGGTCAATGTGAGTATCTGACTGTGATGTCATCTGACTGTGATGTCATCATCTGACTGTGATGTCATCGTTTGACTGTGATGTCATCGTCTGATTGTGATGTCATCATCTGATTGTGATGTCATCATCTGTGATGTCATCGTCTGACTGATGTCATCGTCTGACGGTGATGTCATCATCTGACGGTGATGTCATCATCTGACTGTGATGTCGTCTGACGGTGATGTCATCGTCTGACGGTGATGTCGTCGTCTGACGGTGATGTCATCATCTGACTGTGATGTCATCATCTGACTGTGATATCATCTGACTGTGATGTCATTTGACTGTGCTGTCATCATTTGACTGTGATGTCATCATCTGACTGTGATGTCATCGTCTGACGGTGATGTCATCATCTGACTGTGATGTCATCATCTGACTGTGATGTCATCATCTGAATGTGATGTCATCGTCTGACTGTGATGTCATTACTTCCTGTCAGCTGCTGTCAGAGGATGCCCCTAAAGGAAGTGATGTCGGCAATAGTAACCTCAAAGGTAACTTCCTGTCTCCTCCCCATTTGACCCCTCCCCTTTGATTGACAGATATCACAGTAATCTCTATCTGCTCTCTGATTGGTCCAGGGAAGCAGCTGATGCAGTACTCGTCAACACCTGTACACATGACTGAACCAATCAGCTCGGGGGAGGGTGGGGCCGACATGCCCTCACTGCTGGAGCTGGAGGCGGAGCCTTTCCTCAGCCCAGACACGCCCACTGATGACTCATCAATTACCCTGCTTAGCCACGCCCCCTCGAGTTCTGACCTCTGACATCATCCGGAGGGGAAGGGGTACAGCGAGGGATTTATCAGTCACCATAGCAACAGGACAGTAGATGATGGGATGAATCAGCTGTCAATCAGCCAGTAGATCAAAGTCATACTTTATTTTTATTTTATTAACCGTGACATCATCGTATCCTCTTCTTCTGCTGTTTATTTTAGCCTGTTTTCTTCTTCTACTGTTTTATTGTTTTTATTGTTTGCTGTTCACACCTGGGTGTCGTGGTCACAGTGGACGACGTCACAGTCCGTCTGTTTTCTAAACCCAAAGTCTGAGCTGCTGTTTCTCCTTCAGGTGGATCAGCGAAGAACGATCAGGGTCAGAGGCCAATGAATTAGCGTAGTGCAGTGTCTCACAGCATAGCGCAGCGTTTCAGAGCGTAGCGCATTGTCTCACAGCATAGTGCAGCGTTTCAGAGCGTAGTGCAGTGTCTCACCGTATAGCGCAGTGTTTCAGAGCGTAGTGCAGTGTCTCAGCATAGCGCAGCATTTCAGAGCGTAACGCAGTGTCTCACAGCATAGCGCTGCGTTTCAGAGCGTAGCGGCCTAAACAGAAACAACCTCAGTCTGAGACACGACCTGCTGCTGTGCGTGTTTCGCTCAATCGTCGTGTGAATTAAAAAGATCGATGAAACCGTCATCTCGCCCTCAGTGACCTATCACATCGCTCGGTGCTGGGCCAGAAGAGAAACTGACCTGACTGCAGCGGAGTGGTGCTGTCGCGTGTCTGAGGCCGAACGAGCCTCACCGGGCAGGTGAGGGCCTCAAACATCAGTGTTCACGTTACCCGCTTTACCGTCAAGGAGACAAACGTCCGTATGGAAACGGTCTGTTTATGGCGATGTTACGGTGAAACAGGTCCACAGGTGTTCACTCCACTCATGAATGGGGCATCAGTGTGGAGGCAGCTGCAACGACCTTCACAGGATTCTCTACTGGCTGCACAATGGCGGCGCCCTGACGGGGGATATTATGGCTTCAAAACTGTTGAATGGTAGAAGGCGGAGCCACGCTATCCAGTTCTTATAATCGACCATGGTCGTCACAGTGACATCAATCAGCACAGTCAGCAGTTAACACGGTCACTCTTTAGACCACAACACCGTGTAGAAACAGCTCAGGGTGGAGATCAGGGACACACTGACCGAAGCCCCGCCCACTCCATCACCTGTTCATGGACGACCTGTCTCTGATTGGCCGGTCTGCCTGCTCAGCTGTAGGGTGACCTTTGACCTCGTCCAGTGTGACCCGGCTGTGTCCTGCATGCTGATTGGCTGTTTTTCAGTTTTAAATGTTTGTGAGAAAAAGAGATTATTTTTGGAAAAGTTTGTAAAGAACGACTGACGGCTGTTACCATGGAGACCATCGACACTCTGTTACCATGGAGACCATCGACACTCTGGTTCAAACGTCTGTCGGAAAAGTATTCAAATAAAATAAAGTTTGAAAAAGACTGATCTGTGTGTCTGTGATCTATGTGCCTGTGATCTATGTGTCTGATCTATTTGTCTGATGTGTGTCTGATCTATGTGTCTGTGATCTATGTGTCTGATCTATACGTCTGTGATCTATGTGGCTGATCCAGTGTCTTATCTATGGGCCTGTGATCTATATGTCCGATCTATGTGCCTGTGGTCTATGTCTGATCTATGTGCCTTTGATCTATATGTCTGATCTATGTGCCTGTGGTCTATGTGTCTGATCTGTGTGCCTGTGGTCCCTTTGGCACATCTGTGTCTGTGATCTGTGTGTCTGATCTGTGTGCCTGTGATCTATGTGTCTGATCTATACGTCTGATATGTGTGTCTGATCTATGTGTCTATGATCTATGTGTCTGATATGTTTGTCTGATCTATGTGTCTGATCTGTGTGTCTGATTTATGCTTCTGTGATCTATGTGGCTGATACAGTGTCTTATCTATGTGCCTGTGATCTATATGTCACGTCTGTGATCTGTGTGTCTGATCTGTGTGCCTGTGATTTATGTGTCTGGTCTATGTGCCCGTGGTCTATGTGTTTGATATATGAGCCTGTGGTCTATGTGTCTGTGATCTATCTGGTATCTTCACTCCATTGGCCTCCAGTCTCCACATCTCAGTCTAATAGAGCCCTGTGGGCTGTGGTGACCTGGACAGAGAGGTGTACCTAAAACAGTCGCCGTATGAACGCTGATATAAAGACAGAGAGGCATACCCAATACAGTGGCCGTGGGAACACAGATATAAAGACAGAGAGGTATACCTAATACTGTGGCCATGGGAACGCGGATATAAAGACAGGGAGGCGTACCTAATACAGTGGCCGTGGGTACGCAGGTATATAAAGACAGAGAGGTGTACCTAATAGCTACAGTGGCCATGGGAACGCGGATATAAAGACAGAGAGGCGTACCTAATACAGTGGCCATAGGAAGACGGATATAAAGAAAGAGAGGCGTGCCTAATACAGTGGCCGTGGGAGCAGATATAAAGACAGAGGTACTCCTAATACAGTGGTTATAAAGACAGAGGCGTGCCTAATACAGTGGCCGTGGGAGCATGAAATAAAGACAGAGGTGTGCCTAATACAGTGGCCGTGGGAGCAGCGGATATAAAGACAGGCGTGCCTAATACAGTGGCTGTGGGTTGGCGGATATAAAGACAGGGAGGCGTACCTAATACAGTGGCCGTGGGTACGCAGGTATATAAAGACAGAGAGGTGTACCTAATAGCTACAGTGGCCATGGGAACGCGGATATAAAGACAGAGAGGCGTACCTAATACAGTGGCCATGGGAACGCGGATATAAAGATAGAGAGGCGTACCTAATACAGTGGCCGTGGGAACGTGGATATAAAGACAGAGAGGCGTACCTAATACAGTGGCTATAAAGAAAGAGAGGCGTACCTAATACAGTGGCCATGGGAACGCGGATATAAAGATAGAGAGGCGTACCTAATACAGTGGCCGTGGGAACGTGGCTATAAAGACAGAGAGGCGTGCCTAATACAGTGGCTATAAAGAAAGAGAGGTGTACCTAATACAGTGGCTATAAAGACAGAGAGGCGTACCTAATACAGTGGCTAAAAAGACAGAGAGGCGTACCTAATACAGTGCCCGTGGGAACTCGGATATAAAGACAGAGAGGTGTACCTAACACAGTGGCCGTGGGTTAGCGGACATAAAAGATAAGCGTGCAATCCAGTGGCATTAGGAACACAGATATAAAGACAGAGAGATGTGCCTAATACAGAGGCCGTGGGAAAGTAGATATAAAGACAGAGAGGTGTACCTAATACAGTGGCCGTGCGAATATGGATATAAAGACAGCGAGGTATACCTAATACAGTGGCTGCGGAAACGCGGATATAAAGACAGAGAGGTATACCTAATACAGTGGCCATGGGAACGCGGATATAAAGACAGAGAGGCGTACCTAATACAGTGGCCGTGGGAAAGCAGGTATATAAAAACAGAGAGGCATACCTAATACAGTGGCCATGGGAAAAGGATATAAAGACAGAGAGGGACACCTAATACAGTGGCCATAGGAAGACGGATATAAAGAAAGAGAGGCGTGCCTAATACAGTGGCCGTGGGAACGCAGATATAAAGACAGAGAGGTACTCCTAATACAGTGGTTATAAAGACAGAGGCGTGCCTAATACAGTGGCCGTGGGAACGCAGAAATAAAGACAGAGAGGTGTGCCTAATACAGTGGCCGTGGGAACGCGGATATAAAGACAGAGGCGTGCCTAATACAGTGGCTGTGGGTTAGCGGATATAAAGACAGAGAGGCGTACCTAATACAGTGGCCGTGGGAAAGCAGGTATATAAAAACAGAGAGGCATACCTAATGCACTGGCCATGGGAACGCGGATATAAAGACAGAGAGGCGTACCTAATACAGTGGCCATGGGAACGCGGATATAAAGATAGAGAGGGACACCTAATACAGTGGCCATAGGAAGACGGATATAAAGACAGAGAGGCGTACCTAATACAGTGGTCATGGGAACTCGGATATAAAGACAGAGAGGCGTACCTAATACAGTGGCCGTGGGTTAGCAGATATAAAGAAAGAGAGGCGTGCCTAATACAGTGGCCGTGGGAGCATGAATATAAAGACAGAGAGGTACTCTAATACAGTGGCTATAAAGAAAGAGAGGTGTACCTAATACAGTGGCTATAAAGACAGAGGGGCGTACCTAATACAGTGGCTATAAAGACAACGAGGCGTGCCTAATGCAGTGGGCGATGGGAACGCAGATATAAAGAAAAGGCGGGCGTGCCTAATACAGTGGCCGTGGGTTAGCGGACATAAAGATGAAAGCGTACCCAATCCAGTGGCCGGGGGAACACAGATATAAAGACAGAGATGTGCCTAATACAGAGGCCGTGGGAAAGTAGATATAAAGACAGAGGCGTACCTAATCTAGTGGCCGTGGGAACGCAGAAATAAAGACAGAGAGGTGTGCCTAATACAGTGGCCGTGGGAACGCGGATATGAAGACAGAGGCGTGCCTAATACAGTGGCTGTGGGTAAGCGGATATAAAGAAAGAGAGACGTGCCTAATACAGTGGCTGTGGGTTAGCGGATATAAAGAAAGAGAGGCGTGCCTAATACAGTGGCCGTGGGAACGCAGATATAAAGATAGAGAGGCGTACCTAATACAGTGACCGTTGGAACGCAGATATAAAGACAGAGAGGCGTGCCTAATACAGTGGCCGTGGGTAAGCAGATATAAAGACAGAGAGGCGTACCTAATGCAGTGGCCGTGGGAATGCAGATATAAAGACAGAGAGGCGTGCCTAATATAGTGGCTGTGGGTTAGCGGAAATAAAGACAGAGAGGCGTGCCTAATACAGTGGCCGTGGGTTAGCAGATATAAAGACAGAGAGGCATGCCTAATACAGTGGCCGTGGGTTAGCGGATATAAAGACAGAGAGGCGTGCCTAATACAGTGGCCGTGGGTTAGCGGATATAAAGACAGAGAGGCGTGCCTAATACAGTGACCATTGGGCAGATATAAAGACAGAGGCGTACCTAATACAGTGGCGTTGGAGCGCAGACATAAAGATAGAGGCGTACCTAATACAGTGTCCTTGGGAGCGCAGATATAAAGACAGAGGCGTACCTAATACAGTGGCCGTTGGAGCATGAACATAAAGATAGGGAGGCGTACCTAATACAGTGGCCTTGGGTTAGCGGATATAAAGACAGAGAGACGTACCTAATACAGTGACAGTTGGAACGCAGATATAAAGACAGAGAGGCGTACCTAATACAGTGGCCGTGGGTTAGCGGGTTTAAAGACAGAGGCGTACCTAATACAGTGACGTTGGAGCATGATATAAAGACAGAGGCGTACCTAATACAGTGGCCGTGGGTTAGCGGATATAAAGACAGAGGCATGCCTAATACAGTGACCATTGGAACGCAGATATAAAGACAGAGAGGCGTACCTAATACAGTGGCCGTTGGAACGCAGACATAAAGATAGGGAGGCGTACCTAATACAGTGTCCTTGGGAACGCAGATATAAAGACAGAGAGGCGTACCTAATACAGTGGCCGTTGGAACGCAGACATAAAGATAGGGAGGCGTACCTAATACAGTGGCCTTGGGTTAGCGGATATAAAGACAGAGGCGTGCCTATCGGTGGCCGTGGGTTAGCGGATATAAAGACAGAAGGCGTGCCTATACGGTGGCCGTGGGTTAGCGCATATAAAGACAGATAGGTGCACCTAATACACTGGCCGTAGCTTCGCGGACATTAAGTCAGAGAGGCATGCCTAATACAGTGGCCGTGGGTTTGCGGATATAAAGACAGAGAGGCGTACCTTATACAGTGGCCGTGGGTTAGCGGATATAAAGACAGGGAGGCGTACCTAATACAGTGACCGTTGGAACGCAGATATACAAGCAGAGAGGCGTACCTAATACAGTGGCGGTGGGTTAGCGGGTATAAAGACAGACAGACGTGCCTAACACAGTGGCATTAGGAGCATAAATATAAAGACAGAAGGCGTGCCTAATACAGTGGCTGTGGGTTAGCGGATATAAAGACAGAGGCGTGCCTAATACAGTGGCCGTGGGTTAGCGGATATAAAGACAGAGAGGCGTGCCTAATACAGTGGCCGTTGGAAGCCAGATAAAAAGACAGAGAGGCGTGCCTAATACAGTGGCCGTTGGAATGCAGATATAAAGACAGAGAGGCGTACCTAATACAGTGGCAGTGGGAACGCAGATATAAAGACAGAGGCGTGCCTAATACAGTGGCAGTTGGAAGGCAGATATAAAGACAGAGGCGTACCTAATACAGTGGCCCTGGGTTAGCAGATATAAAGACAGAGGCGTACCTAATACAGTGGCCTTGGGTTGGCGGATATAAAGACAGAGAGGCGTGCCTAATACAGTGACCGTTGGAGCATGAATATAAAGACAGAGAGGCGTACCTAATACAGTGGCCGTGGGTTAGCGGATTTAAAGACAGAGGCGTACCTAATACAGTGACCGTTGGAGCAGATATAAAGACAGAGGCGTACCTAATACAGTGGCCGTGGGTTAGCGGATATAAAGACAGAGGCGTGCCTAATACAGTGACCATTGGAGCGCAGATATAAAGACAGAGAGGCGTACCTAATACAGTGGCGTTGGAGCGCAGACATAAAGATAGGGGCGTACCTAATACAGTGTCCTTGGGAGCATGAATATAAAGACAGAGAGGCGTACCTAATACAGTGGCCGTTGGAACGCAGACATAAAGATAGGGAGGCGTACCTAATACAGTGGCCGTGGGTTAGCGGATATAAAGACAGAGAGGCGTGCCTAATACGGTGGCCGTGGGTTAGCGGATATAAAGACAGAGAGGCGTGCCTAATACGGTGGCCGTGGGTTAGCGGATATAAAGACAGAGAGGCGTGCCTAATACAGTGGCCGTGGGTTAGCGGATATAAAGACAGAGAGGCATGCCTAATACAGTGGCCGTGGGTTTGCGGATATAAAGACAGAGAGGCGTGCCTAATACAGTGGCCGTGGGTTAGCGGATATAAAGACAGAGAGGCGTGCCTAATACAGTGACCATTGGAACGCAGATATAAAGACAGAGAGGCGTACCTAATACAGTGGCCGTTGGAACGCAGACATAAAGATAGGGAGGCGTACCTAATACAGTGTCCTTGGGAACGCAGATATAAAGACAGAGAGGCGTACCTAATACAGTGGCCGTTGGAACGCAGACATAAAGATAGGGAGGCGTACCTAATACAGTGGCCTTGGGTTAGCGGATATAAAGACAGAGAGACGTACCTAATACAGTGACAGTTGGAACGCAGATATAAAGACAGAGAGGCGTACCTAATACAGTGGCCGTGGGTTAGCGGATTTAAAGACAGAGAGGCGTACCTAATACAGTGACCGTTGGAGCATGAATATAAAGACAGAGGCGTACCTAATACAGTGGCCGTGGGTTAGCGGATATAAAGACAGAAGGCGTGCCTAATACAGTGACCATTGGAGCGCAGATATAAAGACAGAGGCGTACCTAATAC
Organism: Scarus forsteni; assembly: GCA_036419115.1. Lineage (NCBI taxonomy): Eukaryota > Metazoa > Chordata > Actinopteri > Labriformes > Labridae > Scarus > Scarus forsteni. Next base: position 2,267,123 of record JAZDUH010000133.1, on the reverse strand, counting down.
AGTGGCGTTGGAGCGCAGAACATAAAGATAGGCGTACCTAATACAGTGTCGCCAGGAGCGCAGATATAAAGACAGAGGCGTACCTAATACAGTGGCCGTTGGAACGCAGACATAAAGATAGGGAGGCCTACCTAATACAGTGGCCTTGGGTTAGCGGATATAAAGACAGAGAGGCGTGCCTAATACGGTGGCCGTGGGTTAGCGGATATAAAGACAGAGAGGCGTGCCTAATACGGTGGCCGTGGGTTAGCGGATATAAAGACAGAGAGGCGTGCCTAATACAGTGGCCGTGGGTTAGCGGATATAAAGACAGAGGCGTACCTAATACAGTGACGTTGGAGCATGAATATAAAAACGAAGGCGTACCTAATACAGTGGCCGTGGGTTAGCGGGTATAAAGACAGAGAGGCGTGCCTAATACAGTGGCCGTGGGAACGCAAATATAAAGACAGAGAGGCGTGCCTAATACAGTGGCTGTGGGTTAGCGGATATAAAGACAGAGAGGCGTGCCTAATACAGTGGCCGTGGGTTAGCGGATATAAAGACAGAGAGGCGTGCCTAATACAGTGGCCGTTGGAACGCAGATATAAAGACAGAGAGGCGTGCCTAATACAGTGGCCGTTGGAATGCAGATATAAAGACAGAGAGGCGTACCTAATACAGTGGCAGTGGGAACGCAGATATAAAGACAGAGAGGCGTGCCTAATACAGTGGCAGTTGGAAGGCAGATATAAAGACAGAGAGGCGTACCTAATACAGTGGCCCTGGGTTAGCAGATATAAAGACAGAGAGGCGTACCTAATACAGTGGCCTTGGGTTAGCGGATATAAAGACAGAGAGGCGTACCTAATACAGTGACGTTGGAGCAGATATAAAGACAGAAGGCGTACCTAATACAGTGGCCGTGGGTTAGCGGATTTAAAGACAGAGGCGTACCTAATACAGTGACCGTTGGAGCATGAATATAAAGACAGAGGCGTACCTAATACAGTGGCCGTGGGTTAGCGGATATAAAGACAGAGGCGTGCCTAATACAGTGACCATTGGAGCGCAGATATAAAGACAGAGGCGTACCTAATACAGTGGCGTTGGAGCATGAACATAAAGATAGGGGCGTACCTAATACAGTGTCCTTGGGAGCGCAGATATAAAGACAGAGGCGTACCTAATACAGTGGCCGTTGGAGCGCATGAACATAAAGATAGGGGCGTACCTAATACAGTGGCCGTGGGTTAGCGGATATAAAGACAGAGGCGTGCCTATCACGGTGGCCGTGGGTTAGCGGATATAAAGACGAGAGGCGTGCCTAATACGGTGGCGTGGGTTGGCGGATATAAAGACAGAGGCGTGCCTAATACGGTGGCCGTGGGTTGGCGGATATAAAGACGAGAGGCATGCCTAATACAGTGGCCGTGGGTTTTGCGGATATAAAGACAGAGGCGTGCCTAATACAGTGGCCGTGGGTTGGCGGATATAAAGACAGAGAGGCGTGCCTAATACAGTGACCATTGGAGCGCAGATATAAAGACAGAAGGCGTACCTAATACAGTGGCGTTGGAGCGCGAACATAAAGATAGGCGTACCTAATACAGTGTCCTTGGGAGCAGATATAAAGACAGAAAGGCGTACCTAATACAGTGGCCGTTGGAGCGCGAACATAAAGATAGGCGTACCTAATACAGTGGCCTTGGGTTAGCGGATATAAAGACAGAGAGGCGTACCTAATACAGTGACAGTTGGAGCAGAATATAAAGACAGAGGCGTACCTAATACAGTGGCGTGGGTTAGCGGATTTAAAGACAGAAGGCGTACCTAATACAGTGACCGTTGGAGCATGAATATAAAGACAGAGGCGTGCCTAATACAGTGGCCGTGGGTTAGCGGATATAAAGACAGAGGCGTGCCTAATACAGTGACCATTGGAGCGCAGATATAAAGACAGAGGCGTACCTAATACAGTGGCGTTGGAGCGCATGACATAAAGATAGGAGGCGTGCCTAATACAGTGTCCTTGGGAGCGCAGATATAAAGACAGAGGCGTACCTAATATAGTGGCGTTGGAGCGCAGACATAAAGATAGGGGCGTACCTAATACAGTGGCCTTGGGTTGGCGGATATAAAGACAGAGGCGTGCCTAATCACGGTGGCCGTGGGTTAGCGGATATAAAGACAGAAGGCGTGCCTAATACGGTGGCCGTGGGTTAGCGGATATAAAGACAGAAGGCGTGCCTAATACAGTGGCCGTGGGTTAGCGGATATAAAGACAGAAGGCATGCCTAATACAGTGGCCGTGGGTTTGCGGATATAAAGACAGAAGGCGTGCCTGTCGGTGGCCGTGGGTTGGCGGATATAAAGACAGAGGCGTGCCTAATACGGTGGCCGTGGGTTAGCGGATATAAAGACAGAGGCGTGCCTAATACAGTGGCCGTGGGTTAGCGGATATAAAGACAGAGAGGCATGCCTAATACAGTGGCCGTGGGTTTGCGGATATAAAGACAGAGAGGCGTGCCTAATACAGTGGCCGTGGGTTAGCGGATATAAAGACAGAGAGGCGTGCCTAATACAGTGACCATTGGAACGCAGATATAAAGACAGAGAGGCGTACCTAATACAGTGGCCGTTGGAACGCAGACATAAAGATAGGGAGGCGTACCTAATACAGTGTCCTTGGGAACGCAGATATAAAGACAGAGAGGCGTACCTAATACAGTGGCCGTTGGAACGCAGACATAAAGATAGGGAGGCGTACCTAATACAGTGGCCTTGGGTTAGCGGATATAAAGACAGAGAGGCGTACCTAATACAGTGGCCGTTGGAACGCAGATATAAAGACAGAGTGGCGTACCTAATACAGTGGCGTGGGTTAGCGGATTTAAAGACAGAGGCGTACCTAATACAGTGACCGTTGGAGCATGATATAAAGACAGAGGCGTACCTAATACAGTGGCCGTGGGTTGGCGGATATAAAGACAGAGGCGTGCCTAATACAGTGACCATTGGAGCAGATATAAAGACAGAGGCGTACCTAATACAGTGGCGTTGGAGCGCATGAACATAAAGATAGGGAGGCGTGCCTAATACAGTGTCCTTGGGAGCGCAGATATAAAGACAGAGGCGTACCTAATACAGTGGCGTTGGAGCAGAACATAAAGATAAGGCGTACCTAATACAGTGGCGTGGGTTAGCGGATATAAAGACAGAAGGCGTGCCTAATACGGTGGCCGTGGGTTAGCGGATATAAAGACAGAGGCGTGCCTAATCGGTGGCCGTGGGTTAGCGGATATAAAGACAGAAGGCGTGCCTAATACGGTGGCCGTGGGTTAGCGGATATAAAGACAGAAGGTGTGCCTAATACAGTGGCGTGGGTTAGCGGATATAAAGACAGAGAGGCATGCCTAATACAGTGGCCGTGGGTTTGCGGATATAAAGACAGAGAGGCGTACCTTATACAGTGGCCGTGGGTTAGCTGATATAAAGACAGGGAGGCGTACCTAATACAGTGACCGTTGGAGCATGAATATAAAAACAGAAGGCGTACCTAATACAGTGGCCGTGGGTTAGCGGGTATAAAGACAGAGGCGTGCCTAATACAGTGGCCGTGGGAGCATAAATATAAAGACAGAGGCGTGCCTAATACAGTGGCCGTGGGAGCGCAGATATAAAGACAGAGGCGTACCTAATACAGTGGCGTTGGAGCATGAACATAAAAGATAGGCGTACCTAATACAGTGGCCTTGGGTTAGCGGATATAAAGACAGAGAGGCGTACCTAATACAGTGGCCGTTGGAACGCAGACATAAAGATAGGGAGGCGTGCCTAATACAGTGTCCTTGGGAACGCAGATATAAAGACAGAGAGGCGTACCTAATACAGTGGCGTTGGAGCGCATGAACATAAAGATAGGGAGGCGTACCTAATACAGTGGCCGTGGGTAAGCGAATATAAAGACAGAGAGGCGTGCCTTATACAGTGGCCGTGGGTTAGCGGATATAAAGACAGAGAGGCGTACCTAATACAGTGACCGTTGGAACGCAGATATAAAGACAGAAAGGCATACCTAAGACAGTGGCCGTGGGTTAGCGGGTATAAAGACAGAGAGGCGTACCTAATACGGTGGCGTGGGAGCGCAGATATAAAGACAGAGGCGTGCCTAATACAGTGGCCGTGGGAGCGCAGATATAAAGACAGAGGCGTACCTAATACAGTGGCCTTGGGTTAAGCGGATATAAAGACAGAGAGGCGTACCTAATACAGTGACCGTTGGAGCGCGATATAAAGACAGAGGCGTACCTAATACAGTGGCCGTGGGTTAGCGGATTTAAAGACAGAGGCGTACCTAATACAGTGACCGTTGGAGCAGATATAAAGACAGAGGCGTGCCTAATACAGTGGCCGTGGGTTAGCGGACATAAAGATAGAGAAGCGTACCCAATCCAGTGGCCGTGGGAACACAGATATAAAGACAGAGAGATGTGCCTAATACAGAGGCCGTGGGAAAGTAGATATAAAGACAGAGAGGCGTACCTAATCTAGTGGACGTGGGAACGCAGATATAAAGACAGCGAGGTATACCTAATACAGTGGCTGCGGAAACGCGGATATAAAGACAGAGAGGTATACCTAATACAGTGGCCATGGGAACGCGGATATAAAGACAGAGAGGCGTACCTAATACAGTGGCCGTGGGAAAGCAGGTATATAAAAACAGAGAGGCATACCTAATACAGTGGCCATGGGAAACGGATATAAAGACAGAGAGGGACACCTAATACAGTGGCCATAGGAAGACGGATATAAAGAAAGAGAGGCGTGCCTAATACAGTGGCCGTGGGAACGCAGATATAAAGACAGAGAGGTACTCCTAATACAGTGGTTATAAAGACAGAGAGGCGTACCTAATACAGTGGCCGTGGGAACGCAGAAATAAAGACAGAGAGGTGTGCCTAATACAGTGGCCGTGGGAACGCGGATATAAAGACAGAGGCGTGCCTAATACAGTGGCTGTGGGTTAGCGGATATAAAGACAGAGAGGCGTACCTAATACAGTGGCCGTGGGAAAGCAGGTATATAAAAACAGAGAGGCATACCTAATGCACTGGCCATGGGAACGCGGATATAAAGACAGAGAGGCGTACCTAATACAGTGGCCATGGGAAACGGATATAAAGACAGAGAGGGACACCTAATACAGTGGCCATAGGAAGACGGATATAAAGACAGAGAGGCGTACCTAATACAGTGGTCATGGGAACTCGGATATAAAGACAGAGAGGCGTACCTAATACAGTGGCCGTGGGTTAGCAGATATAAAGAAAGAGAGGCGTGCCTAATACAGTGGCCGTGGGAACGCAGATATAAAGACAGAGAGGTACTCCTAATACAGTGGTTATAAAGACAGAGAGGTGTACCTAATGCAGTGGCCGTGGGAACGCGGCTATAAAGACAGAGAGGCGTACCTAATACAGTGGCTATAAAGACAGAGAGGCGTGCCTAATACAGTGGACGTGGGAACGCAGATATAAAGACGGAGAGGCGTGCCTAATACAGTGGCCGTGGGTTAGCGGACATAAAGATAGAGAAGCGTACCCAATCCAGTGGCCGTGGGAACACAGATATAAAGACAGAGAGATGTGCCTAATACAGAGGCCGTGGGAAAGTAGATATAAAGACAGAGAGGCGTACCTAATCTAGTGGCCGTGGGAACGCAGAAATAAAGACAGAGAGGTGTGCCTAATACAGTGGCCGTGGGAACGCGGATATGAAGACAGAGGCGTGCCTAATACAGTGGCGTTGGAGCATGAACATAAAGATAGGGGCGTACCTAATACAGTGGCCGTGGGTTAGCGGATATAAAGACAGGCGTGCCTAATACGGTGGCCGTGGGTTGGCGGATATAAAGACAGAAGGCGTGCCTAATACGGTGGCGTGGGTTAGCGGATATAAAGACAGAGGCGTGCCTAATCTCGGTGGCCGTGGGTTAAGCGAAATAGATATAAAAGGCTAATACGGCGGATATAAAGACAGAGGCGTGCCTATTGCAGTGTGCAAGTAGGTTGGATAAAGACAGAGGCGTGCCTAATACAGTGGCGTGGGTTGGCGGATATAAAGACAGAGGCGTGCCTAATACAGTGGCCGTTGGGAGCAGATATAAAGACAGAGGCGTACCTAATACAGTGGCAGTGGGAGCATGAATATAAAGACAGAGAGGCGTACCTAATACAGTGGCAGTTGGAAGGCAGATATAAAGACAGAGAGGCGTACCTAATACAGTGGCCTGGGTTGGCAGATATAAAGACAGAGGCGTACCTAATACAGTGGCCTTGGGTTAAGCGGATATAAAGACAGAGGCGTGCCTAATACAGTGACCGTTGGAGCAGATATAAAGACAGAGGCGTGCCTAATACAGTGGCCGTGGGTTAGCGGTTAATATAAAGACAGAGGCGTACCTAATACAGTGACCGTTTGAGCATGAATATAAAGACAGAGGCGTACCTAATACAGTGGCCGTGGGTTGGCGGATATAAAGACAGAGGCGTGCCTAATACGGTGACCATTGGAGCATGAATATAAAGACAGAGGCGTACCTAATACAGTGGCCGTTGGAGCGCGAACATAAAGATAGGAGGCGTACCTAATACAGTGTCCTTGGGAGCGGATATAAAGACAGAGGCGTACCTAATACAGTGGCGTTGAGCGCAGACATAAAGATAGGCGTACCTAATACAGTGGCCGTGGGTTAGCGGATATAAAGACAGAAGGCGTGCCTATCAGTGGCCGTGGGTTAGCGGATATAAAGACAGAGGCGTGCCTAATCGGTGGCCGTGGGTTAGCGGATATAAAGACAGAAGGTGTGCCTAATACAGTGGCCGTGGGTTGGCGGATATAAAGACAGAAGGCATACCTAATACAGTGGCCGTGGGTTTGCGGATATACAGACAGAAGGCGTACCTTATACAGTGGCCGTGGGTTGGCGGATATAAAGACAGGCGTACCTAATACAGTGACCGTTGGGCATGAATATAAAGAACGAAGGCGTACCTAATACAGTGGCCGTGGGTTAGCGGGTATAAAGACAGAAGGCGTGCCTAATACAGTGGCCGTGGGAGCATAAATATAAAGACAGAAGGCGTGCCTAATACAGTGTCCTTGGAGCGCAGATATAAAGACAGAGGCGTACCTAATACAGTGGCCGTTGGAGCGCATATACATAAAGATAGGCGTGCCTAATACAGTGGCCTTGGGTTAGCGGATATAAAGACAGAAGCGTACCTAATACAGTGGCCGTTGGAGCGCATGAACATAAAGATAGAAGGCGTACCTAATACAGTGTCCAGGAGCATGAATATAAAGACAGAGGCGTACCTAATACAGTGGCCGTGGGTTAGCGGATATAAAGACAGAGGCGTGACCTAATACAGTGACCGTTGGAGCAGATATAAAGACAGAAAGGCATACCTAAGACAGTGGCCGTGGGTTGGCGGGTATAAAGACAGAAGCGTACCTAATACAGTGGCCGTGGGAGCGCAGATATAAAGACAGAGAGGCGTGCCTAATACGGTGGCCGTGGGAAGGCAGATATAAAGACAGAAGGCGTACCTAATACAGTGGCCTTGGGTTGGCGGATATAAAGACAGAGGCGTACCTAATACGGTGACGTTGGAGCATGAATATAAAACGAGGCGTACCTAATACAGTGGCCGTGGGTTAGCGGATTTAAAGACAGAAGGCGTACCTAATACGGTGGCCGTGGGTTAGCGGATATAAAGACAGAGGCGTGCCTAATACAGTGACCATTGGAGCATGAATATAAAGACAGAGGCGTACCTAATACAGTGGCGTTGGAGCATGAACATAAAGATAGGGGCGTACCTAATACAGTGTCCTTGGGAGCGCAGATATAAAGACAGACAGAGGCGTACCTAATACAGTGGCCGTTGGAGCATGAACATAAAGATAGAGGCGTACCTAATACAGTGGCGTGGGTTAGCGGATATAAAGACAGAGGCGTGCCTAATATACGGTGGCCGTGGGTTGGCGGAAATAAAGACAGGCGTGCCTAATCACGGTGGCGTGGGTTGGCGGATATAAAGACAGAGAAGGCGTGCCTAATACGGTGGCCGTGGGTTGGCGGATATAAAGACAGGAGGCGTGCCTAATACGGTGGCGTTGGAGCATGATATAAAGACAGAGGCGTACCTAATACAGTGGCCGTGGGTTAGCGGATATAAAGACAGAGGCGTACCTAATGCAGTGGCCGTGGGAATGCAGATATAAAGACAGAGCGTGCCTAATACAGTGGCTGTGGGTTAGCGGATATAAAGACAGAGGCGTGCCTAATACAGTGGCCGTGGGTTAGCAGATATAAAGACAGAGGCGTGCCTAATACAGTGGCCGTGGGTTAGCGGATATAAAGACAGAGGCGTGCCTAATACAGTGGCCGTGGGTTGGCGGATATAAAGACAGAGGCGTGCCTAATACAGTGACCATTGGAGCAGAGATATAAAGACAGAGGCGTACCTAATACAGTGGCCGTTGGAACGCAGATATAAAGACAGAGGCGTACCTAATACAGTGTTACAGAAGGCGTACCTAATACAGTGGCCGTTGGAGCGCAGACATAAAGATAGAAGGCGTGCCTAATACAGTGGCCTTGGGTTGGCGGATATAAAGACAGAGGCGTACCTAATACAGTGACAGTTGGAGCAGCAGATATAAAGACAGAGAGGCGTACCTAATACAGTGGCCGTGGGTTAGCGGATATAAAGACAGAGAGGCGTACCTAATACAGTGACCGTTGGAGCATGAATATAAAGACAGAGGCGTACCTAATACAGTGGCCGTGGGTTAGCGGATATAAAGACAGAGGCATGCCTAATACAGTGACCATTGGAGCAGCAGATATAAAGACAGAGGCGTACCTAATACAGTGGCGTTGGAGCATGAACATAAAGATAGGGAGGCGTACCTAATACAGTGTCCTTGGGAGCGCAGATATAAAGACAGAGGTACCTAATACAGTGGCCGTTGGAAGCATGAACATAAAAGATAGAGGCGTACCTAATACAGTGGCCTTGGGTTAGCGGATATAAAGACAGAGAGGCGTGCCTAATACACGGTGGCCGTGGGTTAGCGGATATAAAGACAGAGGCGTGCCTAATACACGGTGGCCGTGGGTTAGCGGATATAAAGACAGAAGGCGTGCCTAATACAGTGGCCGTGGGTTGGCGGATATAAAGACAGAGAGGCATGCCTAATACAGTGGCCGTGGGTTTGCGGATATAAAGACAGAGGCGTACCTAATACAGTGGCCGTGGGTTAGCGGATATAAAGACAGAGGCGTACCTAATACAGTGACGTTGGAGCAGATATAAAGACAGAAGGCGTGCCTAATACAGTGGCCGTGGGTTGGCGGTATAAAGACAGAAGGCGTGCCTAATACAGTGGCATTGGGAGCATAAATATAAAGACAGAGGCGTGCCTAATACAGTGGCTGTGGGTTAGCGGATATAAAGACAGAGGCGTGCCTAATACAGTGGCCGTGGGTTAGCGGATATAAAGACAGAGAGGCGTGCCTAATACAGTGGCCGTTGGAACGCAGATATAAAGACAGAGAGGCGTGCCTAATACAGTGGCCGTTGGAATGCAGATATAAAGACAGAGAGGCGTACCTAATACAGTGGCAGTGGGAACGCAGATATAAAGACAGAGAGGCGTGCCTAATACAGTGGCAGTTGGAAGGCAGATATAAAGACAGAGAGGCGTACCTAATACAGTGGCCCTGGGTTAGCAGATATAAAGACAGAGAGGCGTACCTAATACAGTGGCCTTGGGTTAGCGGATATAAAGACAGAGGCGTACCTAATACAGTGACCGTGGGCATAGATATAAAGACAGAGAGGCGTGCCTAATACGGTGACCGTTTGGAGCATGAATATAAAGACAGAGGCGTACCTAATACAGTGGCCGTGGGTTAGCGGATATAAAGACAGAGAGGCGTGCCTAATACAGTGACCATTGGAGCAGATATAAAGACAGAGAGGCGTACCTAATACAGTGGCGTTGGAGCGCGAACATAAAGATAGAGGCGTACCTAATACAGTGTCCTTGGGAGCGCAGATATAAAGACAGAGGCGTACCTAATACAGTGGCGTTGGAGCATGAACATAAAGATAGGAGGCGTACCTAATACAGTGGCTGTGGGTTAGCGGATATAAAGACAGAGAGGCGTGCCTAATACAGTGGCCGTGGGTTAGCGGATATAAAGACAGAAGGCGTGCCCTGTCACGGTGGCGTGGGTTAGCGGATATAAAGACAGAGAGGTGTGCCTAATACAGTGGCCGTGGGTTGGCGGATATAAAGACAGAGAGGCATGCCTAATACAGTGGCCGTGGGTTTGCGGATATAAAGACAGAGGCGTACCTAATACAGTGGCGTGGGTTAGCGGATATAAAGACAGGAGGCGTACCTAATACAGTGACCCGTTGGAGCATGATATAAAGCAGAGAGGCGTACCTAATACAGTGGCCGTGGGTTAGCGGGTATAAAGACAGAGGCGTGCCTAATACAGTGGCCGTGGGACGCATAAATATAAAGACAGAGAGGCGTGCCTAATACAGTGTCATGGGAAGCGCAGATATAAAGACAGAGGCGTACCTAATACAGTGGCGTTGGAGCGCAGAACATAAAGATAGGAGGCGTACCTAATACAGTGGCCTTGGGTTGGCGGATATAAAGACAGAGAGGCGTACCTAATACAGTGGCGTTGGGCATGAACATAAAGATAGAGGCGTACCTAATACAGTGTCCTTGGGAAGCGCGGATATAAAGACAGAGAGGCGTACCTAATACAGTGGCACGTGGGTTGGCGGATATAAAGACAGAGAGGCGTGCCTAATACAGTGACCGTTGGAGCAGATATAAAGACAGAGAGGCGTACCTAATACAGTGGCCATGGGAACGCGGATATAAAGATAGAGAGGCGTACCTAATACAGTGGCCGTGGGAACGTGGCTATAAAGACAGAGAGGCGTGCCTAATACAGTGGCCGTGGAGATATAAAGACAGAGAGGCGTACCTAATACAGTGGCCTTGGGTTAGCGGATATAAAGACAGAGAGGCGTACCTAATACAGTGACCGTTGGAACGCAGATATAAAGACAGAGGCGTACCTAATACAGTGGCCGTGGGTTAAGCGGATATAAAGACAGAGGCGTACCTAATACAGTGGCCGTGGGTTAGCGGATATAAAGACAGAGAGGCGTGCCTAATACAGTGACCATTGGAACGCAGATATAAAGACAGAGAGGCGTACCTAATACAGTGGCCGTTGGAACGCAGACATAAAGATAGGGAGGCGTACCTAATACAGTGTCCTTGGGAACGCAGATATAAAGACAGAGAGGCGTACCTAATACAGTGGCCGTTGGAACGCAGACATAAAGATAGGGAGGCGTACCTAATACAGTGGCCGTGGGTTAGCGGATATAAAGACAGAGAGGCGTGCCTAATACGGTGGCCGTGGGTTAGCGGAAATAAAGACAGAGAGGCGTGCCTAATACAGTGGCCGTGGGTTAGCGGATATAAAGACAGAGAGGCGTGCCTAATACAGTGGCCGTGGGTTAGCGGATATAAAGACAGAGAGGCGTGCCTAATACAGTGGCCGTGGGTTAGCGGATATAAAGACAGAGAGGCGTGCCTAATACAGTGGCCGTTGGAACGCAGATATAAAGACAGAGAGGCGTACCTAATGCAGTGGCAGTGGGCGGATATAAAGACAGAGGCGTGCCTAATACAGTGGCAGTTGGAAGGCAGATATAAAGACAGAGAGGCGTACCTAATACAGTGGCCCTGGGTTAGCAGATATAAAGACAGAGAGGCGTACCTAATACAGTGGCCTTGGGTTAGCGGATATAAAGACAGAGAGGCGTACCTAATACAGTGACCGTTGGAACGCAGATATAAAGACAGAGAGGCGTACCTAATACAGTGGCCGTGGGTTAGCGGATTTAAAGACAGAGAGGCGTACCTAATACAGTGACCGTTGGAACGCAGATATAAAGACAGAGAGGCGTACCTAATACAGTGGCCGTGGGTTAGCGGATATAAAGACAGAGAGGCGTGCCTAATACAGTGACCATTGGAACGCAGATATAAAGACAGAGAGGCGTACCTAATACAGTGGCCGTTGGAACGCAGACATAAAGATAGGGAGGCGTACCTAATACAGTGTCCTTGGGAACGCAGATATAAAGACAGAGAGGCGTACCTAATACAGTGGCCGTTGGAACGCAGACATAAAGATAGGGAGGCGTACCTAATACAGTGGCCGTGGGTTAGCGGATATAAAGACAGAGAGGCGTGCCTAATACGGTGGCCGTGGGTTAGCGGATATAAAGACAGAGAGGCGTGCCTAATACGGTGGCCGTGGGTTAGCGGATATAAAGACAGAGAGGTGTGCCTAATACAGTGGCCGTGGGTTAGCGGATATAAAGACAGAGAGGCATGCCTAATACAGTGGCCGTGGGTTTGCGGATATAAAGACAGAGAGGCGTACCTTATACAGTGGCCGTGGGTTAGCGGATATAAAGACAGGGAGGCGTACCTAATACAGTGACCGTTGGAACGCAGATATAAAGGCAGAGAGGCGTACCTAATACAGTGGCCGTGGGTTAGCGGGTATAAAGACAGAGAGGCGTGCCTAATACAGTGGCCGTGGGAACGCAAATATAAAGACAGAGAGGCGTGCCTAATACAGTGTCCTTGGGAACGCAGATATAAAGACAGAGAGGCGTACCTAATACAGTGGCCGTTGGAACGCAGACATAAAGATAGGGAGGCGTACCTAATACAGTGGCCTTGGGTTAGCGGATATAAAGACAGAGAGGCGTACCTAATACAGTGGCCGTTGGAACGCAGACATAAAGATAGGGAGGCGTACCTAATACAGTGGCCGTGGGTTAGCGGATATAAAGACAGAGAGGCGTGCCTAATACAGTGACCATTGGAACGCAGATATAAAGACAGAGAGGCGTACCTAATACAGTGGCCGTTGGAACGCAGAATATATAAAGATAGAGGCGTACCTAATACAGTGTCCTTGGGAGCGCGATATAAAGACAGAGAGGCGTGCCTAATACAGTGGCCGTTGGAGCAGATATAAAGACAGAGGCGTACCTAATACAGTGGCTGTGGGTTAGCGGATATAAAGACAGAGGCGTGCCTAATACAGTGGCCGTGGGTTAAGACAGAGAGGCGTGCCTAATACGGTGGCCGTGGGTTAGCGGATATAAAGACAGAGAGGTGTGCCTAATACAGTGGCCGTGGGTTAGCGGATATAAAGACAGAGAGGCATGCCTAATACAGTGGCCGTGGGTTTGCGGATATAAAGACAGAGAGGCGTACCTTATACAGTGGCCGTGGGTTAGCGGATATAAAGACAGGGAGGCGTACCTAATACAGTGACCGTTGGAACGCAGATATAAAGGCAGAGAGGCGTACCTAATACAGTGGCCGTGGGTTAGCGGGTATAAAGACAGAGAGGCGTGCCTAATACAGTGGCCGTGGGGCATAAATATATAAAGACAGAAGGCGTGCCTAATACAGTGTCCTTGGGAGCATGAATATAAAGACAGAGGCGTACCTAATACAGTGGCCGTTGGAACGCAGACATAAAGATAGGGAGGCGTACCTAATACAGTGGCCTTGGGTTAGCGGATATAAAGACAGAGAGGCGTACCTAATACAGTGGCCGTTGGAACGCAGACATAAAGATAGGGAGGCGTACCTAATACAGTGTCCTTGGGAACGCAGATATAAAGACAGAGAGGCGTACCTAATACAGTGGCCGTGGGTTAGCGGATATAAAGACAGAGAGGCGTACCTAATACAGTGACCGTTGGAACGCAGATATAAAGACAGAAAGGCATACCTAAGACAGTGGCCGTGGGTTAGCGGGTATAAAGACAGAGAGGCGTACCTAATACAGTGGCCGTGGGAACGCAGATATAAAGACAGAGAGGCGTGCCTAATACAGTGGCCGTGGGAAGGCAGATATAAAGACAGAGAGGCGTACCTAATACAGTGGCCTTGGGTTAGCGGATATAAAGACAGAGAGGCGTACCTAATACAGTGACCGTTGGAACGCAGATATAAAGACAGAGAGGCGTACCTAATACAGTGGCCGTGGGTTAGCGGATTTAAAGACAGAGAGGCGTACCTAATACAGTGGCCGTGGGTTAGCGGATATAAAGACAGAGAGGCGTGCCTAATACAGTGACCATTGGAACGCAGATATAAAGACAGAGAGGCGTACCTAATACAGTGGCCGTTGGAACGCAGACATAAAGATAGGGAGGCGTACCTAATACAGTGTCCTTGGGAACGCAGATATAAAGACAGAGAGGCGTACCTAATACAGTGGCCGTTGGAACGCAGACATAAAGATAGGGAGGCGTACCTAATACAGTGGCCGTGGGTTAGCGGATATAAAGACAGAGAGGCGTGCCTAATACGGTGGCCGTGGGTTAGCGGAAATAAAGACAGAGAGGCGTGCCTAATACAGTGGCCGTGGGTTAGCGGATATAAAGACAGAGAGGCGTGCCTAATACAGTGGCCGTGGGTTAGCGGATATAAAGACAGAGAGGCGTGCCTAATACAGTGGCCGTGGGTTAGCGGATATAAAGACAGAGAGGCGTGCCTAATACAGTGGCCGTTGGAACGCAGATATAAAGACAGAGAGGCGTACCTAATACAGTGGCAGTGGGAACGCAGATATAAAGACAGAGAGGCGTGCCTAATACAGTGGCAGTTGGAAGGCAGATATAAAGACAGAGAGGCGTACCTAATACAGTGGCCCTGGGTTAGCAGATATAAAGACAGAGAGGCGTACCTAATACAGTGGCCTTGGGTTAGCGGATATAAAGACAGAGAGGCGTACCTAATACAGTGACCGTTGGAACGCAGATATAAAGACAGAGAGGCGTACCTAATACAGTGGCCGTGGGTTAGCGGATTTAAAGACAGAGAGGCGTACCTAATACAGTGACCGTTGGAACGCAGATATAAAGACAGAGAGGCGTACCTAATACAGTGGCCGTGGGTTAGCGGATATAAAGACAGAGAGGCGTGCCTAATACAGTGACCATTGGTAGGCAGATATAAAGACAGAGGCGTACCTAATACAGTGGCCGTTGGAACGCAGACATAAAGATAGGGAGGCGTACCTAATACAGTGTCCTTGGGAACGCAGATATAAAGACAGAGAGGCGTACCTAATACAGTGGCCGTTGGAACGCAGACATAAAGATAGGGAGGCGTACCTAATACAGTGGCCGTGGGTTAGCGGATATAAAGACAGAGAGGCGTGCCTAATACGGTGGCCGTGGGTTAGCGGATATAAAGACAGAGAGGCGTGCCTAATACGGTGGCCGTGGGTTAGCGGATATAAAGACAGAGAGGCGTGCCTAATACAGTGGCCGTGGGTTAGCGGATATAAAGACAGAGAGGCATGCCTAATACAGTGGCCGTGGGTTTGCGGATATAAAGACAGAGAGGCGTACCTTATACAGTGGCCGTGGGTTAGCGGATATAAAGACAGGGAGGCGTACCTAATACAGTGACCGTTGGAACGCAGATATAAAGGCAGAGAGGCGTACCTAATACAGTGGCCGTGGGTTAGCGGGTATAAAGACAGAGAGGCATGCCTAATACAGTGGCCGTGGGAACGCAAATATAAAGACAGAGAGGCGTGCCTAATACAGTGTCCTTGGGAACGCAGATATAAAGACAGAGAGGCGTACCTAATACAGTGGCCGTTGGAACGCAGACATAAAGATAGGGAGGCGTACCTAATACAGTGGCCTTGGGTTAGCGGATATAAAGACAGAGAGGCGTACCTAATACAGTGGCCGTTGGAACGCAGACATAAAGATAGGGAGGCGTACCTAATACAGTGTCCTTGGGAACGCAGATATAAAGACAGAGAGGCGTACCTAATACAGTGGCCGTGGGTTAGCGGATATAAAGACAGAGAGGCGTACCTAATACAGTGACCGTTGGAACGCAGATATAAAGACAGAAAGGCATACCTAAGACAGTGGCCGTGGGTTAGCGGGTATAAAGACAGAGAGGCGTACCTAATACAGTGGCCGTGGGAACGCAGATATAAAGACAGAGAGGCGTGCCTAATACAGTGGCCGTGGGAACGCAGATATAAAGACAGAGAGGCGTACCTAATACAGTGGCCGTTGGAGCATGCGGATATAAAGACAGAGGCGTACCTAATACAGTGGCCTTGGGTTAGCGGATATAAAGACAGAGAGGCGTGCCTAATACAGTGGCCGTTGGAACGCAGACATAAAGATAGGGAGGCGTACCTGATCGATGGCCGTGGGTTAGCGAATAAAAAGATAGAGAGGCGTGCCTAATACAGTGGCCGTGGGAACGCAGATATAAAGACATAGAGGCGTGACTAATACAGTGGCCGTGGGTTAGCGAATATAAAGATAGAGAGGCGTGCCTAATACAGTGGCCGTGGGAACGCAGATATAAAGACAGAGAGGCGTGCCTAATACAGTGGCCGTGGGAACGCAGACATAAAGATAGAGAGGCGTACCTAATACAGTGGCCGTGGGAACGCAGATATAAAGACAGAGAGGCGTGCCTAATACAGTGGCCGTGGGAACGCAGATATAAAGACAGAGAGGCGTGCCTAATACAGTGGCCGTGGGAACGCAGATATAAAGACAGAGAGGCGTGCCAAATACAGTGGCCGTGGGAACGCAGATATAAAGACAGAGAGGCGTGCCTAATACAGTGGCCGTGGGTTAGCGGATATAAAGACAGGGAGGCGTACCTAATACAGTGACCGTTGGAACGCAGATATAAAGACAGAAAGGCATACCTAAGACAGTGGCCGTGGGAACGCAGATATAAAGACAGAGAGGCGTACCTAATACAGTGGCCGTGGGTTAGCGGGTATAAAAACAGAGAGGCGTGCCTAATACAGTGGCCTTGGGTTAGCGGATATAAAGACAGAGAGGCGTACCTAATACAGTGGCCGTGGGAACGCAGATATAAAGACAGAGAGGCGTACCTAATACAGTGGCCGTGGGAACGCAGATATAAAGACAGAGAGGCGTGCCTAATACAGTGGCCGTGGGAACGCAGATATAAAGACAGAGAGGCGTGCCTAATACAGTGGCCGTGGGTTAGCGGATATAAAGACAGGGAGGCGTACCTAATACAGTGACCGTTGGAACGCAGATATAAAGACAGAGGCGTACCTAATACAGTGGCCGTGGGGAACGCAGATATAAAGACAGAGGCGTACCTAATACAGTGGCCGTGGGTTAGCGGGTATAAAAACAGAGAGGCGTGCCTAATACAGTGGCCGTGGGTTAGCGGATATAAAGACAGAGAGGCGTACCTAATACAGTGGCCGTGGGAACGCAGATATAAAGACAGAGAGGCGTGCCTAATACAGTGGCCGTGGGAACGCAGATATAAAGACAGAGAGGCGTGCCTAATACAGTGGCCGTGGGAACGCAGATATAAAGACAGAGAGGCGTGCCTAATACAGTGGCCGTGGGAACGCAGATATAAAGACAGAGAGGCGTGCCTAATACAGTGGCCGTGGGTTAGCGGATATAAAGACAGGGAGGCGTACCTAATACAGTGACCGTTGGAACGCAGATATAAAGACAGAAAGGCATACCTAAGACAGTGGCCGTGGGAACGCAGATATAAAGACAGAGAGGCGTACCTAATACAGTGGCCGTGGGTTAGCGGGTATAAAAACAGAGAGGCGTGCCTAATACAGTGGCCGTGGGTTAGCGGATATAAAGACAGAGAGGCGTACCTAATACAGTGGCCGTGGGAACGCAGATATAAAGACAGAGAGGCGTGCCTAATACAGTGGCCGTGGGAACGCAGATATAAAGACAGAGAGGCGTGCCTAATACAGTGGCCGTGGGAACGCAGATATAAAAACAGAGAGGCGTGCCTAATACAGTGGCCGTGGGTTAGCGAATATAAAGACAGAGAGGCGTGCCTAATACAGTGGCCGTGGGTTAGCGAATATAAAGACAGAGAGGCGTGCCTAATACAGTGGCCGTGGGAACGCAGATATAAAGACAGAGAGGCGTGCCTAATACAGTGGCCGTGGGTTAGCGGATATAAAGACAGAGAGGCGTGCCTAATACAGTGGCCGTTGGATTAGCGGATATAAAGACAGAGAGGCGTGCCTAACACAGTGGCCGTGGGTTAGCGGATATAAAGACAGAGAGGCGTGCCTAACACAGTGGCCGTGGGAACGCAGATATAAAGACAGAGAGGCGTGCCTAATACAGTGGCCGTGGGTTAGCGGATATAAAGACAGAGAGGCGTACCTAATACAGTGGCCGTGGGTTAGCGGATATAAAGATAGAGAGGCGTGCCTAATACAGTGGCCGTGGGTTAGCGGATATAAAGACAGAGAGGCGTACCTAATACAGTGGCCGTTGGAACGCAGACATAAAGATAGGGAGGCGTACCTAATACAGTGGCCGTGGATTAGCGGATATAAAGACAGAGAGGCGTACCTAATACAGTGGCCGTTGGAACGCAGACATAAAGACAGAGAGGCGTGCCTAATACAGTGGCCGTGGGTTAGCGGATATAAAGACAGAGAGGCGTACCTAATACAGTGGCCGTTGGAACGCAGACATAAAGACAGAGAGGCGTGCCTAATACAGTGGCCGTGGGAACGCAGATATAAAGACAGAGAGGCGTGCCTAATACAGTGGCCGTGGGAACGCAGATATAAAGACAGAGAGGCGTGCCTAATACAGTGGCCGTGGGTTAGCGGATATAAAGACAGGGAGGCGTACCTAATACAGTGACCGTTGGAACGCAGATATAAAGACAGAAAGGCATACCTAAGACAGTGGCCGTGGGAACGCAGATATAAAGACAGAGAGGCGTACCTAATACAGTGGCCGTGGGTTAGCGGGTATAAAAACAGAGAGGCGTGCCTAATACAGTGGCCTTGGGTTAGCGGATATAAAGACAGAGAGGCGTACCTAATACAGTGGCCGTGGGAACGTGGATATAAAGACAGAGAGGCGTGCCTAATACAGTGGCCGTGGGAACGCAGATATAAAGACAGAGAGGCGTGCCTAATACAGTGGCCGTGGGTTAGCGAATATAAAGACAGAGAGGCGTGCCTAATACAGTGGCCGTGGGAACGCAGATATAAAGACAGAGAGGCGTGCCTAATACAGTGGCCGTGGGTTAGCGGATATAAAGACAGGGAGGCGTACCTAATACAGTGACCGTGGGTTAGCAGATATAAAGGCAGAGAGGCGTACCTAATACAGTGACCGTTGGAACGCAGATATAAAGACAGAGAGGCGTGCCTAATACAGTGGCCGTGGGTTAGCGGATATAAAGACAGAGAGGCGTGCCTAATACAGTGGCCGTGGGTTAGCGGATATAAAGACAGAGAGGCGTGCCTAATACAGTGGCCGTTGGAAGCAGATATAAAGACAGGCGTGCCTAATACAGTGGCCGTGGGGAAGCAGATATAAAGACAGAGAGGCGTGCCTAATACAGTGGCCGTGGGAACGCAGATATAAAGAATACAGTGGCCGTGGGTTAGCGAATATAAAGACAGAGAGGCGTGCCTAATACAGTGGCCGTGGGTTAGCGAATATAAAGACAGAGAGGCGTGCCTAATACAGTGGCCGTGGGAACGCAGATATAAAGACAGAGAGGCGTGCCTAATACAGTGGCCGTGGGTTAGCGGATATAAAGACAGAGAGGCGTGCCTAATACAGTGGCCGTTGGATTAGCGGATATAAAGACAGAGAGGCGTGCCTAACACAGTGGCCGTGGGTTAGCGGATATAAAGACAGAGAGGCGTGCCTAACACAGTGGCCGTGGGAACGCAGATATAAAGACAGAGAGGCGTGCCTAATACAGTGGCCGTGGGTTAGCGGATATAAAGACAGAGAGGCGTACCTAATACAGTGGCCGTGGGTTAGCGGATATAAAGATAGAGAGGCGTGCCTAATACAGTGGCCGTGGGTTAGCGGATATAAAGACAGAGAGGCGTACCTAATACAGTGGCCGTTGGAACGCAGACATAAAGATAGGGAGGCGTACCTAATACAGTGGCCGTGGATTAGCGGATATAAAGACAGAGAGGCGTGCCTAATACAGTGGCCGTGGGTTAGCGGATATAAAGACAGAGAGGCGTGCCCAATACAGTGGCCGTGGGAACGCAGATATAAAGACAGAGAGGCGTGCCTAATACAGTGGCCGTGGGTTAGCGAATATAAAGACAGAGAGGCGTGCCTAATACAGTGGCCGTGGGTTAGCGAATATAAAGACAGAGAGGCGTGCCTAATACAGTGGCCGTGGGAACGCAGATATAAAGACAGAGAGGCGTGCCTAATACAGTGGCCGTGGGTTAGCGGATATAAAGACAGAGAGGCGTGCCTAATACAGTGGCCGTTGGATTAGCGGATATAAAGACAGAGAGGCGTGCCTAACACAGTGGCCGTGGGTTAGCGGATATAAAGATAGAGAGGCGTGCCTAACACAGTGGCCGTGGGTTAGCGGATATAAAGACAGAGAGGCGTGCCTAACACAGTGGCCGTGGGTTAGCGGATATAAAGACAGAGAGGCGTGCCTAACACAGTGGCCGTGGGTTAGCGGATATAAAGACAGAGAGGCGTACCTAATACAGTGGCCGTGGGTTAGCGGATATAAAGATAGAGAGGCGTGCCTAATACAGTGGCCGTGGGTTAGCGGATATAAAGACAGAGAGGCGTACCTAATACAGTGGCCGTTGGAACGCAGACATAAAGATAGGGAGGCGTACCTAATACAGTGGCCTTGGATTAGCGGATATAAAGACAGAGAGGCGTGCCTAATACAGTGGCCGTGGGTTAGCGGATATAAAGACAGAGAGGCGTGCCCAATACAGTGGCCGTGGGAACGCAGATATAAAGACAGAGAGGCGTGCCTAATACAGTGGCCGTGGGAACGCAGATATAAAGACAGAGAGGCGTGCCTAATACAGTGGCCGTGGGTTAGCGGATATAAAGACAGAGAGGCGTGCCTAATACAGTGGCCGTTGGATTAGCGGATATAAAGACAGAGAGGCGTGCCTAACACAGTGGCCGTGGGTTAGCGGATATAAAGATAGAGAGGCGTGCCTAACACAGTGGCCGTGGGTTAGCGGATATAAAGATAGAGAGGCGTGCCTAACACAGTGGCCGTGGGTTAGCGGATATAAAGACAGAGAGGCGTGCCTAACACAGTGGCCGTGGGTTAGCGGATATAAAGACAGAGAGGCGTGCCTAACACAGTGGCCGTGGGTTAGCGGATATAAAGATAGAGAGGCGTGCCTAATACAGTGGACGTGGGTTAGCGGATATAAAGACAGAGAGGCGTACCTAATACAGTGACCGTTGGAACGCAGACATAAAGATAGGGAGGCGTACCTAATACAGTGGCCTTGGATTAGCGGATATAAAGACAGAGAGGCGTGCCTAATAGAGTGGCCGTGGGTTAGCGGATATAAAGACAGAGAGGCGTGCCTAATACAGTGGCCGTGGGTTAGCGGATATAAAGACAGAGAGGCGTACCTAATACAGTGGCCGTGGGTTAGCGGATATAAAGACAGAGAGGCGTGCCTAATACAGTGGCCGTGGGTTAGCGGATATAAAGACAGAGAGGCGTACCTAATACAGTGGCCGTGGGTTAGCGAATATAAAGACAGAGAGGCGTACCTAATACAGTGGCCGTGGGTTAGCGGATATAAAGACAGAGAGGCGTACCTAATACAGTGGCCGTTGGAACGCAGACATAAAGATAGGGAGGCGTACCTAATACAGTGGCCTTGGATTAGCGGATATAAAGACAGAGAGGCGTGCCTAACACAGTGGCCGTGGGTTAGCGGATATAAAGACAGAGGCGTACCTAATACAGTGGCCGTGGGTTAGCGGATATAAAGACAGAGGCGTACCTAATACAGTGGCCGTGGGTTAGCGGATATAAAGACAGAGAGGCGTACCTAATACAGTGGCCGTGGGTTAGCGGATATAAAGACAGAGAGGCGTACCTAATACAGTGGCCGTGGGTTAGCGGATATAAAGACAGAGAGGCGTACCTAATACAGTGGCCGTTGGAACGCAGACATAAAGATAGGGAGGCGTACCTAATACAGTGGCCTTGGATTAGCGCATATAAAGACAGAGAGGCGTACCTAATACAGTGGCCGTGGGTTAGCGGATATAAAGACAGAGGCGTACCTAACACAGTGGCCGTGGGTTAGCGGATATAAAGACAGAGGCGTACCTAATACAGTGGCCGTGGGTTAGCGGATATAAAGACAGAGAGGCGTACCTAATACAGTGGCCTCAGATCCACAGAGCCTCAGTTTCCATGACAGCTCTCTCATATGACCTTAACGTGACCCTGCGTGTTATTGATATGTTTTCACAGACAGGCTAACCTTTAGCATGTTATTAGCATTTTTTTTTTACCCTAAACGTTTGAAACATGGTCGCGAGCTGCCGCCAGGTGGCGCCAACGGAAAACAAGTTTGGACTGTGACGTATGAGCTCTGACTACGCATGCTCACACGTGCAGCCATGGAGGAGATGAAGAGAGAAAACACGAGGAGCGAACAGAGAGAAGAAGCGACGAAGAAGAAAGAAAACAGCGAGAAGAAGAGGAGAAGAGAGAGGGAGGAAGGAGAGGAGCAGGAGGACCGAGGGGAGGACGGAGGAGAGGAGGAACGGAAGAAAGAAGGGAAGGAGGTGAGGCACCGAGGGGTTAGCCGTTAGCATGCTAACAACATGCAGGCTGTTCTCAGAGGGGGACTTCTCAAACCTTATCCTGGATTAGCTTAGCTGTGGTTTGGTTTCATGAAGGTGGAGACACAGAGATACCATGGAGCAGTTAGCCTGCTCCAGCCCAGGCTAACAGTCAGGCTAACAGCCAGGCTAACAGGCTTAACTGATCCAGACTATTAGCCAGCTCCAGCCCAGGCTAACAGTTAGGCTAACAGCCAGGCTTAACTGATCCAGACTGTTAGCCTGCTCCAGCCCAGGCTAACAGTTAGGCTAACAGTCAGGCTTAACTGATCCAGACTATTAGCCTGCTCCAGCCCAGGCTAACAGTTAGGCTAACAGTCAGGCTTAACTGATCCAGACTATTAGCCTGCTCCAGCCCAGGCTAACAGTTAGGCTAACAGTCAGGCTTAACTGATCCAGACTATTAGCCTGCTCCAGCCCAGGCTAACAGTTAGGCTAACAGTTAGGCTTTACTGATCCAGACTATTATGCTGCGTTCCATTAACCTTGGAACTGGGAGTGACATCATCTCCGACTTATCAGCGTTCCAGTTGAAGTCTGAAAAAAACATGCCGATCTACCAGGCTATTGTTAGCTGTTGTTAGCACGCCCTGCGTTGTTGTTCACAAATATCACATGAAGAATGTGATCTGAGGTCGTGATGAGGCTCCTGAGGTCATGATGAGGCTCCTGAGGTCGTGTTCAGGCTCCTGAGGTCATGATGAGGCCCACTGAGGTCATGATGAGGCCCCTGAGGTCGTGATGAGGCCCCTGATGTCGTGATGAGGCCCCTGAGGTCATGATGATGGTTGTTAATCATGTGTTTCTCTTCAGGTTTTTCTCTTCAGCACAAACTCTGAGGATGAAGACGACGATCTGAGCGACAGCGAGGACAGCGCCTACTCTGGACTGGAGGATTCAGGGAGTGACAGTGAGGGGGACGAAGATGATGATGAGGAGGAGGAGGGCGGGGCTGAGGACGAGGAGGGCGGGGCTGAGGACGATGACAAAGATGAAGGCGTGCAGCAGACTCAGCAGGTGGAGTGACGGCGTTGTTGTTTCTGTGTCTGACTGCTGATTGGCCGAAAACTGAGCTGTTTGTGTTTTTCTGTCTGCAGGAGGACGAGTACGAGCACGACTCTTCAGACGAGGAGGTGAGATGCTCCGACCTCTGCTATAGGGCGCTTCTTTAGATCTGCAGCTTTAAAAACAGAGAGGAGTCACTAATGAGGCCCAACGAGGTCTAACAAGGCCTAACGAGAACTTACAAGGTCTAACGAGGCCTAACAAGGCCCAACGATGCCTGACGAGGCCCAACGAGATCTAACGAGGCCTAACAAGGTCTAACGAGGCCTAACAATATCTAACGAGGTCCAACGAGGCCTAATGATGTCTTAACGATGCCTAACATGGTCTAACGAGGTCTAATGAGGCCTAAAGAAGTCGTTTACGTTAACGTTCCTCTGCATGAATAATAACAGAGACAGAGAGATCGATTATAAACATCTGAGCTGCCACATTTGGCTCCTTTTCTTCACTTTAACTGTGAACCTTAACGTTATCATTAACGTTAGAACACGCTTTGGTCCAGAAGCCTCTGAATCAATCACAGCTGCATCTGTAGCTCACATTCCCCTCTGTTCTGAATGGCTGGTTTAAGGGCGGTCGCCTCCGTATGCTAATGAGCCACAGCTGCCCACAGAATTCATCATAGAGCAGTTGGTTCCTCGTTGGTTCCTTCGTGCTCCCTGTCGGTTCCTCGTTGGTTCCTTCATGCTCCCTGTCAGTTCCTCGTTGGTTCCTTCATGCTCCCGGTTGGTTCCTTGTTGGTTCCTTCATGCTCCCTGTCGGTTCCTCGTTGGTTCCTTCATGCTCCCTGTCGGTTCCTCGTTGGTTCCTTCATGCTCCCTGTCGGTTCCTCGTTGGCTCCTTCATGCTCCCTGTCGGTTCCTCGTTGGTTCCTTCATGCTCCCTGTCGGTTCCTCGTTGGTTCCTTCATGCTCCCTGTTGGTTCCTCTTTGGCTCCTTCATGCTCCCTGTTGGTTCCTCGTTGGTTCCTTCATGCTCCCTGTCAGTTCCTCTTTGGTTCCTTCATGCTCCCTGTTGATTCCTCGTTGGTTCCTTCGTGCTCCCTGTTGGTTCCTCTTTGGTTCCTTCGTGCTCCCTGTTGGTTCCTTCGTGCTCCCTGTCAGTTCCTTGTTGGTTCCTTCGTGCTCCCTGTCAGTTCCTCGTTGGTTCCTTCATGCTCCCTGTTGGTTCCTTGTTGGTTCCTTCGTGCTCCCTGTTGGTTCCTTGTTTGTTCCTTCGTGCTCCTTGTTGGTTCCTTCGTGCTCCCTGTTGGTTCCTCGTTGGTTCCTTCGTGCTCCCTGTTGGTTCCTTGTTGATTCCGTCATGCTCCCTGTTGGTTCCTCAATGGTTTCCTGTTCTGCTGGTTCTCTGTCTGAAGTTCTTGGTTCTTGTAGGACATCAGGAACACAGTGGGGAACATTCCCATGGAGTGGTACAAAGACTTCCCTCACATTGGCTACAACCTTGATGGGAAGAAGATCTATCGACCAATCAGGAACAAGGACGAGCTCGACAACTTCCTGGACAAGATGGAGAACCCTGACTACTGGTACATCCTAAGATGTATTTGTTTTAGTAATGTTTCTTAAATATGTAAATTAATTAACTCTGTAGAAATACTTGTTGTAGTATAAATAATTTCTTAAGTAATTATTTTTATGGTAACAGTGATTTCATTTTGTTTAAATGATTGTTTTTGATCTACAGAGTTTTTCAGAATCAGTGATTAACGCTAATACTCGTGAAGGTTATTGTTTTCAGTTTTTCTTTTATTTAAGAGATTTTAAATGCTATCTAGAATTTTGAAATCATGAACCATAAATGTCTTTTGTATCTTGATAAGTTTGTTATAGTTTTCATTTAAATTATGAATAACAGGTTTATTCAGTGTCGTTGATCTTGTTTTTATTTTTTATAGTTCAACAAATGTCTTTTTAAGTTGAACTGTAAATGTTAGCATGAGGCTAGCTCTGTCTGAGTGATGGTCGATGCTAATGATGCTAAGCTAACAGCTGTTCGTGTGCAGGAGGACAGTGGAGGACGCTCAAACAGGAAGTGATGTGGTCCTGTCTGACGAGCAGGTGGAGCTGGTGAAGCGTCTGCAGCAGGGTCAGTACGGAGACGTCAGCTTCAACGAGTATGAGGTGAGTTAGCCCCGCCCCCTTCGCTCTCAATAAACACCTGAACTTATTTCATACCTTTTGTATTTTTTTGTTTTTACTTTTGAACGAAAGCGCCGGTCTCTGTTGATCCTGTTCTTACCTCTTCCCTGGCTCCGCCCCCTCAGCCTCAGGTGGAGTTCTTCAGCAGCGACGTGATGATCCATCCCGTCACAAACCGCCCCGCTGACAAGCGCTCGTTCATCCCGTCTCTGCTGGAGAAGGAGAAGGTGTCCAAACTCGTCCACGCCATAAAGATGGGCTGGATCACGCCACGGCGAGAGCGCAAAGACACCACGGGGCACTTCTACGACCTGTGGGCCAATGACGACACCTCCATCCTCGCCAAACACAGGATGCACCTGCCCGCCCCCAAAATCCCCCTACCTGGACACCACGAGTCCTACAACCCGCCGCCGGAGTACCTGTTCACGGACGAGGAGGTGAGGCCTGAGCACAGCCTTCTGTTTCTCCTCAGCTGAAGTGTGGACAGGTGTGGAAGGGTGTGGACAGGTGTGGACAGGTGTGGACAGGTGTGGAAGGGTGTGGAAGGGTGTGGACAGGTGTGGAAGGGTGTGGTAGGGTGTGGACGGGTGTGGAAGGGTGTGGAAAGGTGTGGACTGGTGTGAACAGCTGTGGACAGGTGTGAACGGGTGTGGACTGGTGTGAACAGGTATGGACGGGTGTGGACAGGTGTGGAAGGGTGTGGACGGGTGATAGTTCAACTGGTCAGTAACCGAGGCTGCAGGTTCGAGCCCCAGGGGACACACGTCGATATGTCCTCGGGCAGTATGCACATACAAATACACACACACATATATGCACACAAATACACACACACATATATGCACACAAATATACACACAAATACACACACACATATCAGAAGACAAAGAAAAGGAGTGCTACCTGGACTCGGCAGAGTTTGTTTGAGGTGCTCTTTGGAAAGGGATTCAAAAGGTCCTTGAAAACAAAAAGAGACTCCAAGGCACTCTCTTTATACTATTAAAAAGCCTTTATTTTATCGGCATGGTCATGTAGACCTTAAAAACAAACTTCGACGCGTTTCGGCATCAAGCCTTCATCAGGAAGTCATGCAAACAGATGTAAGGCTGCAATAGGCCCTTTTAAAGGGGTGCTCAACCAATCAGAAACTGCCACATGGATTTAAAGGCAAGGTCTGCAGGTAGTGTCAACCAGCAGACCCACCAGCAGATGGTGTTATTCAGGCCAATAGGCTTCAAAAAAGTTTCCATCCCAAGAAAACCTGTATGGTCTCACACAAAGCAGATAAAATTAGTTAAAAACACATCAAAAATCTGGTTAACAACATTTTCACAAAGTGGTCTGTACGTTAGAGACTTTAACTCAGTGTTTAGACAACAAAATTCCTCTACAGAAACACAGTATAATCTTGTTCTTCATTTAGTCCAGGATATTTTGTGGCTTGTAGTTTGTCAATCCAGAATGCCTCCTTTTGGTTCAGTTTTCTTTGTCTGTCACCTCTTCTGATGGTCAATGGGATGTGGTCGATGCCAGTGGTTTGTAATGAAGTTGGGTTGCTGTTATGGAACTCCAGGTAATGTTTGGCCATGGGGTAGTTAATGTTTCCAGTTTGTATTGCATATTTGTGTTCTGCAAGTCTGTCCTGTAGCCGTCTTTTTGTTCTGCCAATGTAAAACACTTTGCAAATGGGACATTCCAGCATGTATATGACAAAGGTGGTCTTGCAGTTGATAAAGTGACTGATTTTGTACTCCTTTTGTGATGTTGAGTCCAGAAATGTCTTTGTCTGTTTCACATTTGTGCAGTGGTTACAGTTATTACATTTAAAAGATCCTTTTGGTTTGTGTCCCAGCCATGTAGTTGGGTTGTTGGGTTTGAGGTGACTGTGTACCAGTTTATCTTGTAGGGTCGGGCATCTTCTGAACTAACAAGTGGAGGCTGTGGAAAAATGTTGTTGAGTTGTGCATCACTCTGAATTATGCCCCAGTTTTTATTTATTATCTTTTTGATGTTTTCTGCTTCAGTACTGTATTTGGTGACAAAAACTGGTCTTTCTTTTGTTTGTTTGGGGGGATTTCTCTCCAACAGGGTGTGTCTGTCCAAGTTTTTGGCTCTGTTGTATGCCTGTTGTAGTGTGGTATGTTTGTATCCCCTGTCCTTGAAGCGGCACATCATCTCGTCAGATTTGGTTTTGAAATCCTCCTCCTGGTCACAAATTCTCCTCACTCGCTGAAACTGTCCATAGGGAACATTTTCTTTCAGCCATTTTGGATGGAAACTGTTGGCATGAAGAATTGTGTTTCTGTCTGTAGCTTTCCTAAAAATGGATGTATGTAATGTCCCTTGAGTTTCTTTAAGGATAGTGAGGTCCAGAAAATGGATACTGTCCTTACTGTATTCCAGAGACAACTTGATGTTAGGGTTAGTATTGTTTAAGAAGGCATGGAATTCCAATAAATCTGCTTCTGTACCAGACCAAAACAAACACACATCATCAATGTAACGGCCCCACCAGATTATGCTGTCCAGAAATCTGTTCTTTTCATGATTAAAAACAAAGTAATCTTCCCATTTACCAAGGTACAGTCCTGCATAGGAAGGACTATAGCAGGCCCCCATGGCACAACCTTTTAGCTGTTTAAAAACCTTGTCTTGGAAGATAAATACATTGTTATTTAAGGTCCATTCTGTTAATGCTAGTAAAAATTCACTGGGTGGTGTTTCAGATTCTGACCGGGTGTTTAAATAATGTTTTAGTGCTGCCAGGCCTTGTGAATGTTCTATTGTGGTGTAGAGTGATTCTACATCCAAGGTAGCCAAAAAGGTGTCAGTACCAATACTGTGCAGCTGTTGAATTTTGTTCAGTACATCTGTGGTGTCCTGGATGTAGGCAGGAAGTGATGGCAAAAAAGGTTTAATGAAATAGTCAACATACTTGGAGACTGGCTCAGTGAGGCTATCATTACCTGATATAACAGGTCTACCAGGGGGATTGATAAGAGATTTGTGAATTTTAGGCAGCATATAAAACGAGGCCATTCTTGGATTTTCATTGTATAGAAATTTCATTTCTGAATCAGAAATCCAGCCATTTTCTCTAGCTTCAAGAAGAATAGTATATAGTTCAGCCTTCAGAGTTTCTGTGGGATTATGGGTCAAAGGTTGATAAAATTCATTGTTGTCCAGTTGTCTATGGGCCTCTTTGACATATGAATCCCGTCCCCAAACAACTATAGCACCCCCTTTGTCCGCACTTTTAATGACAATTTCATCATCATTAGACAATAATTTCAAAGCACATTTTTCTTTGTTTGAAAGGTTGCTAAACTTATGAGGCTTTTTGTTTTTAAATAAGTTCTCGATGTCAAAATTTACTTTCTTAGCAAAGGTGTTTAATGTTGCACTTTGAACCAATGGACAAAAGGTAGATCTAGGTTTAAAGTGTGGTCTTTGATTAGAAGAGACCATCTGAGTGTGTTTCTGTAGAGGAATTTTGTTGTCTAAACACTGAGTTAAAGTCTCTAACGTACAGACCACTTTGTGAAAATGTTGTTAACCAGATTTTTGATGTGTTTTTAACTAATTTTATCTGCTTTGTGTGAGACCATACAGGTTTTCTTGGGATGGAAACTTTTTTGAAGCCTATTGGCCTGAATAACACCATCTGCTGGTGGGTCTGCTGGTTGACACTACCTGCAGACCTTGCCTTTAAATCCATGTGGCAGTTTCTGATTGGTTGAGCACCCCTTTAAAAGGGCCTATTGCAGCCTTACATCTGTTTGCATGACTTCCTGATGAAGGCTTGATGCCGAAACGCGTCGAAGTTTGTTTTTAAGGTCTACATGACCATGCCGATAAAATAAAGGCTTTTTAATAGTATAAAGAGAGTGCCTTGGAGTCTCTTTTTGTTTTCAAGGACACACACACATATATACAGTCCAGGCCAAAAGTTTGGACTCACCTTCTCCTTCGATGTGTTTTCTTTATTTTCATCTCTATTTACATTGTAGATTCTCACTGTAGCCCTTACACAGCCTGGAGGTGTGTTTGGGGTCATTGTCCTGTTGAAAAATAAATGATGGTCTAACTACATGCCAACCAGATGGGATAGCATGTCGCTGCAGGCTGCTGTGGTAGCCATGCTGGTTCAGTATGCCTTCAATTTTGAATAAATCCCCAACAGTGTCACCAGCAAAGCAGCCCCACACCATCACACCATAGACTCCATGCTTCACAATGGGAACCAGGCATGCAAAATCCATCTGCTCACCTTTTCTGCATGGCACAAATACGGCGGTTGGAACCAAAGATCTCAAATTTGGACTCATCAGACCAAAGCACAGATTACCACTGGTCTAATGTCGATTCCTTGTGTTTATTGACCCAAACACATCTCTCATGCTCCTCTCCTCAGCAGTGGTTTCCTAGCAACTATTTGACCATGAAGGCCTGATTCACACAGTCTCCTCTTAACAGTTGTAGTAGAGATGTGTCTGCTGCTGGGGCTCTGTGTGGTATTCCTCTGGTCTCTAGTCTGAGCTGCTGTTTACTTGTGATTTCTGAGGCTGGTGACTCAGATGAACTCTTTCTCAGCAGCAGAGGTGACTCTTGGTCTTACTTTCCTCGAGCGGTCCTCATGTGAGCCAGTTTCGTTGTAGCCCTTGATGGTTTTCGCGACTGCTCTTGGGGACACATTCAAAGTATCTGCAATTTTTCAGATTGACTGATCTTCATTTCTTAAAGTAATGATGGCCACTCGTTTCTCTTAACTTCGCTGATTGGTTTTTGCCATAATATTAATTCTAACAGTTGTCTAATAGGGCTGTGGGCTGTGCATCAGCCTGACTTCTGAACAACACAAATGATGGTCCAACCCCGTTAATAAGGCAAGAAACTCCATTAATTAACCCTGTAAAGGCTCACCTGAGAAGAGAAAACCATTTCAGGTGACTACCTGTTAAAGCTCATAAAGAGAATGAAGAGTGTGCAAAGCAGTAATCAGAGCAAAGGGTGGATACTTTGAAGAAACTAGAATATAAGACATGTTTTCAGTTATTTCACACTTTTTTGTTAAGTACATAATTCCACATGTGTTCATTCATAGTTTTGATACCTACAGTGAGAATCCACAATGTAAATAGAGATGAAAATAAAGAAAACACATCGAAGGAGAAGGTGAGTCCAAACTTTTGGCCTGGACTGTAAATATAAACATATATATACATATATACAAACATATTCACACATAGTGAATGGTTGTGATTGTGTAGGTGCTACCTTTGGTGTTTCTTTGAGTGGTCAAAGACCAGAAAAGCGCTCTATAGGCTCAGGCCCATTGATCTTGAACCATTGACCATACTCCTCCTGCTCTGCAGAGGTCTCTGTGGGAGCAGCAGGATCCAGCAGACAGGAAGTACCCCTTCGTTCCTCGCTCCTTTTCCAGCCTTCGCCACGTCCCCGCCTTTCCTCGCTTCATCCACGAGCGCTTTGAGCGCTGCCTCGACCTCTACCTGTGCCCCCGCCAGAGGAAGATGAGGGTAGGTGTTTCAGCCAATCACAGCTCTCCCTGTCTGTCTGCAGCCATCAGATCTCTCCCTGTCTGTCTGCAGCCAATCAGATCTCTCCCCTCTCTGTCTACAGGTTAATGTCAATCCAGAGGATCTGATCCCCAAACTGCCCAAACCCAGAGACCTGCAGCCGTTCCCCACCACACAGTCCCTGGTACGAGTCATAGAAGTTCCCCTGTGTTTGTTACTTTGTTTGTCCCAGGGTCAGGCCAGACCTCAGCCTGTGCCCAGCAGGTCCAGAGCAGTTGCTGGTCTTGTTCTGGTCTCAAACCTCTGTGTGTTTCAGGTGTACCGGGGTCACAGCGGTCTGGTCCGCTCCATCAGTGTGTCTCCATCAGGACAGTGGCTCGCCTCAGGTATGTCACACCTGCAGGGCTTTGGTTTGGATCTGGAGCTGAATTTAGACCAGGCTAACAGTCAGGATTAACTAAGCCTGACTGTTAGCCTTCACCTGTACTCACCTGTCCTCACCTGTCCCCTTTCCTGTACCTGTGCAGGTAGTGATGACGGCTCGGTCAGGATCTGGGAGGTCTGTTCATCTCGCTGTATGAAGACTGTTCAGGTGGGCGGGCCCGTCAAGAGCGTCGCCTGGAACCCAAACCCCGCCCTCTGCCTGCTGGCCGTCGCCCTGTAAGAACACAGCTGTCTGTCCATCTCTCTCTGTCCATCTCTGTCCCCATCTCTGTCTGTCCATCTCTCTCTGTCCATCTCTCTCTGTCCATCTCTCTCTGTCCATCTCCATCCATCTCTATCCGTCCATCTCTGTCCATCTCTGTCCGTCCATCTCTGTCCATCCATCTCTGTCCATCTCTGTCTGTAGATCTCTGTCCTTCCATCTCTGTCCATCTCTCTCTGTCTATCTCTGTCCGTCTCTGTCTGTCCAACTCTGTCCGTCCATCTCCATCCATCTCTGTCCGTCCAACTCTGTCTGTCCATCTCTGTCTGTCCACCTCTGTCCGTCCATCTCTGTCTGTCCATCTCTGTCTGTCCATCTCTGTCTGTCCATCTCTGTCTGTCCATCTCTCTCTGTCCATCTCTGTCTGTCCATCTCTGTCCGTCCATCTCCATCCACCTCTGTCTGTCCATCTCTGTCTGTCCATCTGTCTGTCCATCTCTGTCTGTCCATCTCTGTCCGTCCATCTCCATCCACCTCTGTCCGTCCATCTCTCTCTGTCCATCTCTGTCTGTCCATCTCTGTCTGTCCATCTCTGTCTGTCCGTCCATCTCCATCCACCTCTGTCTGTCCATCTCTGTCTGTCCATCTCTCTCTGTCCATCTCTGTCCGTCCATCTCTGTCTGTCCATCTCTCTCTGTCCATCTCTGTCTGTCCACCTCTGTCTGTCCATCTCTGTCTGTCCGTCCATCTCCATCCACCTCTGTCTGTCCATCTCTGTCTGTCCATCTCTGTCTGTCCATCTCTCTCTGTCCATCTCTGTCTGTCCATCTCTGTCCGTCCATCTCCATCCACCTCTGTCTGTCCACCTCTGTCTGTCCATCTCTGTCTGTCCATCTCTGTCCGTCCATCTCCATCCACCTCTGTCTGTCCACCTCTCTCTGTCCATCTCTCTCTGTCCATCTCTGTCTGTCCATCTCTGTCCGTCCATCTCTCTCTGTCCATCTCTGTCTGTCCATCTCTGTCCATCCATCTCTCTCTGTCCATCTCTGTCTGTCCATCTCTGTCTGTCCGTCCATCTCTCTCTGTCCATCTCTGTCTGTCCATCTCTGTCTGTCCATCTCTGTCCGTCCATCTCTCTCTGTCCATCTCTGTCTGTCCATCTCTCTCTGTCCATCTCTGTCTGTCCATCTCTGTCTGTCCGTCCATCTCCATGCACCTCTGTCTGTCCATCTCTCTCTGTCCATCTCTGTCTGTCCATCTCTGTCTGTCCGTCCATCTCCATCCATCTCTGTCTGTCCATCTCTCTCTGTCCATCTCTGTCTGTCCATCTCTGTCTGTCCGTCCATCTCCATCCACCTCTGTCTGTCCGTCTCTGTCTGTCCATCTCTCTCTGTCCATCTCTGTCTGTCCATCTCTGTCTGTCCTTCTCTCTCTGTCCATCTCTGTCTGTCCATCTCTGTCTGTCCTTCTCTCTCTGTCCATCTCTGTCTTTCCATCTCTGTCTGTCCATCTCTGTCTGTCCATCTCTGTCTGTCCATCTCTGTCCGTCCATCTCTCTCTGTCCATCTCTGTCTGTCCATCTCTCTCTGTCCATCTCTGTCTGTCCATCTCCTTCCGTCCGTCCATCTCCATCCACCTCTGTGTGTCCATCTCTGTCTGTCCATCTCTCTCTGTCCATCTCTGTCTGTCCATCTCTGTCCGTCCATCTCTCTCTGTCCATCTTTGTCTGTCCATCTCTGTCTGTCCATCTCTGTCTGTCCATCTCTGTCTGTCCATCTCTGTCTGTCCATCTCTGTCCGTCCATCTCTGTCTGTCCATCTCTGTCTGTCCATCTCTGTCTGTCCATCTCTGTCCATCCATCTCTCTCTGTCCATCTCTGTCTGTCCATCTCTGTCTGTCCATCTCTGTCTGTCCATCTCTGTCCATCCATCTCTCTCTGTCCATCTCTCTCTGTCCATCTCTGTCTGTCCATCTCTGTCTGTCCATCTCTGTCTGTCCGTCCATCTCCATCCATCTCTGTCTGTCCATCTCTCTCTGTCCATCTCTGTCTGTCCATCTCTGTCTGTCCGTCCATCTCCATCCACCTCTGTCTGTCCGTCTCTGTCTGTCCATCTCTCTCTGTCCATCTCTGTCTGTCCATCTCTGTCTGTCCTTCTCTCTCTGTCCATCTCTGTCTGTCCATCTCTGTCTGTCCTTCTCTCTCTGTCCATCTCTGTCTTTCCATCTCTGTCTGTCCATCTCTCTCTGTCCATCTCTGTCTGTCCATCTCTGTCTGTCCATCTCTCTCTGTCCATCTCTGTCTGTCCATCTCTCTCTGTCCATCTCTGTCTGTCCATCTCCTTCTGTCCGTCCATCTCCATCCACCTCTGTCTGTCCATCTCTGTCTGTCCATCTCTGTCTGTCCATCTCTGTCTGTCCGTCTCCCTTGTCCGTCTGAATATCTCGTGTCCCTCTCAGAGACTCCGTGGTCCTGCTCCTGTCCCCCTGTCTCGCGGACAGACAGGTGATCTCTGCCACAGACCGTCTTGTATCGAGTCAGCAGGAGGCGGAGCCTGTGGAGGGGGCGGGGACAGTCACCTGGAGTGATGCAGAGGGGGAGGAGCTTAACCAGGGTATCTGCCTGAAAATCCAGCACCCTAAGGTGAGCGAGCGCTCCTGACTGCTAGCCTTGGCCGAGGCCGACAGGTGAATGTCGAAGGTCAGTTTTGGTGACCTTCGACCGTTAGGGGGCGCTCTGATGTCACAGGTGTCCGTCTGTTGTGTTCAGGCCGTCCAGCAGGTGGCGTGGCACGCTAAAGGTGACTACCTGGCCTCTGTGATGCCGGATCACTCAAGCCACCTGCAGGTGCTCATCCACCAGGTGAGCCGGAGGCGGAGCCAGAACCCGTTCAGGAAGAACAAAGGCCTGGTGCAGAGCGTGTCCTTCCACCCCGTCAGGCCCTACTTCTTCGTGGCCACGCAGCGCTCCGTCCGCATCTACAACCTCCTCAAACAGGAAATGACCAAGAAACTGCAGGCCAACTCCAAGTGGATCTCCAGCATGGCTGTCCACCCCACAGGTAACGTGTCCGAGCTAAGAGCGGGTGACGTCAGCGAGGGGGCGGAGTCAGCTCACCTGTGTTTGTGTGTGTGCAGGTGATCACGTGGTCTGTGGGAGCTACGACTGCAGGCTGAGCTGGTTCGACCTCGACCTCTCCACCAAACCCTACAGGATGCTCCGGTACGCACACCTGCCAATCACGCTGCACGCCCTCCTTCTTCTCAGGTACTGCAGGTCTGACAATGATGATGTCATCTTCACTTCCTGTCTGCAGACACCATAAGAAGGCGGTGAGGGGCGTGGCCTATCACAGACAGTACCCCCTGTTCGCCTCAGCGTCCGACGATGGATCAGTAATAGTCTGCCACGGGACCGTCTACAAGTAATAGACACTACTGCACAAAAATACACACTGTTATACACACTGTTATACACACTGTTATACACACTAATGCACAAAAATAAACACTGTTATACACACTGTTACACACACTAATGCACAGAAATACACACTGTTATACACACTGTTATACACACTAATGCACAGAAATACACACTGTTATACACAATGTTACACACACTAATGCACAGAAATACACACTGTTATACACACTGTTACACACACTAATGCACAAAAATACACACTGTTATACACGCTGTTACACACACTAATGCACAGAAATACACACTGTTATACACACTGTTACACACACTAATGCACAAAAATACACACTGTTATACACACTGTTACACACACTAATGCACAGAAATACACACTGTTATACACACTGTTATACACACTAATGCACAAAAATACAGTTATACACACTAATGCACAAAAATAAACACTGTTATACACACTGTTACACACACTAATGCACAGAAATACACACTGTTATACACACTGTTACACACACTAATGCACAGAAATACACACTGTTATACACACTGTTATACACACTAATGCACAAAAATACACACTGTTATACACACTGTTATACACACTAATGCACAGAAATACACACTGTTATACACACTGTTATACACACTAATGCACAAAAATACACACTGTTATACACACTGTTACACACACTAATGCACAGAAATACACACTGTTATACACACTGTTATACACACTAATGCACAAAAATAAACACTGTTATACACACTGTTACACACACTAATGCACAAAAATACACACAGTTATAAACACTGTTATACTCAAAGTCACACAAAAATACACACTGGTACACAAAAATACACACTGTTGTACACACTGGTATATGCTGATTATACAGACTGCTTGATGCCATCTAAAAAAATCAACACAATGATTTAAAATGTTTTTGATCCTTTTCTTTAGCCGAATACTAAACAGAAGATTTTTAATTTCGCAATGAAACTTTATCTGCAAATATTCAGTCAACACAGAACAGGACCTGTTAAATCAAACACCAAGTCCCTGTTCAGCGGTGACAGGCGTAGACTGCAGCAGGTCAGTCTAGTCCCTGTTCAGTGGAGGCAGGCGTGGACTGCAGCGGGTCAGTCTAGTCCCTGTTCAGTGGAGGCAGGCGTGGACTGCAGCGGGTCAGTCTAGTCCCTGTTCAGTGGAGGCAGGCGTGGACTGCAGCAGGTCAGTGTAGTCCCTGTTCAGTGGAGGCAGGCGTGGACTGCAGCAGGTCAGTGTAGTCCCTGTTCAGTGGAGACAGGCGTGGACTGCAGCAGGTCAGTGTAGTCCCTGTTCAGCGGAGACAGGCGTGGACTGCAGCAGGTCAGTCTAGTCCCTGTTCAGTGGAGGCAGGCGTGGACTGCAGCAGGTCAGTCTAGTCCCTGTTCAGTGGAGACAGGCGTGGACTGCAGCAGGTCAGTCTAGTCCCTGTTCAGCGGAGACAGGCGTGGACTGCAGCAGGTCAGTCTAGTCCCTGTTCAGCGGAGACAGGCGTGGACTGCAGCAGGTCAGTCTAGTCCCTGTTCAGCGGAGACAGGCGTGGACTGCAGCAGGTCAGTCTAGTCCCTGTTCAGCAGAGACAGGCGTGGACTGCAGCAGGTCAGTGTAGTCCCTGTTCAGCAGAGACAGGCGTGGACTGCAGCAGGACAGTCTAGTCCCTGTTCAGTGGAGGCAGGCGTGGACTGCAGCAGGTCAGTCTAGTCCCTGTTAAGCGTAGACTAAACTCAACACCTTCATTTAGGTTTGCACTCACCTGTGTGTCTGTTCTTACCTGTCTGTTCTGTGTTAGCGATCTGTTGCAGAACCCGCTCATCGTGCCCGTGAAGGTTCTCAGAGGTCACGTGATCACCCATGACCTTGGCGTCCTGGACGTGACCTTTCACCCCACACAGCCTTGGGTCTTCTCCTCAGGAGCCGACGCCACCGTCAGACTCTTCACCTGATCATCAGCCAGGTCACCACCAGCCAATCAGGGAGCTCCTCCCCCTGGAGACCCGCCCCGAGTGGGCTTGGCTGTTCGGACACTTTTGATGGATATTTTGCTTTTCTTTGACCTTTGACCTTTAGGCTTTATTTTTAATTAAACACAAAATCTTCACCTCCCGTGTTTGTTTGTTTGTTTGTTTGGTGTGAGAGGAAATAATCATGCTGGGGCCTCATGAAACCATTACTACTGAAGGGCCTCGTTAACTTATTTTATTTCAAAGGGCCTCGTAAACTTGTCTGTTTGAAAGGGCCTCATTAACTTGTGTTATTTAAGAGGGCCTCGTTAACTTATTTTATTTCAAAGGGCCTCGTAAACTTGTCTATTTGAAAGGGCCTCGTTAACTTGTCTTATTTCTAAGGTCCTCAATAACTATTAAAAGGAGCCATACAAACATGTTTTATTACAAAGGGCCTCGTTTACTTGTTTATTACTCAAGGGCCTCGTTAGCTTGTTTTTTTACTAAAGGGCCTTGTTAATTTGTTTTTTACTAAAGGGCCTCGTTAGTTTTTTTCTAAGGGCCTTGTTAACTTGTTTAACACTAAAGGGCCTTGTTAACTAGTTTATTACTAAAGGGCCTCGCTAACTGGTTTATTTCTAAAGGGCCTCGCTAACTTGATTATTTCTGAAGGGGCCTCGCTAACTTTATTATTATTAAAGGGCCTCGTTAACTTGTTTATTACTTAAGGGCCTTGTTGTTTTATACTAAAGGGCCTTGCTAACTTGTTTATCACTGAAGGACCTCATTTTAATTCAAAGGGCCTCGTTGACTTATTACTAAAGGGCCTCGTTAACTAGTTTAATACTAAAGGGCCTCGTTGACTTGTTTATTACTAAAGGGCCTCGTTGACTTGTTTATTACTTAAGGGCCTCGTTAAATTGACTATTACTAAAGGGCCTCATTAACTCTTTTACAACTTAAGGGCCTTGCTACTTCATTATTACTTAAGGGCCTCGCTAACTTGATTATTTCTGAAGGGCCTCGCTAACTTGATTAGTAGTAAAGGGCCTCGTTAAGTCTTTAACAACTTAAGGGCCTTGCTACTTCATTATTACTTAAGGGCCTCGCTAACTTGATTAGTAGTAAAGGGCCTCGTTAACTCTTTTACAACTTAACGGCCTTGCTACTTCATTTTTACTTAAGGGCCTCGCTAACTTGATTATTACTAAAGGGCCTCGCTAACTTGATTATTACTAAAGGGCCTCGCTAACTTGATCAGTATTAAAGGGCCTCGTTAACTTGTTTATAACTGAAGGGCCCTGCTCATTTCCTGTGGCCTGAGAGGAGGTCTAAGGAGCGGGGCCTTTTGGTGCATTCCAGTTGTAGTCGGAGGTCGGAATTTCCCACTTCCGAGTGGGAAATTTTATCTGGAACGCCCCCCGAGGTCGGAATTTCCTACTCAGAACTCGGGGGAACCTCGCCACCCCCGAGTTGACAATGGAAGATGGATGCCCCCAGTGTGAACAGTTATTTAGCTCCTGGAATAATCCATTTATTGTCACTTCTGACTGGGGTGTGTCGCTCTAGATCAGCTGTATACATAGTATTGTTAGACTTATATTTACAAAAATGCTGCCATAGTGATAATCACATTCTTCATACAACAACACAGGGCGTGCTAACAACAGCTAACAATAGCCTGGTAGATCGGCATGTTTTTTTCAGACTCAAACTGGAACACCGATAAGTCGGAGATGACGTCACTCCCATTTCCCAGCTCCCAGTTCCGAGGTAAATGGAACGCAGCATTTTCTCGCCTGTCCCACGTCAATCATCATCAGTTCTGCGCAGCCGCAGGACTCCTCCCTTAGGGCGGAACCTTCGGCTGTGCTCCACTCCGGTCTTGTGTCTTTGGGCGGACTGTTATCAGTGTCACTCCGGGACGAGGAGGAAGCGGAGGGGAATGTTTTTAGTGTGACACCAACATGAGCAGAGAAAGAAGGATCACACGGAGCAGAGAGAGCTGTGAATATACGAGCTGTTATTGGTAAATAAAGATTTATTTATTCATATTTAAACATAAACATTATAAACGATAATCAACTCTGATGTATAAACTAAATATTTATAGAAACAGCTGTGAATATACGAGCTGTTATTGGTAAAGTTTTATATTAAAACATAAACGTAAACCACAGTATACTGATGTATAAACAATATTTATGGAAACACGGATAGAGCTGTGGATATAAGAGCAGTCATTTGAAAATAAATATTAATTTGTGACTATTTTAAACATAAACCATAATACTCTAACATACAGATATAATAGAAACAGAGAGAGAGAGAGCAGTGAATATACGAGCTTTTGTTACTGTAAAAGAAAACATAAACCATAATATAGTCCGTAACATAAACAATATAAGATTTACACAGAGAGAACTTTGGTGTTCCACTGTGTGAACGCTTTGGTTCTGTTGTGTGAATGTTTTGGTTTAGTTTAGTTTATTCACACACATATCACAATACAAGTGCCTTACAGATACACCTGTATATGAATATATATACATATATATGCATAGTTCATACTTTTCAAAACTGGATGTGTGAAAGGGTAACCCCAAAGAAGCTATTTAAAGCTTGTAGCAGGGGGCCCAGTTGTCTACAAACAAGATACAGCAAAAACATCAACATGCAGACGGACATAACATACATTTAGCAGACAATCCCAGATTAGTGAATACATCAGGTTGTAGTGGTACAATTAGAAGATTAATGGTACATTGTCAGAAGTTGTGATTTCAGTCTTTTCTTGAAGATGGAGATGGATTGTGACATTTTCAGTGCGTTGTCGAGCTCGTTCCATATCTGCGGTCCTCGGCATGTAATACTGAAGCTGGTGCATTTTAGTTTCCTTTTTTGCCCAGTGATTAAATTTTTGTTCCTGGTAGCATGGGTATGCAGGGGCCGGAAGATAGGAATGAGCTCACAAAGCTTAAGGTTCATTTTATGTACAGTTTGATACATGACACAGGCATTCTGGAAATAGTTGAACTCAGTTAGCTGCAGGAGATTGTGCTGTTTGAAGAGCATTCTGGTGGGAGAATTGAACTCAGACCATGATATGGCACGCATGACCTTTTTTTGGAGAACCTCAAGTTTTTTGAGATGAGTTGGGAATGTGTTACACCATATGACATCACAGTAATGGAGATGAGGCTGGAATAAAGTTTTATAAAGGGTGAGAAGTGCTGAGAATGGAAGAAAATGTCTTATCTTAAAAAATAAAGCAACATATTTTGATAATTTTTTTGTAAGGTATTCAATATGGCATTTAAAATTGAGAAATTCATCAATTATAACCCCCAGAAATTTTATCGAGCTGATTCTTTGAATGTTTTGACCATTTATTTTAAGCGAGATTTGCTTGATGTCAGTTTTCTTTGTGGAGCGGAAGACAATATAGTTAGTTTTTTTAATATTTAAAGAGAGTTTATTACACTTGAACCACTTATCTATCTCCCCAAGCTCACCATTTATGATTTTTTCTAGTTCATCAGGATTCTTGTGAGACAGAAACAAACTTGTATCATCAGCAAATAATATTTTGTGTGATATACATGAGGAATTAACAAAGTCATTTATATACAGAATAAAGAGGAGTGGTCCTAAAATGGAACCTTGTGG
Organism: Scarus forsteni; assembly: GCA_036419115.1. Lineage (NCBI taxonomy): Eukaryota > Metazoa > Chordata > Actinopteri > Labriformes > Labridae > Scarus > Scarus forsteni. The sequence goes on along the minus strand of JAZDUH010000133.1, from coordinate 2,225,763 downwards.
AACCCCATGATTGATGGTTTTATTAGTTTGGCTCTGTTCTGTGAATGTTTTGGTTCTGTTGCGTGAATGTTTTGGTTTTGTGTGAATGTTTTGGTTCTGTGTTAATGTTTTGGTTTTTATGTGAATGTTTTGGTTTTTATGTGAATGTTTTGGTTCTGTTGTGTGAATGCTTTGGTTCTGTTGTGTGAATGTTTTGGTTCTGTTGTGTGAATGCTTTGGTTCTGTGTGAATGCTTTGGTTCTGTGTGAGTGCTTTGGTTCTGTTGTGTGAATGTTTTGGTTCTGTGTGAATGCTTTGGTTCTGTTGTGTGAGTGTTTTGGTTTTGTGTGAATGTTATGGTTCAATGTGAATGCTTCGGTTCTGTTGTGTGAATGCTTTGGTTCTGTTGTGTGAATGCTTTGGTTCTGTGTGAATGTTTTGGTTCTGTGTGAATGTTGTGGTTCCGTTGTGTGAATGCATTTGTTCTGTGTGAATGTTTTGGTTCTGTGTGAATGCTTTGGTTCTGTTGTGTGAATGCTTTGGTTCTGTTGTGTGAATGCTTTGGTTCTGTTTGAATGTTTTGGTTTTGTGTGAATGTTTTGGTTCTGTTGTGTGAATGTTTTGGTTTTGTGTGAATGTTTTGGTTTTGTGTGAATGTTTTTGTTCGGTGTAAATGTTGTGGTTCTGTTGTGTGAATGCTTTGGTTCTGTTGTGTGAATGTTTTGGTTCTGTGTGAATGCTTTGGTTCTGTTGTGTGAATGTTTTGGTTCTGTTGTGTGAATGTTTTGGATCTGTGTGAATGTTTTGGTTTTGTTGTGTGAATGCTTCGGTTCTGTTGTGTGAATGTTCTGGTTCTGTTGTGTGAATGCTTTGGTTCTGTGTGAATGCTTTGGTTCTGTTTTGTGAATGCTTTGGTTCTGTTGTGTGAATGTTCTGGTTCTGTGTGAATGCTTTGGTTTTGTTGTGTGAATGCTTTGGTTTTGTTGTTTGAATGCTTTGGTTCTGTTGTGTGAATGTTTTGGTTCTGTTGTGTGAATGCTTTGGTTCTGTTGTGTGAATGTTTTGGTTCTGTTGTGTGAATTATTTGGTTCTGTTGTGTGAATGCTTTGGTTCTCTTGTGTGAGTGTTTTGGTTTTGTGTGAATGTTTTGGTTCGGTGTAAATGTTGTGGTTCTGTTGTGTGAATGCTTTGGTTCTGTTTTGTGAATGCTTTGGTTCTGTTGTGTGAATGTTTTGGTTCTGTGTGAATGTTTTGGTTTTGTGTGAATGTTTTGGTTTTGTGTGAATGCTTTGGTTCTGTTGTGTGAATGCTTTGGTTCTGTTGTGTGAATGCTTTGGTTCTGTGTGAATGTTGTGGTTCTGTTGTGTGAATGCTTTGGTTCTGTGTGAATGTTGTGGTTCTGTTGTGTGAATGTTTTGGTTCTGTTGTGTGAATGCTTTGGTTCTGTGTGAATGTTGTGGTTCTGTTGTGTGAATGCGCTGGTTCTGTGTGAATGTTTTGGTTTTGTGTGAATGCCTTGGTTCTGTTGTTTGAATGCTTTGGTTCTGTTGTGTGAATGTTTTGGTTCTGTCTGAATGCTTTGGTTCTGTTGTGTGAATGCTTTGGTTCTGTTGTGTGAATGTTTTGGTTCTGTGTGAATGTTTTGGTCCTGTTGTGTGAATGTTTTGGTTCTGTTGTGCGAATGTTTTGGTTCTGTGTGAATGTTTTGGTTCTGTTGTGTGAATGTTTTGGTTCTGTGTGAATGTTTTGGTTTTGTGTGAATGTTTTGGTTCTGTTATGTGAATGCTTTGGTTCTGTTGCGTGAATGCTTTGGTTCTGTTGCGTGAATGCTTTGGTTCTGTTGTGCGAATGTTTTGGTTCTGTGTGAATGTTTTGGTTCTGTTGTGTGAATGTTTTGGTTCTGTTGTGCGAATGTTTTGGTTCTGTGTGAATGCTTTGGTTCTGTTGCGTGAATGCTTTGGTTCTGTTATGTGAATGCTTTGGTTCTGTTGCGTGAATGCTTTGATTCTGTTATGTGAATGCTTTGGTTCTGTTGCGTGAATGCTTTGGTTCTGTTGCGTGAATACTTTGGTTCTGTTATGTGAATGCTTTGGTTCTGTTGCGTGAATGCTTTGGTTCTGTTGCGTGAATACTTTGGTTCTGTTGCGTGAATGCTTTGGTTCTGTTGCGTGAATACTTTGGTTCTGTTGCGTGAATGCTTTGATTCTGTTATGTGAATGCTTTGGTTCTGTTGCGTGAATGCTTTGGTTCTGTTGCGTGAATGCTTTGGTTCTGTTGCGTGAATGCTTTGGTTCTGTTGCGTGAATGCTTTGGTTCTGTTGCGTGAATGCTTTGGTTCTGTTATGTGAATGCTTTGGTTCTGTTGCGTGAATGCTTTGGTTCTGTTGCGTGAATGCTTTGGTTCTGTTATGTGAATGCTTTGGTTCTGTTGCGCGAATGCTTTGGTTCTGTTGCGTGAATGCTTTGGTTCTGTGTGAATTCTCAACTCTCAACTCAAACTTTATTTATAGAGCACATTTAACACAACAGAAGTTGACCGAAGTGCTGTACAAACACAAACAACACATATGGCTTAAAATATCTAAAACATAAGCAAAGTCTGTATTCATTAAAATACATTAAAACACATAAAACACATAAAAATTAATTAAAAACTTAATAAAAACTAACTAAGATGTGCACTCAACTTTGATTAAAAGCCAGGGAGAAGAGGTGAGTCTTTAAAAATGATTTAAAAACCTCAACTGAGCTGGCGGAGCGGATATGCTCAGGCAGACTGTTCCAGAGCCGAGGAGCAGCCGCCATGAAGGCCCGGTCACCTTTAGTTTTAAGTTTTGTTTTTGGGGGGACCAATAGCATCTGCCCCGAGGATCTCAATGTCCTGGCCGGGACATAGAGATCCAGAAGCTCAGTCAGGTACTGGGGGGCTAGGCCATTAAGACCTTTAAAAACAAGCAATAAAATTTCAAAATCAATTCTAAAAGCAACTGGTAGCCAGTGCAAGGAAGCCATATACTAAGATGTGCACTCAACTTTGATTACCAGCTGCAGGTGGTGCAGGAGGGACTGGTCTAAGCCAGAATAAAATGAATTGCAGTAATCCAACTTCGAACTGATAAAAGCATGGACCACAGTCTCCAACTGTTTTTGTGGCAGGTACCCCTTGACTTTTGATAAAATCCTTAGATGATAAAAAACTATTTTTGACAACAGCGCTAATCTGGTGGTCAAGTTTTAATTTGTTGTCAAGTATTGCACCAAGGTTTCTGGCCGAAGACCGGACGTTGGCCGCAAGAGGACCCAGAATACCATCTGAAAAAGCAGTAGGATCACATCCAAACATTACAATTTCAGTCTTTTCCTCATTCAGATGCAAAAAGTTTGCAGACAGCCAAGATTTTATGTCAGACAGACAGTCCAGCAAAGGTTTAGTGGGGTTATTTGATTTCAGAGTCAAAGGGAGGTAAACCTGGACATCATCGGCATAACAGTGGAAGGACATATTGTGTCTCTTAAAGATCGATCCCAATGGCAGCATATAGAGCAGGAAAAGAATTGGTCCAAGGATGGAGCCTTGGGGGACCCCAGAGGTGAGAGGTGCTGAGGAAGAGGTAAATTCACCAAGCTGTACAGAGAAACTGCGATCAGAGAGATAGGACTGGAACCATGAGAGAGCCGAGCCTGTAATGCCCACCCACTGCTCCAATCGTGTCAAGAGGATCTTATGATCTACAGTATCGAAGGCAGCTGACAAGTCCAAAAGCACTAGCATAGCAGGATTTCCAGTGTCAACAGTCAAAAGCAAATCATTAAAAACGCGCAGCAATGCTGTCTCTGTGCTATGGTGCGGTTTGAAGCCAGATTGGAATTTTTCATAAATGTCATTCGCCACCAAAAAAGATTGAAGCTTATTAAAAACCACCTTCTCTAAAATTTTAGAGAGAAATGGTAGCTTAGAGATCGGCCTGAACTTAGACAGCACAGAGGGGTCCAGATTTTTCTTTTTTAACAAAGGCTGCACAACGGCATGTTTAAGAGCAGGTGGAACATACCCAGTTCGGAGGCATGAATTAATAAACAAAAGTACATCAGGACCAACAGTACTGAATACCTCCATAAAAAGGCGAGAAGGAATGCTGTCTAAAGGACAGTTCAGAGGTCAGAGGTGCTTCACTATCATAGCTAGTGAATGGAGGGATACTGGCTCAAAGTGATCCAAAGCAGCATGCAAAGGAGGGATGGTGAGATCAGAACTTTGAACAGCAGAGGAGAGAGCACATGGTCTAAGAGCAGAGATTTTTTCAATGAAGAACTTAACAAAACTCTCACAGAGGGTGAGCGAGTGTACAACTGGGGAGTTATCGGAAGGATTCACAAGAGAGTTAAAAATGTTAAAAAGAACCTGGGGCTTATGGCTATTACAGGACACAAGGTTGGAGAAATATTCCATTTTGGCAGCCTTTACTGCACTCTGGTAGACAGACAGGTTGTCGCGAAGAGCTTGTTTAGAGACATGGAGCTTGTCTTTCTTCCACTTTCTCTCAGTGCGCCTACATAAGCGCCTGATGAATGCTTTGGTTCTGTGCGAATGTTTTGGTTCTGTGTGAATGTTTTGGTTCTGTTGTGTGAATGTTGTGGTTCTGTGTGAATGTTTTGGTTCTGTGTGAATGTTTTGGTTCTGTGCGAATGTTTTGGTTCTGTGTGAATGTTTTGGTTCTGTTGTGTGAATGTTTTGGTTCTGTTGTGTGAATGTTTTGGTTCTGTGCAAATGTTTTGGTTCTGTTGTGTGAATGTTTTGGTTCAGTGTGAATGTTTTGGTTCAGTGTGAATGTTTTGGTTCTGTGAGAATGTTTTGTTTCTGTTGTGTGAATGTTTTGGTTCTGTTGTGTGAATGTTTTGGTTCTGTGTTAATGTTTTGATTCTGTGTGAATGTTTTGATTCTGTGTGAATGTTTTGGTTCTGTGTGAATGTTTTGGTTCTGTGCGAATGTTTTGGTTCTGTTGTGTGAATGTTTTGGTTCTGTGCGAATGTTTTGGTTCTGTGTGAATGTTTTGGTTCTGTGTGAATGTTTTGGTTCTGTGCGAATGTTTTCGTTCTGTTGTGTGAATGTTTTGGTTCTGTGTTAATGTTTTGATTCTGTGTGAATGTTTTGATTCTGTGTGAATGTTTTTGTTCAGTGTGAATGTTTTGGTTCTGTGCGAATGTTTTGGTTCTGTGTGAATGTTTTGGTTCTGTGCGAATGTTTTGGTTCTGTTGTGTGAATGTTTTGGTTCTGTGCGAATGTTTTGGTTCTGTGTGAATGCTTTGGTTCTGTTGTGTGAATGTTTTGGTTCTGTGTTAATGTTTTGATTCTGTGTGAATGTTTTGGTTCTGTTGTGTGAATGTTTTGGTTCTGTGTTAATGTTTTGATTCTGTGTGAATGTTTTTGTTCAGTGTGAATGTTTTGGTTCTTCTGTTTTACCAGTTTCTCTGCCACCTCTTGCAGTGAAGAAAATGTCTGGAAACTCTGTGATTTTGTGCAATCGGATCAAACGGCTCCTCTTGACGAACTGTTTGTGATCTTCATCTCCAACGACAACAGAACGGTGAGAACATAAAGAACTTCGATCTTCTTTGTGGGAAAAACTACAAACACAAACAGGACCAAGAACCTGAGCCTTTGCTTTCTGGTTGATGTTCTGGGATGATCGCTAAATCCACAGGTTCATTGTAAAGGTTCTCACCCATGACCTTTATGTGACCTTTAAGGTGATCATCACATCATAATAATGTCAGTTTGTTACAAACGTCCAGAGTGACACGACCCCCAGACCCTCTGAGGGGTTAAAACCTCAGTGAAGGTTCCACAAGACACCTTAAAATCTTATATTCTGTGGTTTAAAAATGTTCTTGGTTCTTTGTTCTTGGATCTTGGTTCCTAGTTCCTGGTTCTTGGTTTCTGATTCTTGGTTCCTGGCACTGGTTCTTGGATCTTGGTTCCTGGTTCTTAGTTCCTTGTTCCTGGTTCTTGGTACCTGGTTCTTGGTTCTTGGTTCCTGGTTCTTGGTACCTGGTTCTTGGTTCTAAGTCTTTCTCTCCTGTTGGGTCTGACTCTTTTTTTTTTGTTCCTCTCAGGTTCCTCTGTGGAAGCAGAGGTCTGGTTGGGGGGATCAGCCTGTGGTCTGGGTAAGAAATGTTCTCAACTTTCCTCTGTGACACTCTTGGATGACGTCACTGATGATGTCACTGTGTTCCAGGATTATCACGTCATCCTCCTGCACCGCCCCCTTCAGGCTGACGCTCAGATCTACGACCTCGACTCAGAGCTCTCATTTCCCTGCAGCCTGCACCTGTATGCAAGCCAGGCACTCCGGTCAGACCACAACATAAACCCCGCCTACCACAGGTAACACCAACATAAGCCCTGCCTACCACAGGTAACACCAACATAAGCCCCGCCTACCACAGGTCACACCAACATAAGCTCCGCCTACCACAGGTAACACCAACATTAAGTCCGCCTTCCACAGGTAACACCAACATAAACCCCACCTACCACAGGTAACACCAACATAAACCCCGCCTACCACAGGTAACACCAACATTAAGTCCGCCTTCCACAGGTAACACCAACATAAACCCCGCCTACCACAGGTAACACCAACATAAACCCCGCCTACCACAGGTAACACCAACATAAACCCTGCCTACCACAGGTCACACCAACATAAACCCCGCCTTCCACAGGTCACACCAACATAAGCCCCGCCTTCCACAGGTTACACCAACATAAGCCCCGCCTTCCACAGGTCACACCAACATAAGCCCTGCCTTCCACAGGTCACACCAACATAAACCCCGCCTTCCACAGGTCACACCAACATAAACCCCGCCTTCCACAGGTCACACCAACATAAGCCCTGCCTTCCACAGGTCACACCAACATAAGCCCCGCCTTACTTGGTGTCTGTTTGTTCCACAGGAAGTTGCGTGTGGTGCCTGCTGACTGTTTCCTGCTGACTTTTGCGTCTGATCGTTCTCACATGAAGAACCCTGATGGATCGTGGAAGAGTCCGCCCCCCCCCTACCCCCCCATTCATACCACAGGTGAGGCCACACTTAAAATCATGACCTCACTGTGACCTCTCCGACCCGTGACCTCTCTGTAACCTCTCTGTAACCTCTCTGTGACCTCTGTGTGACCTCTGCAGAGTGTCTCATGAACCTGGATGACTTCATCAGCATGACCCCGGGGGTCGGCTGGGGGTCGGTTCACAGCCTGGACGACTTCCTGCAGAGATTCGTAGTGGACTCTTCATCGACCTCTGGATGACCTCTGGATGACCTCTGGATGACCTCTAAGATGCTTTGACCTGTAGAATCTGTTTTATATGTTCACCTTTGACCCTGGGGGGGGGGGGTCTGTTTTTGAATGTGGACTTTCCTTTGGGGGTCAGGGGTCACTCCTCTGCAGACAGACTCAGAGTATCGACGAGTCTGAACGAGTCTGAGCTGCAGGAAGATAACGAGAACAAGAGGCCGATGCAGGACTCACAGATACATATATATATGTATATATACATATATATATGTATATAGACATATATATATATGTCTATATACATATATATATATGTATATAGACATATATATATATATATATGTATATATACATATATATACATATATATATGTATATATACATATATATGTATATATACATATATATGTATATATACATATATATATGTGTATATATATGTATATATATATATATATATACATATATATATATATAAATACATATGTATATGTATTTATATATACAGCATACTTGTATATATATGTATACTGTACATGTATATGTTCATACATAAGAAGGAAATAACAGCTGTGACTGAAATATGTTGAAACTGAAAATAAATTGATAAATGAAAATCAAACACGTCTTTTGAACAGTGCTTCATGTTTAACGTCTATAATAATAATATCTATAATAATAATATCTATAATAATAATATCTATAATAATATCTATAGTAATAATATCTATAATAATAATATCTAGAGTAATAATATCTATGATAATAATAATATCTATAATAATAACGTCTATAAACCAAACTGCATGATGGGTAAATGTCACAGCTGACTGTTTTGTTTTTTTGACTCTTTGTAATCATTTTTTCAGTTTCCAGTGATTTGAATGATAAGTGAATTTTTCCATTTGTTTAACAGACATGTGTGAACACGCTCAAGAATGACTGTTTAGGGGAGAGTGGGGTAAGATGAGCCGTTTTTTTTACTTTGTTCTCACCGAGGAAAACTGAAAGATGAAACATAAACTCTTATTTAAGAAAGTTTGTTGTCAACTGAGACTGTGAGGACGGGCCTGGACACTGTGTCCTTTCAAAATAAAAGCGCTCCTGTGGCTCCAGAGGCCTTTAGCATGAAGCAGGATTAACGTGTTAGCGAGCTAACTTCAGGGCTAACTCTTGTTTATATCATGAAGCCGGTTCATTTCTTATCAGAGTAGATCACCATGGTGACTGAGCGGCTAACCTGCTCTGGAGCAGGAGAAGTTGGAGGTTGAATCTGATCCTGGATGATGACCCTCACACTAACCAATCAGCTTCTCCAAATCAGTGGCCTGCCCTCTTCTCCTGAACCCGGTAGAAGGAGGCGCACAACTCTTGAGACGAGCATGAAGATGAGAAAGAGTGTCACAAGACTGATCTGACCCACGAGACCAACCTGACAACTCTGAGACGTACCTGTTCTGAATCATCTACCTGTGTGACAGGTGGAGCCGTTTATCGACCCACAGGAGCGGAGCATCAGCTGATCTATAAACTTCACTTCTATAGCACCGCTCATACATTCAAATGCTCCATAAAGTGACCAATAACAGGGCTGTAACTCTGATGTGAAACAGCACATTATTCCATCATGTCCTTCCTGCTCTTTATTCATGTGTTTGATTTTTGTTCTTTCTGATTTTAAATTGTTAATTTGGCTCAGACTTCAGATCGGTGTGTTTTTATGACTTAAATCTTAAATGTAGCTGATATGACATGAAACAGACCGACCTCCCAGACACAGTTATGTTTCTGTATTTATTTTTTACCTCCTCCCCACAGAGGGATTACACCTGAGGATGATAACAGTCAGACATGAAACACTTTGTCAGTATAATGCTTCAGGAGGTTCAGGAGTGTCAGATTGATCCAATGATGAGTCATTTACACATTTTGTCTGATTGACAGCTGCTCTGTGTTTCCTATCTCCATTATTCTGACTTTTTCATCCTCACATTTTAACTTTATCAGACGCTGCTCTGCACATGTGAAACATGGAGCTCATGATTGTGATTGGTCAGCTGCCTCTGACTCCTCCCCTTATACGTGCACGTTCACGGCTCTTGTTGAGACCATCCTGGGTTGAGTTAGCGTGTTGATAATCTGTCGATCATCCTGATTGTCGTGGTGACTCAGACCACACTTCCTGCTATCGGCCTCTGGTCGGGGTAAGTTAAGCCAGTCTGGATGAGCTGTGACTTCAGAGCTTTAAATCTGAGAATTATTAAAATATAATTTATGTCAAAAGAGTCATTTCACAACAAACTGTTCACTTCACAAACAGTCATGTTTATTTTCTTAAACCAAACTTAAACAACCGAGAAAAAAATCAGTAATTTCACTTTTTAATGTCATAAATGGAAACATTGATTTTGATCAGGTTGAAACATCTCTCTTCTTCGTTTACGTCTGCAGGGTCGACCTGTCAGTGTTTCACCTCTCTGTAACGATCAGATCCACTTTTTAATCAAAACTTCCTTTATAACCTTCTTCATCTCAGTAGAGTGTTGAGCCCCAGTTTGTTTTCCTCTGCTTAATGTTACATTAAACCATATTTTAAGATTCAGCACATTAATATAACCTTCAAACTTTGGTGCTATAAAAGAACCAACGGCTCACGTTTTAAAAAAATGCTGCTAGCTTTGCTCTTCATGCTAATCTTTAGCCAAACGGCTCACGTAGTTTATTACATTGGTAAATAACAAATATGTATATTCACCGTTTTAGACCGGATAAACCAGATCTGATAAAAAAACTCAAAATACCCGAAATTTACTCTGACACAGGAAATAGACTTTCTGAACTAAAAAACAAACACAATATAACAACAACACTATTAAACAACAACACTATTAAACAACAACACTTTTAAACAACAACACTATTAAACAACAACACTTTTAAACAACAACACTATAAAACAACAACACTTTTAAACAACAACACTATTAAACAACAACACTTTTAAACAACAACACTATTAAACAACAACACTTTTAAACAACAACTCTATAAAACAACAACACTTTTAAACAACAACACTATTAAACAACAACACTTTTAAACAACAACTCTATAAAACAACAACACTTTTAAACAACAACACTATTAAACAACAACACTTTTAAACAACAACTCTATAAAACAACAACTCTATAAAACAACAACACTATTAAACAACAACTCTATAAAACAACAACACTATTAAACAACAACTCTATAAAACAACAACACTTTCAAATAACATTATAAAACAACAACACTATTAAACAACAACACTTTTAAACAACAACACTTTTAAACAACAACACTATTAAACAACAACACTATAAAACAACAACACTATTAAACAACAACTCTATAAAACAACACTATTAAACAACAACTTTATAAAACAACAACACTATTAAACAACAACACTATAAAATAACAACACTATTAAACAACTCTATAAAACAACAACACTATTAAACAACAACACTATTGAACAACAACACTATTAAACAACACTATTGAACAACACTATAAAACAAGAACACTATTAAACAACAACACTATTGAACAACACTATAAAACAACAACACTATTAAACAACAACACTATTAAACAACAACACTATTGAACAACAACACTATTGAACAACAACACTATAAAACAACGACTGTATTAAACAACAACACTATTAAACAACAACACTATTGAACAACAACACTATAAAACAACAACACTATTAAACAACAACACTATTAAACAACAACACTATAAAACAACAACACTATTAAACAACAACACTATTGAACAACAACACTATAAAACAACAACACTATTAAACAACAACACTATTAAACAACAACACTATTGAACAACAACACTATTGAACAACAACACTATAAAACAACAACTCTATTAAACAACAACTCTATAAAACAACAACTCTATAAAACAACAATTCTATTAAAACAACACTTTCAAATAACAACACTATTAAACAACAACTCTATAAAACAACACTATTAAACAACAACTGTATTAAACAACAACACTATTAAAAAACAACTCTATAAAACAATACTATTAAACAACACTTTCAAATAACACTACAAAACAAGAACACTATTAAACAACAACTCTATAAAACAACACTATTAAACAACAACTCTATCAAACAACAACACTATTAAACAACAACACTATAAAACCACAACACTATTAAACAACAACTCTATAAAACAACAACTCTATAAAACAACAATTCTATTAAAACAACACTTTCAAATAACAACACTATTAAACAACAACTCTATAAAACAACACTATTAAAGAACAAGAGTATTAAATAAGAACACTATAAAAAAACAACTCTAAAAAACAATAATATTAAACAACTCTTGCACATAACACAACAAAAGAAGAAAAGAATTAAACAACAACTCTATAAAACAACACTATTAAACAACAACTCTATCAAACAACAACACTATTAAACAACAACACTATAAAACCACAACACTATTAAACAACAACTCTATAAAACAACAACACTATAAAAAACAACTCTATAAAACAACAACACTATTATACAACAACACTATTAAACAATACTATAAAACAACAACACTATTAAACAACAACACTATAAAACAACAACACTATTAAACAACAACACTTTTAAACAACACTATAAAACAAGAACACTATTAAACAACAACTCTATAAAAAACAACTCTATAAAACAACAACACTATTATACAACAACACTATTAAACAACAATACTATAAAACAACAACACTATTAAACAACAACTCTATCAAACAACAACACTATTAAACAACAACACTATAAAACAAGAACACTATTAAACAACAACTCTATAAAACAACAACACTATTAAACAACAACACTATAAAACAACAACACTATTAAACAACAACAATTTTAAACAACAACACTATTAAACAACAACACTATAAAACAACAACACTATTAAACAACACTATAAAACAAGAACACTATTAAACAACAACTCTATAAAAAAACAACAACTCTAAAACAACAACACTATTATACAACAATACTATAAAACAACAACACTATTAAACAACAACACTATTAGACAACAACTCTATAAAACAACAACTCTATAAAACAACAACAGTATTAACAACAACTCCATAAAACAACACTTTCAAATAACAACACTAATAAACAACAACTCTATAAAACAACACTATTAAACAACGACTGTATTAAACAACAACACTATTACACAAAAACTCTATAAAACAACACTATTAAACAACACTTTCAAATAACAACACTATAAAACAAGAACACTATTAAACAACAACTCTATAAAACAACAACACTATTAAACAACAACACTATAAAACAACACTATTAAACAACAACTCTATCAAACAACAACACTATTAAACAACAACACTATAAAACAAGAACACTATTAAACAACTCTATAAAACAACAACACTATAAAACAACAACACTATTAAACAACAACACTTTTAAACAACAACACTATTAAACAACAACACTTTAAAACAACAACTCTATAAAACAACAACACTATAAAACAACAACACTATTAAACAACAACACTTTTAAACAACAACACTATTAAACAACAACACTTTAAAACAACAACACTATTAAACAACAACACTATAAAACAACAACAGTATTAAACAACAACTCTATAAAACAACAACACTAATAAACAACAACACTATAAAACAACAACACTATTAACAACAACTTTATGAAGCAACACTTTCAAATAACAACACTATTAAACAACAACTCTATAAACCAACACTATTAAACAACAACTGTATTAAACAACACTATTAAACAACAACTCTATAAAACAACAACTGTATTAAACGACACTATTAAACAACAACTCTATAAAACAACAACTCTATAAAACAACAACACTATTAAACAACAACACTATTAAACAACAACTCCATAAAACTACAACTCTATAAAACAACAATACTATTAAACAACACTATAAAACAACAACACTAGTAAACAACTACTCTATAAAACAACAACAGTATTAAACAACAACACTATTAAACAACAACTCTAAAACAACAACACTATTAAACAACAACACTATAAAACAACAACACTATTAAACAACAACACTATAAAACAACAACACTATTAAACAACAACTCTATAAAACAACAACACTATTAAACAACAACTCTATAAAACAACAACACTATTAAACAACAACACTATAAAACAACAACACTTTCAAATAACACTATAAAACAACTCTATAAAACAAAAACTATAAAACAACAACACTATTAAACAACTCTATAAAACGACAACACTTTCAAATAATACTATTAAACAACAACACTATACAACAACACTATAAAACAACACTATCAAACAACAACTCTATAAAACAACAACACTATTAAACAACAACTCTATAAAACAACACTATTAAACAACAACACTATAAAACAACAACACTATTAAACAACAACTCTATAAAACAACAATACAATATTAAAGAACAATTCCATAAAACAACAACACTTTCAAATAACACTATAAAATAACTCTATAAAACAACACTATCAAACAACAACTCTATAAAACAACAACACTATTAAACAACAACACTATAAAACAACAACTCTATAAAACAACAACACTATTAAACAACAACACTATTCAACAACAACACTATAAAACAACAACTCTATAAAACAACAACACTATTAAACAAGAACACTATTAACAACACTATAAAACAACAACACTATTAAACAACAACACTATTAAACAACAACTCTATAAAACAACACTATAAAACAACAACAGTATTAACAACAACTCTATAAAGCAACACTTTCAAATAACAACACTATTAAACAACAACTCTATAAAACAACACTATTAAACAGCAACTGTATTAAACAACAACTCTATTAAACAACACTTTCAAATAACAACACTATCAAACAACAACTCTATAAAACAACACTACTAAACAACAACTCTGTAAAACAACAACACCATTAAACAATAACTCTATAAAACGACAACACTTTCAAAAAACAACACTATTAAACAACAATTCTATAAAACAACAACACTATAAAACAACAACTCTATAAAACAACAATACTATTAAACAACAACACAATTAAACAACAACACTATAAGACAACAACACTATTAAACAACACTATTAAACAACAACACTATAAAACAACACTTTAAAACAACAACACTATTAAACAACAACTCTATAAAACAAAAACTCTAAAAAACATCAATTCTATAAAACAACAACACTATTAAACAACAACTCTATAAAACAACAATTCTATAAAACAACAACACTATTAAACAACAACACTATTAAACAACAACACTATAAAACAACACTATAAAACAACAACAGTATTAACAACAACTCTATGAAACAACACTTTCAAATAACAACACTATTAAACAACAACTCTATAAAACAACACTATTAAAAAACAACAGTATTAAACAACAACTCTATAAAACAACACTTTCAAATAACACTATTAAACAAACACTATAAAACAACACTACTAAACAACAACTCTGTATAACAACAACACCATTAAACAACAACTCTATAAAATGACAACACTTTCAAATAACAACACTATTAAACAACAACACTATAAAACAACAACACTATAGAACAACAACTCTATAAAACAACAACACTATTAAACAACAACACTATTGAACAACAACACTATTCAACAACACTATAGAACAACAACTCTATAAAACAACAACACTATTAAACAACAACTCTATAAAACAACAACACTATTAAACAAAAACTATATAAAACAACAACACTATTAAAACACTATTAAAACAAAAACACTATTAAACAACAAACTATCAAACAACAACACTGGAAAAACACTACAAAAACACTATAAAACAACACTAAAACAACAACACTATAAAACCACAACACTATTAAACAACAACACTACAAAACAACACTGTTAAACAACAACACTATAAAACAACAACACTAAAACAACACTATAAAACAACAACACTATAAAACAACAACACTGAAACAACACTAAAAACAACAACACTATAGAACCACACTATTAAACAACAACACTATAAAACAACAACACTAAAACAACAACACTATTAACAGCAACACAACAGCAACACTACAAAACAAAACTTAAAAAACCATCCCGACCTTTGCCATTTGTTATAGGGGGAGTGGGCCTGTTCCCAAACAAAGACTAAAAACTACAACGACACTTAAAAACAACAGCACAACTATAGTAAAAAAACAACAACACAATAAACAACAAAACAACAACAGAATAAAACAACAACACACAAACACTTTATAACCACAGCACAACAACAACAGCACACCAACATTAAAAAAACACTATAAAACAACAACACACTAGCACTGTAACAGTGAGGTCTTCCCCAAAGTTTTCCAGCCTTGTTGGAGATAATCAGTATTTCTATATCAACAGGATACGAGCCACAGTCCATTCTCAAAAACCTAACCTATATCAGACCTTCTAACTACAGGCACGTGAACAATAAGTCCTCTGTGTACACTAAAGTAAGCTACGGAGTTCCTCAAGGCTCTGTGCTAGGTCCAGTTCAGTCCGGTTGAAGTCATAAAAAAACATGCCGATCTACCAGGCTATTGTCAGCTGTTGTTAGCACGCCCTGTGTTGTTGTTCACAAATATCACATGAAGAATGTGATTATCACTATGGCAGAATTTTTGTAAATATAAGTCTAACAATACTATGTATACAGCTGATCTAGAGCGACACACCCCAGTCAGAAGTGCAAATAAATGGATTATTACAGGAGCTAAATAACTGTTCACACTGGGGGCATCCATCTTCCATTGTCAACTCGGGGGTGGTGAGGTTTCACCAAGTTCCCAGTAGGAAATTCCGACTTTGGGGGACGTTCCAGTTGCAGTTTCCTACTCGGAACTCGGAAATTCCTACTTCTGACTACAACTGGAACGCACCAAAAGACGTGACCCAAGCCAAAGCGTGTGTTTGTTGTGATGCTAATGAATGCAGCTCAGACCTTCCTCAGAACTCTGCATTGCTTTACAACTTCTTTTTTCAACAACTTACAGGATGCAAAGCCACGAGGTAATGTATCTCTTTCTAGTTACGTAGTGGTAGTTTTTGATGTGTGACAACAAGCAATTTTTGGAAAACTTAGTATTGTAGTTCTGTTGCCGGCTATATATGGCTACTTACAGCCCTGTGCTCTAAGACGTGTCTGAATAATATAAATTTGCTCTAGTTTTAATTGTCTTGTTCCTGAAGTTGAGTATCCAGGCCAGTCCAGCCCTGTCCGACCCGACCGTGAAGCTAAGGAATAGCATTTATAGCTAACCTATTTTGATGCTATAAAACTCATCTTAAAGTGTGTATTTCCATCAGGCAGATATCTAAAAGGGAGACTTTTTTGTAATTACTTACAAACTCCTCATAGTCCCTTTAAAGAGCTTCCCGGATAGCGTACAGATGTGGGCCACTTCGGGCAACAGCCTGTCACTTTAGGCGTTCTTCTGGCCCGTATGAAACAGACATGAACCTAAGCCGGCCCATGTGCTACATGCTACATTTGGCCCAAATATCACAAAACAAATACGGCCCACCTTTGGCCGAAATATGGCAAACTTTAGACCAGGTCATCCTGATGTGAGCCTAAAGTGGCCCATGTCCGGTTTGCTGGGTTCTTCTGGTTTATATCTGGCATTGTGATGGCTCGATTGTGGCCCACTTCTTGCAAACAAGAGTGGACCGCCCAAGTGCCATCAGTCCAAACCGAATATGGGCCAGATAAGGCGATGTGGCATGTGAACTGTGGCCCAGAAGAATTTCGCTATCTGGGTTGTAGTGCCGTTGTTGGGGCCAAAAGAAAATCTGATTTAAATAATGAATTAAATTATGGTAAACTGAAGTAAGGAAAGAATATTGATTTAAATTATCCGTTGTTATGAATTATCTTGCCTGCCTAATTAATTTGGATTAATTTCTAAGGTAAAAAGGCTAAACTTTTGTTTGTTTATGATAAGAAATTGAGCGAGTTATTTTTCACCGTTCTGTCCATCCCTATGTTCCCGAGTCGCTGCTGCTTCAGGTTACTTAATGTGATCAGTGACACCTGGTCTGAGGTTTTGAGAGTGGGAGCGAAAAAGTTTGTTGACCGCAAAGAGCAGATCGGCAGAATATACTTACCTTTACATTTAGTTTTATCCAGAAAGTTACGATTGTAAACGCTTTTTTTGTTTCGAAATAAATCTTGGAAGTGACGCTGGATCCGCGGCTGCTTTTTGTTTGGACTGTGTGTGAGACCCACTCAGAGGTGGTTTTTTGGAAGATTGAAGCCACTACAATAAGTCAACAAACCTCGCCAGAATAAGAAAAGACGCTGTTTGTGCCGGACCAGAGGAGCACGCCTGAGATGAGATCGGCGCGGTTCGTGAGTAAACAAACGAATTAATGAATGGATGGATTGACGCTGCGCTATGAGAATATTGGAGATGTTTGATGAGCATTAAATCACGGCATGAACTAAACTGGAACGGGTGCGAAACAGACGTGCTTGTGTAGTAAATGATGCTGGTTGTGTATTGAGGAGCGCACACGCACACTGTGAACGAGTGAACGTACCGTAATGACGGCGGTTGCTGCGCAACGGAAAAAATAATAAACGGATCCAAAATAATAAAAAGCAACATGGATGTCTCAGAGACCTCTGCTGACGCAGAAAAAATGTTGAAATCACTGAAAGCTTCACGTAAAGGAAAACTGGGAGCATGTACTAGAAAAATGAATGAAATAAAAACTTTGCTTACGGAGGGTGCAAGTGTTGAGTCTGTCAATGAGAGTCTGCAAATATTTCATGAAGCTGTTGATGTCTTTAAGGAGGTCCATAAATCTGTGCAATTGCTCTTATCAGAGGAGGAGAAAGAAGAGGATCATGTGGACTGGTATGAGCCAAGGATAACTAACTTCAGATACTGGTTGAAAGAGATTGAACTGTGGAAAAAAGAACAAAATGCACAGCAAAAAATTGACCCTCAGGACAGCATCTCAAATGTATCAAGAAAATCAGGAGGATCAAAAGCTTCTTCTTCTGCTTCCTCAGCCTGCAAAAAGGCAGCTGCTGAAAATGCTGCACTCTTGGCCAAAGCTGCTGCATTAAAGGACAAACATGCACTTTTAATGCAAGAAGCACGATTAAAGACAGAGATGGAAACTATGGAGCTAAATGCTGAAATTGCGGCATCTGCTGCCAAACTAAAAGTTCTCCAAAGCCCTGAACTGGTTGAAGCTACTGATGGCTCTGAAATGGAGAAGGTTTCTCAAGTGGATGGAATGGATGCATATTTGGAGGCAAGCAGACAAACAAATATCGACTTTATGAATCCTGATGTCTCACCAGTCGAGTTCTTGAGGATGGGTGCAGTGCCAAAAACACCACTTCAAAAAACTGTGGAAAATATACATTTTCAAAAACCATCCTCAGATCAAAAGAATTTTCAAGAGCTTAATCCTCCACAAACTACTAAATATCCAAAGCTGACAAGACTTCACAGCACAGACAACTCTGGACGTAGTCATGACGATCATGATATCACAAACAAAAGCCAAAGACAGAGTGATATTGCAGAACTAATAATTATGCAGCAAAAACTAGCCATGCTGCCTACTATGGAAATGACAGTATTTGATGGTGATCCACTGGCTTATAAATCTTTCATGCAAGCATTCAAACACCTTATTGAAGATAAAACTAGTAGCAGTCAGGACAGGCTGTACTACCTTGAGCAGTACACTTCAGGCCAGCCCAGAAATCTCGTTAGGAGCTGTCTTCATATGAATGCACATAGAGGTTATACAGAAGCCAAACGACTATTAAAGGAGCATTATGGGGATGAAATAAAAATATCAAGTGCTTATTTGGAAAAGGCTCTTAACTGGACAGCCATAAAAGCTGATGATGGGGAAGCACTTCATGCCTATGCTATGTATTTAAGAGAGTGTTGTAATGCAATGCAGGATTTACAGCACATGGAAGAACTTGATATTCCCTCCAATCTGAAATCAATTGCTTCCAAACTTCCCTATAAGCTACGTGAAAGATGGCAAACCGTAGCTTATGATGTTATGCAAAGAACAAACAGGAGAGCCCGATTCCATCACCTCGTTGAATTCTTGGAAAGACAAGCAAAAATTCTTATGGACCCTTTGTTTGGAGACATCAAGGACCCCAACCCCACCTACAAAAGGATAGTCACAAGAAACCAAGCAGTGAATCTAAGAGCACCCAAAAGCAATAAAAGTAGCAGCTTTGCCACTGTTGTATCTTCTGAGTTTCAAAGCAGTGCTTCTCTCTCAAATACAGCAAATGACTGCACATTCAAACAGCAGACACTAGATGGCAGCTGCAATACTTCACTTTTGTGCACTTTTTGTAATGGCAAACACACGCTGACTGATTGTTTACAGTTTAAAGCCTATCCACACAAGAAAAAAGTTGATTTCCTAAAAACGAATGGTCACTGTTTTGGATGTTTGATTAAAGGACACTTAAGCAAAAATTGCAAACGAAGACTGACATGTCAAAAGTGTAAAAGGAATCACCCAACAATACTACACATAGAGAACCTTGAAATGATAAAGCAAGAGCATCAACAGAAGAGTAACCAAGTTGAAACTAAAGAAACAGCTGTCAGCAGTGCTCTAGTATCAGCTGGAGAGGAAACTGGGGCCGGAAAGGACTGTGCCTTGGCCATTGTGCCAGTTCGAGTGAAGGTCGACAAAGGAAATAAATCCATCATAACCTATGCCTTCCTTGACCCTGGTAGCTCGACATCATTTTGTACTGAGAATCTGATGAATCAGTTGAAACCGAAAGCACGGAAAACAACAGTTGTCTTAAAAACTATGGGGCAGGAAAGACCAGTGAAAAGCTATGAGCTTACAGGATTGGAGATAGGTAATCTGGAAGGCACCAGCAACCTAAGTCTACCAAAAGTGTACACACAAAGAAAGATACCGGTCTCAAAGGAAAACATACCTACCCCAGAGGACCTGAAAAAATGGCCTTATTTGAGCGAAATACAGCTGAATGAAATCAATGCTGACATTGAACTTCTAATTGGAGTTGATGTACCAAAGGCAATGGAACCATGGGACATAATAAATAGTCAAGGAAATGGACCATATGCAGTCAAGACAGTGTTTGGGTGGGTGGTAAATGGTCCACTCCATTCTTGGTCTGCTATGGATTCTGGACCTGTGGTAGCAACAGCCAATCGAGTATCAGTTAGTGAACTAAAGGATCTTCTCATCAGACAATATAATCAGGACTTCTCAGAAAAGGAATATGAGGAGAAAAGTGAAATGTCAGTCGAGGACAAAAAATTCATGGAGATAGTATCTACCTCAGTCTTAAAACAAGATGGTCATTACCACCTACCTTTGCCTTTCCGCAACAAAGACACAGTCATGCCTGACAATTATGAAATTGCTGAACAGCGAACCTTAAATCTGCTAAAGAAGTTCAAAAGACATGATGAATATGAAATGGAATACAAAAAATTCATGGATGAAATGTTCAAAAGGGGTTATGCAGAGAAGGTGCCCCCTGAACAACTAGACTGTAAAGACGGACAGGTATGGTACATACCCCATCATGGTGTCTACCATCCCCAAAAGGGCAAACTTAGAGTTGTGTTTGATTGTGCTTCATCATACAAAGGCATGTCTTTAAACAAAGAACTTCTCCAAGGGCCCGACCTGACCAACACCTTAATTGGAGTTTTGCTTAGATTTCGCCAGGAACACATTGCTTTCATGGCAGATATTGAAGCAATGTTCTATCAGGTGCATGTTCATGAGGACCACAGAGACTTTCTTAGATTTCTCTGGTGGCCAGGTGGAGACACCAGCAAACCTTTGGAGGCCTATAGAATGAAGGTGCACCTCTTTGGGGCTGTTTCCTCTCCAAGCATTGCCAACTTTGCCCTAAAACAAACTGCAAAAGACAATAGTCACAAAAACAAAGAGGAGGCAATCAAAACAATTCAGAACAACTTCTATGTTGATGACTGCCTTAAATCAGTGGCAACAGTGGAACAAGCCATCAGCCTTATCGAAGACCTCAAAGGTGCCTGCTCTCGGGGAGGCTTTTCGCTGACTAAATGGGTCTCAAACAGCCGTGAAGTCCTAGGGACTATTCCAGAACATCAGAGAGCCAATAATGTAAAAGAACTGGACTTGGAAAAAGAAAATTTGCCGGTAGAAAGAGCGCTTGGAATCCAATGGAATACAGAAACAGACAAATTTACTTTCAAAGTTGCCATCAAAAGTAAACCCCTTACCAGAAGGAATATCCTCTCAATGGTCAGCTCAATCTATGATCCATTGGGATTCCTTGCCCCATTCATTCTCCAAGCTAAACAAATTCTCCAAGAACTGTGCAGATTAAAATGTGGATGGGATGAAATCATTCCTGAGAAGCTAGCCAAACGGCTACATACATGGGTCAAAGAGCTGGACCTGCTCAACAGATTTCAGGTGGACAGGTGTATGAAACCTGAGAATTTTGGCCTGATTAATTCTGCAGGGCTCCATCACTTTTGTGATGCAAGTGAATCTGGTTATGGTACTGTCAGCTATCTCAGGTTCACAAATAATGCAGGTGAAGTTAAGGTTGCATTTGTTTTAGGGAAATCCAGGGTCACTCCACTCAAACAGATGACAATTCCCAGGTTGGAACTAGCAGCAGCAACTCTTGCTGTAAAGGTAGATAGAATGTTGAAAAAAGAGCTTCAAGTAAAACTCAAAGACTCCATCTTTTGGACTGACAGCACCTCAGTACTTGGATATATCCATAACCAAACAAAAAGATTCCACACCTTTGTGTCCAACAGGCTTTCACTGATCCATAACCTGTCTCAAGAGAAGCAATGGAGACATGTGGGCTCTAAAGACAACCCAGCTGATATTGCATCACGTGGGCTGCATATCGAATCCTTCCTAAAATCGGAATGGCTCAGTGGTCCAAAGTATCTGCTATGTCAGGATTTTGTCCTTTCGCAATTCTTAAGCTCAGTATAACTTTCACGGTTCGTACCAAAAACCCCTGACATAACTCAAAAATGACTGACGATGAGACAGCTGAAGGCAAAAAGATGGGATTTAATTAACGGCCGGAGATACAAACATTCAACAAGAAGCTGGATGTTGATCTGAAGAGATGTTATGTTTTCTCTCTTTTATGAGAGTGTCAAGGAAGGTGTGTGTATGTAGTGACCTCGGTACATCACTATCTTGGAACAAGCCAGACTGAGCTGGTATGGAGGATGTCCCTCAAACTTGATAAAGCTGTTTAGCTGCACAGCTTACAAAATTTAAGTAATGCCAATCAATCTATGCAGCATATCATCATCTTAGGTGAGAAGGATATCACTAACATACAAAACAATTTGTTAACCACAAAGTGGGTTAAATTTAGAAAGAATTGCAGTCATAGCCTGAGAAAATATGGTTGGTGAGTCAGTGAAGCCTTGTGAAAGGCAGGTATAAGTATACCTTTTTGTTATAAAAAGTGAATGCAAACCAAAATTGTGATTCTTATCTACAGATAAAGAAAAATAAATGCATTAGCTAGATCCGCAACTGCAAAATGTTTTCTCTCTGTGGCCATAAGTTAGTAAGTAATGTATGTGGATCAGGCACAAGTGGTCCAGCTTTTTTACAGCTCATAAACCCTTTACCATTCTGAATCCTGTACTTGGTAGAGCTTTCATTACAGGAAAAATACGTGTATTTACAGGTTAGTCCTCTCATGGTATCAGTACTCCAGCTTTTAATAAGTCTTGCATCATTGTATCACAGGCGTAATACCTGTAGTGCACCAGGCTTTAATAAATATTATCTCTATATAGGCCTGTATTCATTTATTCTCTTTAATCCTTGAGGCAACCCAAAAAGAAAAATAATAAAACTAAATTAATTAATTGATTAATGCATTCTAAAGTCACTCGTTTGCCAAAACAGTTCCTGTCATTAATGTAATAAAAGTGAAAGCTCAATATATTCCTTTTAATTTCATTGCATTAAACCTTTTTAACAACTTCTGACGTCAGTATAGATATAAAATATTTCATTATTATTAAAGTTTTTGTGCTTTAATGTACTTTTAGTTATGAAACTATTGTTTGTTTTTGTTTCAATAGGAGAAAACCTTAAATCTTGAATTTTCTTTGTTTGCAAAGTGGAATTTTTTTGGTGTGAGGTTATTGCAGTCTTAATAAGGTCATTAATTCATAAATAAATTGATTTTGATGCATTATTTGTTTTGAAACAATTAGAGCTCACTTAAGAATTTAACATTAAAGTACCTCTAACTTTTCTTTAAAGAGAATTCTTTTTAAGTCTTAGAATAAGAATGAGACAGATGGAGGGGTTCCTCTGTTTCAGGGACCTCTTCTGATATCTGGTCTCTTGAATCCGGTTTTCTTTGTCTTTCTTTAGGTGTCAGAGCTTGCTCCGTTACACCCTTATCTTGTTTAAACAAACACCATGTCATCATATCATATTCTAATTGATTCTGTTTTTGTTGTTCTAATATATCTTTTTCCTTTATATTGCTGTGCTCCTTTTTCTTTTCAGCATTTACTGCTGCTTGCGACTGGGCCATTCTCAGAGTACCTTGACAAACATGTCCCTGCATATTCCAGATGCACAATATATAGATATATTTATACAAATAAAATAATAGTAATAATGAATATAATAAAACTTTGTCTCCTTAAAAAAATTATCATCCAGATTAAACAAATTATGTAATTAGAAACCATTTTAAATGAAGGTAATTTCAGTTTATTTAGGGTAGCAATTTTATTAATATTATTATTATCATTATCATAATTCAGTATTAATTCCCTTTGTATCTAAAAGAACACTTGTCCCGCTGCCATGATTCAATTCTATTGGACTGTGTTTAAAATGTTTCCTCATTTTTATATAAATATATGTATATATGATAATTGGTCAATTATGTAAAATTACACTTACACTTAGTTTAATATATGAATAAAATTAAAACTTAAGTGGCAATTTAATAATTTAACATCAACATCACTGGTGTTACTGGTATCACAGACCTTATTTTTTAAATGTCAAGAATATGTAAGAGAACCCCTAGGGTCATATATCATTAGACATTATTTAAGATTTTATCAATTATGTCATTGCAATTTAGCTCTTATCCAAATATATTATTGCTTAACTTCATCCATAGTAAATGTCAGTAATTTTATCAGCATATTTTATCCTTTATCAAAAGTACACATATATGAATTTTGTTATGATAACCTAAAGTGTGGTTACATTAATGACAGAAAACTAGGTACGTCTTTTTAAAGAAAAAAAAAGCAAATGTTCTAGTTGTCTATTATTGTTGGGAACATAATCAATGTGCTTATAAAGCCTTCCCATTAACTTAACTTTGTAAAAACTGAATTGAACTTTTTTCTTTTAACTTGGAAAGTCACAGTATTTTGGTAATGACCATAGTTATCTTTTCTTTTCTTATTGGCTTCTTTGACTGTTCACATCAAATCCATACTCTTTATTCTATCTTTGACTCAGTTTACTGTTTACTTGGTTTACTGTTTCTCTTCCCCATTGCACAAAGTGTATATCATACACTAATCAATATAGATCAGCCACCATCAGAAAAAGATCGTCCACTACATCAACCTTCTACTGTAAACTAAATTTACAGCGGATGTAGCCGTCTTTATCTGCAGCTTCTCTATTTGACCAGTGTCACGCACACACACACACACACACACAGTCTCTCAATTTAGAACCAAGAACAACTGCAGCCAATTGTGTCATACACACAACATACATACAATTGTCACATAATAGACAATTGTCTTCACTCCTGAGACTGCCTTCTATCGCAGTTAAAAACACTTAGGCGTGGTATCCTAGTTTAGGGACAATTAGATAGCTGTACACACTACCTCTGGTTCATCCTAAACTCTTAGTGTAAGGCATTAGCAGGTTACAAATCTGCTCTGGATCATCCTACACTGATACCCAGCGGTTTGTAAGGCCGCTCAGAGATCTCCTGTACCATAAACAGCGGGTGGTAAATCCGCTCTGAAGCTTCCTTCCTATACTACTCTTTAGACAGTAAAGAGTACACAAAAGATCTATGCTCACCCATTTGCAGTCAGCTGTGTCTCGTGTGGATCCTCGTCACTGGGCCCCAGTCGAGTGCGGAGACCACCGAACCCTCAAGACGGGCTGTTCAATGCTGGAAATCTTTTCCCAGGCCGTGCACGGACTTTCGCGATGGCCTCCCCCTCTCCCAGGGTCACAGCTGTGAGATCCGGCTCGAAGGACCAATTTATGTCAGGATTTTGTCCTTTCGCAATTCTTAAGCTCAGTATAACTTTCACGGTTCGTACCAAAAACCCCTGACATAACTCAAAAATGACTGACGATGAGACAGCTGAAGGCAAAAAGATGGGATTTAATTAACGGCCGGAGATACAAACATTCAACAAGAAGCTGGATGTTGATCTGAAGAGATGTTATGTTTTCTCTCTTTTATGAGAGTGTCAAGGAAGGTGTGTGTATGTAGTGACCTCGGTACATCACTATCTTGGAACAAGCCAGACTGAGCTGGTATGGAGGATGTCCCTCAAACTTGATAAAGGGCGCGAGACAGCCTCCATACGAGGTTACGTACGGAGGTCACATTATCAGTAATGAATCAGTGTGTAAGGTGTGTGTGTGTGTCTGTGTCAGAAGTATGCAAAAGCTAGACAATGATTAAAAACATGATTATATTACAGGATAAAGAGTCAAATACATGAAAAGATTATATACAATATGTACAAAAGTTGAATACATAAAATATGTACAAAGGTCAAATTATTCTTCACATGCTACTAAAAGAAACAGAATGGCCTGAGATTCCTAAGAAATTAGGACAGATTACTCCAGATGATCCAGAGGTAAAAAATATGGCATGTGTGAACACTGTGAGCATGATGGAGAAAAAACCCACCTGCAAATTTCTTGAGTATTACTCATCATGGAACAGACTACAGAGGGGTGTTGCATGGATGATAAAGTTGAAAGAACTTCTTCTGTTGTTAATTCAAAGCAAGAAAACCTCAAAAATTGAACTGAACCCGGGTTGGAAACTTGTGAAAACCCTGAATGACAAAATGAACCTACTAAAGGTGAAGTTTGGAGCAACACAGCTGTCCATAGAGGATATAAAACAAGCTGAAAGGTCAATAATTCTTTTTGAGCAGAGACGCTATTTCTCTCAAGCATGTGCACTCTTGGAAAAAGGTGGTCAAGTAAAAGCAGGTAGCTCACTCTGTAAATTGGATCCAATTCTTGATGAGGGCATGTTGAGAGTTGGAGGAAGAATAGGCAAGCTAGCCATGCCAATGGACATAAAGAATCCCATTATTCTGCCCAAACAGTCTCACATATCTAAGCTTTTGTTACGCCATATCCACCAGCAGACTGGACACTCAGGCAGAAGTTACATGATGTCCAAACTGCAACAAAGATTCTGGCTGCCCCATGCAAACTCATCTGCTAGACAAATCATTAAGAATTGTGTTCTCTGCAGACGAATGCAGGCCAGAGTAGTGGAGCAAAAAATGGCTGATCTGCCAGAGGACAGGGTGACCCCAAATCTGCCCCCTTTTACCCACGTGGGTATAGATTATTTTGGACCCTTGGAGGTGAAGCGGGGCCGGTCACGAGTTAAACGCTGGGGCGTAATCTTTACTTGCCTGGTGAGTCGAGCTGTGCATTTAGAAGCTGCAAGCTCATTGGACACTGACTCATGCATTAATGCGTTACGCAGGTTCATGTGTCGCAGGGGAACAGTGATGAGCATCCGAACAGATAATGGGACAAATTTTGTAGGGGCACAAAAGGAACTAAAAGAAAGTCTCAAGAAAATTGACAATTACAAAGTACAAGATGCATTATTGAAGGATGGAGTGAAATGGATATTCAACCCACCATTTGGAGCCCACCACGGCGGAGTGTGGGAAAGGCTAATCCGGCCTGTGAAAAAGATTCTGTACTCTGTCCTGAAAGAGCAGACCCTGGATGATGAGACCTTACAGACAGCATTATGTGAAGTTGAGGCCGTAATGAATGATCGGCCATTAACAACAGTGTCAAGCGATCCCAACGATCTTGAGCCCCTTACACCAAATCACCTTCTTCAGCTGAAAACCAAACCCCTCATGCCACCTGGACTCTTTCAGAGGAATGACTTGTACTCCCGGCGGAGATGGAGACAGGCTCAGTACCTCGCAGATCTCTTCTGGAAGAGATGGATTCGAGAATATCTTCCAATCCTACAGCAACGGAGCAAGTGGCATCACCCCAAACGGAGTCTTCGTCTGAATGACCTTGTCATTATAGTGGATGACGCTGCACCGAGAGGATCCTGGCTCCTTGGTCGTGTTGTGAAGACTCTCCCAGGGACCAAAGGACTTGTTCGGAGTGTCTTGGTGAAAACCAAGAACAGTACCTTGCAACGACCAATTGACAAGCTCTGTCTTCTGTTGGAAACAGTTGATTGAGCATTGAGGCTAAACTCTGGTAGCCTCTGACTGCATACTGACACTACTGACTGACAAACGTACTTTGTGGACGTCCTGGAACTCAGTACTAGGAATCCTACAACCACAGGATCAGATGAACTATTGTAGACTATGAAATCCTTAGTTGTTAATGTAAATAAAGCTTGTTTCATATATGTTTTGATTAGGCCCCATTAAATGTATGACAGGTAATTGTTTTGGCACAGCGACAACAATTAGGGGCCGGTGTGTTGGGGCCAAAAGAAAATCTGATTTAAATAATGAATTAAATTATGGTAAACTGAAGTAAGGAAAGAATATTGATTTAAATTATCCGTTGTTATGAATTATCTTGCCTGCCTAATTAATTTGGATTAATTTCTAAGGTAAAAAGGCTAAACTTTTGTTTGTTTATGATAAGAAATTGAGCGAGTTATTTTTCACCGTTCTGTCCATCCCTATGTTCCCGAGTCGCTGCTGCTTCAGGTTACTTAATGTGATCAGTGACACCTGGTCTGAGGTTTTGAGAGTGGGAGCGAAAAAGTTTGTTGACCGCAAAGAGCAGATCGGCAGAATATACTTACCTTTACATTTAGTTTTATCCAGAAAGTTACGATTGTAAACGCTTTTTTTGTTTCGAAATAAATCTTGGAAGTGACGCTGGATCCGCGGCTGCTTTTTGTTTGGACTGTGATAAGCTTTCAGTTAGGGACCAGCTCAGGCCCGGACCAGCACATAGTCCGCTTGCTGTTCATCATGAGACTGGGATCCACATTCAAAAGTTCCTGCTGCTTCACAGAAGGTTTTTTCTTGCCACCATGATGGAGGGATCCATGATCGGCTTTTGGATTAATTTGGGTGTTGGCTGTATGTACGTGGATATATAAGTTTATGTTTATTTATAAATGCCTATAGGTGTATCTATAGGTGTGTCCATAACATGAAGAGTTGATCTTCTTCCTGCTCTGTAGGAAAATGTAACATGACATAATGTGTGCTGAACAAATAAAGACTGGGTGATAACACATCAACACACTGACGGTTAGTTTCATTGTCCTGCTGCAGCTGCTGCTCCGAGGCTCTGATCGGGCAGATGGACTTTTTCGGAGCGGGGGGGGGGGGGTAAGACAAAGGGAACAGCCGTCCAGCTGTTCTCACTGCCCCCCTCCTCTGCCGTTAAATCCAACCGTTAGCAGACGTGTTTTGGATTTAAAGTGCCGGTTTGAGGCTAAAGCTTCCAGCTAACTGTGTTGATTTGCTCTATAGACGTTCGATGATTAAATAGTGACGGGAGAGACGCCTGTGACGTCACGTTAGTACACTAAGGGGCGGAGCTTACACACACACACACACAGAGCCTGCGGACTGTTGTTGTTCAGATGGAGCGTTAGCAGCTAACGGCTAACAGCTAACATCAGAGAAAATGACGCCGCGCTAGCACGTAACTCGCCTAGTGTCGTTAGCTCGGGTCAACTCGGCTTAACCCGGGTTACCTGCATGGCACGAGCGCTGATGTCCTCGATGACGAGGACGATGTAAGGCTAGCTAATCTTGTTTAGCATCGTTAGCATCTTGATGGTAGACCCCCAGTGTTGCAGCTGTTAGCTCCGTTAGCTTAGCACCGGGGTAGTTTACCGATAATGGAGCGAAGCTAGCTTAAAGCCGTGTAGCCGGACAACTCGTTGCCGTAAAGTGACGTTGGTGTTTCTGATGACAGTAAATTGGGATGTGAAAAGTTATGATGTCATTGAATTAGCTTACAGCTAACGAATCTTTGCTGTTAGCATCTTGGACCCTTTGTTTGCACCAGGCTGTTAGCTTAGCTCGGTTAGCATCGTCAGCAGGATGAACGCTGATTGGACGACTAGGATTCTGTTGTTACTAGAAAAAGGAATAGTTGATGCTAAGCTAATGGGGCTCACTGTAAAACAGGTTTAGGTAATGCTGGGCGAACAGGGCTCATAGTTACTTTGGTGTAGTGGATGCTAGCAAGCAGACCGTCCTTTAATGCATTTGCAGCTGATGCTAAGCTAACAGACTTAATGATTTAGTACTTTGATTGGCTGACATGCAGCTATTAGCTTATCCAGGTGTGCCCTGACCCTCATCACCATCATCATCATCATCATCATGGCCGTCAGATCAGCTGTCCTGTGCCTGCTGGTCCTCACAGGTGAGCCCGCTCCTCTTGTTCCGTCTATAGGTGGTCTTCAGGGTTTGGTAGACCCTGATGGTACTGATGGACTACTTCCACAAGTTAGCTTCATCTCCACGTCTCTAAAATGTACACATGTCAGAAACTCTGTTTTCATACCACCACCCCCTCCGGCTCAGTGTGCTCCCCTCTTTGGTGCTTTCCGGTTGTAGTTGGAAGAAATTGCAACTGGAACGCCCCCCCCCCCCCTTCATGTGGTATGTATTTGTGAACACGTAACAAAGAGCGGCATGCTATTTCCAACTTGGTAACTGGAACGCTGAGAAGTTGGAGAGTGGTTTTGACTGTGGGGGCGGGGTGTCAGTGATTGTGAAGTTTCTGGTCGAAGGACGCCGTGCTGTTCGTTAACGTGTCACTAACTTCTCTTTCCCAGGATGCATTGCTGCGTCTCAGAGGAATGATAACGTTTATGTGTCGGGAATTTCAAACGGTGAGGTCGCAGCCACTCATCTAATAACTGAACAGGGCAACAGCCACCATCTGACACCCCCCCCTCTCTTTGCAGCTTGTGGCGAGGGGGCGGAGCTCCTTCGAGCTTCAAGCGGAGTCATCACGAGCCCCGGCTGGCCCTTTCAGTATCCATCCAGACTGAACTGCAGCTGGAACATCAGGGCTAGACCGGGAGATACCATCACCATCAGGTAACCTCAAGTGACATTACACACTGGTTAGTGACATCACACACATGTCAGTGACATCACACACAGGTCGGTGACATCACACACAGGTCAGTGACATCACACGCTGGTTAGTGACATCACACACATGTCAGTGACATCACACACAGGTCGGTGACATCACACACAGGTCAGTGACATCACACACAGGTCCGTGACATCAAACACATGTTAGTGACATCACACACAGGTCATTGACATCACACACCGGTCGTTGACATCGCACACAGGTCAGTGACATCACACACATGTTAGTGACATCATCCACAGGTTGGTGACATCACACAGAGGTTAGTGACATCACACACAGGTGGGTGACATTACACACCTGTCAGTGACATCACACACAGGTCAGTGACATCACACACAGGTCAGTGACATCACACGCTGGTAAGTGACATCACACACATGTCAGTGACATCACACACAGGTCGGTGACATCACACACAGGTCAGTGACATCACACACAGGTCCGTGACATCAC
The DNA here is from genome assembly GCA_036419115.1 of Scarus forsteni. Classification (NCBI taxonomy): domain Eukaryota; kingdom Metazoa; phylum Chordata; class Actinopteri; order Labriformes; family Labridae; genus Scarus; species Scarus forsteni. The sequence goes on along the minus strand of JAZDUH010000133.1, from coordinate 2,194,334 downwards.
ACACATGTAAGTGACATCACACACAGGTCATTGACATCACACACCGGTCGTTGACATCGCACACAGGTCAGTGACATCACACACATGTTAGTGACATCATCCACAGGTTGGTGACATCACACAGAGGTTAGTGACATCACACACAGGTGGGTGACATCACACACATGTCAGTGACATCACACACAGGTCGGTGACATCACACACATTGGTCAGTGACATCACACACAGGTCGGTGACATCACACAGAGGTTAGTGACATCACACACACATGTTAGTGACATCACACACAGGTCAGTGACATGACACAGAGGTTAGTGAGATTACACACATGTTTGTGACATCACACACAGGTCAGTGACATCACACACAGGTCGGTGACATCACACACATGTTAGTGTCATCACACACAGGTTGGTGACATCACACACAGGTTAGTGACATCACACACAGGTCAGTAACATCACACACATGTTAGTGACATCACCCACAGGTCAGTGACATCACACACAGGTCAGTGACATCACACACATGTTAGTGACATCACACACAGGTCAGTGACATCACACACAGGTCAGTGACATCACACACAGGTCAGTGACATCACACACAGGTCAGTAACATCACACACATGTTAGTGACATCACCCACAGTTCAGTGACATCACCCACAGGTCAGTGACATCACACACAGGTTAGTGACATCGCACACAGGTCAGTAACATCACACACATGTTAGTGACATCACCCACAGGTCAGTGACATCACACACAGGTCAGTGACATCACACACAGGTTAGTGACATCACATACAGGTTAGTGACATCACACACAGGTCAGTGACATCACACACAGGTTAGTGACATCACACACAGGTCAGTGGCATCACACACAGGTCAGTGACATCACAAACAGGTCAGTAACATCACACACATGTTAGTGACATCACCCACAGGTCACTGACATCACACACAGGTTGGTGACATCACACACAGGTTAGTGACATCACACACAGGTCAGTGACATCACACACAGGTTAGTGACATCACACACTGGTCAGTAACATCACACACAGGTCAGTGGCATCACACACAGGTCAGTGACATCACAAACAGGTCAGTAACATCACACACATGTTAGTGACATCACCCACAGGTCACTGACATCACACACAGGTTGGTGACATCACACACAGGTTAGTGACATCACACACAGGTCAGTAACATCACACACATGTTAGTGACATCACCCACAGGTCAGTGACATCACACACAGGTCAGTGACATCACACACAGGTTAATGACATCACACACAGGTTAGTGACATCACACACAGGTCAGTGACATCACACACTGGTCAGTGACATCACACACTGGTCAGTGACATCACACACTGGTCAGTGACATCACTCACAGGTCAGTGACATCACACACTGGTTAGTGACATCACACACAGTTCAGTGACATCACACACAGGTCAGTGGCATCGCACACAGGTCAGTGACATCACACACAGGTCAGTAACATCACACACATGTTAGTGACATCACACACAGGTGGGTGACATCACACACATGTCAGTGACATCACACACAGGTCGGTGACATCACACACATTGGTCAGTGACATCACACACAGGTCGGTGACATCACACAGAGGTTAGTGACATCACACACATGTTAGTGACATCACACACAGGTCAGTGACATCACACAGAGGTTAGTGAGATTACACACATGTTTGTGACATCACACACAGGTCAGTGACATCACACACAGGTCGGTGACATCACACACATGTTAGTGTCATCACACACAGGTTGGTGACATCACACACAGGTTAGTGACATCACACACAGGTCAGTAACATCACACACATGTTAGTGACATCACCCACAGGTCAGTGACATCACACACAGGTCAGTGACATCACACACAGGTCAGTGACATCACACACAGGTTAGTGACATCACACACAGGTCAGTGACATCACACACAGGTCAGTGACATCACACACAGGTCAGTGACATCACACACAGGTCAGTGACATCACACACAGGTCAGTGACATCACCCACAGGTCAGTGACATCACGCACAGGTTAGTGACATCGCACACAGGTCAGTAACATCACACACATGTTAGTGACATCACCCACAGGTCAGTGACATCACACACAGGTCAGTGACATCACACACAGGTTAGTGACATCATGCTGTTCTTTGGTTCTTTAGTTTTCAGGACTTTGAGCTTCAGGGTTCCCATCGCTGCTCTTCAGACTGGATGTCCATCAGCAGCTACAGAAGCCTGGATGGACTGAGGGTCTGCGGTTCCTCACTGCCTCCACCCTACATCTCCACCCAGGACCACGTTTGGATCCACTTCCACTCTGATGACAGTCTGACGGGGAAAGGCTTCAGGCTGTCCTACATCACAGGTGAACACCTGGACAGGTTTAAGGCTTCAGGCTGTCCTCCTGTGGTTGAAGTAGATTAAAAACTGAAATGTTAAAAGAATCCAGAGTTCTTCTAGACCGGGGTCGGCAACCTTTTCAATCAAAAGAGCCATTTTGCCCGTCACGCCCACCAAAAAAATCTGTCTGGAGCCACAAAACACATTTGAACCTTAAAATGACAACGACAGCACCTGCTGACTCTACATTATAATGATATTAGATGTATAAGCAAACTGCTTTACCACCTGACATGACTGCTCTTTAATGGACCATGTACTTTTGTTGCTTTAACTTGACATTAGTGTTATACCGTATTATTTTGAAGTAATTCATTTAGAACCAAAATGACAACAATGGTGTGTTTACTTTGATTTTCAGGTTTGTCAACAAAAATAACCATCAATTAATATTAGCTCGTGTTAACACTGTTATTTTCATTTTTTTTTTTGGTATTGTTGTTGCTCCGTTTTTTTTTTCTACAGGATCAGGTTTTACTTGCAGTGGAGAAATCATAAATATTTATTTGACATCATCAGGTGAGATGGGGTCAGAAGGTCTTACCCTCACATTTTAAACTAAAATCATTACTTTCCTGCACTCTGATCTTTATTATGCACAATTTTATCATAATCAGGAAGTAATCTTGTAATTCTTGAGGTGCTTTTCGACATCTCATCAGTGTTTTAGAAGCTTATCCCACATAATTACTCAATGTTTAGTTTCATGCCAATTTTGATGTGCCATTAAAAAAATGTCATATATATATAACACAGTTACTCACACACCTGAGTCTGTAGTTAGTGAATGAGAGATCATGTGAGGGGGAGAGACTGACTGACTGCAATCATAACACAGAAATGGTAATAAAAAACATCCACCTGATATCTTTGTGTAAAAATACCCCGCTTCAACAACGCCGTCACAGTCGTGCTGAATTTTCGTCTCCCCGTGTCTCTCGTCTTTTCCAAAATTTTATCGCCGACATGCCTCCGTTTAAAAAGTTTGAATCCCTTCTAGGGATGTAACGATATAAAAATTTTGTATCACGGTTATTGTAACCAAAATTATCACGGTTATCATTATTATCGCGGTATTGTTGCAGTGTGCTCAAAATGTTCTAAAAGTACTTTAACACAGAATTGAAATCATTTAACCCCTTTATTGTTATATTCACAACAGTTCTTTTGTCTTTTTTGTCAATAAATGTGTCAGACTCAGAGGCCAAACAATGCAAACTGCGCATGTGCACCTCCCGTGAGGCTCCTTAATCGAGGACAGAAACATAGTTCCGGCTTTTCCAGACAAAGAGCAGCATCACCGTGCGTTACTGAGGCAGTGTGGTGATCAAGCACGATATAACGGTAATTTTAATTGGACTCGGTAATGATTATCGTGGGAAATTTTATCGCGGTTTACCATTTTACCGGTAACCGTTACATCCCTAATCCCTTCACAGCAGCAGGTAAAACTCTGAGAGTTCATCAAAACATCTTCATCAGAACTTAAAATGAACATCAAGTGAGCTCACAGCTAAAGATGCCACAGCGCGCTGCTCTCACTCCGACCTGCTGCAGGTCACGCAGAGGTCATGGGAGGTGCACACATGACGCAGAGTTCACTATGTAAAAACCAAGAAATTGTCATTAAAAGAAAAAAGGCAGATGGTGCTAAAACATGCAAAAATAACAGTTAATTAGAGTTTAATGCAAGTCAAAGAAGACGTTTTTTGCTCTTCTGACCTCTGAGTCAAGAGAGCCACTGGCGAGGGGCAAAAGAGCCGCATGGGGCTCCGGAGCCGCAGGTTGCCTACCCCTGTTCTAGACCCTCATATTCTCAGTCAGGTGTGTTGGGGCAGTGCCTTACCGAGCCCTCAAGTGTTAGGGTTCCTTGCTCAAGGGTTCCTCAGCATTGGCCTGTCATCCACAGACCAGATTCCAGACTTGGTGTGACCAGGCTGTGACCCAAGGACCCTTCAGGGCCCGGTCCAGAGAGAGAACAGGTTTGGGGGCTCTGTTTAAGGCTCTGAACCTACCATCAGCTGATTACATCATAGTACAACTGTGGCCTCCCAACGATCAGCTGATTCAGTCTGTTACATCACAGTCTGGTGCGGGGGGGGGGGGGGTAATCCTGGATTATGGACTGGAGTAAATCCTGTTCCCTCTGAAACCTGACAGGACTGCACCACCCTCACTGTCACACCGTTCTCCACCCATCATCCTGCTGTTGATCCTTCTCCAGAGTGGAGACAAGGAGAAGGGGCTTAGGCTGGGCTTGGTCAGTCTGGGACCTTCTGCAGGCACCAAGACCACACCTTTGGGTCCTCAAGTTTTTGAAATAAAAGCTTCAGTATGTAGGTCCTACCTGACGGAGCTGTGTTTGGTGTTGTAGGTCCTACCTGACGGAGCTGTGTTTGGTGTTGTAGGTCCTACCTGACGGAGCTGTGTTTGGTGTTGTTGGTCCTACCTGAAGGAGCTGTGTTTGGTGTTGTAGGTCCTACCTGACGGAGCTGTGTTTGGTGTTGTAGGTCCTACCTGACGGAGCTGTGTTTGGTGTTGTAGGTCCTACCTGACGGAGCTGTGTTTGGTGTTGTAGGTCCTACCTGAAGGAGCTGTGTTTGGTGTTGTTGGTCCTACCTGACGGAGCTGTGTTTGGTGTTGTAGGTCCTACCTGACGGAGCTGTGTTTGGTGTTGTTGGTCCTACCTGACGGAGCTGTGTTTGGTGTTGTAGGTCCTACCTGACGGAGCTGTGTTTGGTGTTGTAGGTCCTACCTGACGGAGCTGTGTTTGGTGTTGTAGGTCCTACCTGACGGAGCTGTGTTTGGTGTTGTAGGTCCTACCTGACGGAGCTGTGTTTGGTGTTGTTGGTCCTACCTGACGGAGCTGTGTTTGGTGTTGTTGGTCCTACCTGACGGAGCTGTGTTTGGTGTTGTTGGTCCTACCTGACGGAGCTGTGTTTGGTGTTGTAGGTCCTACCTGACGGAGCTGTGTTTGGTGTTGTTGGTCCTACCTGACGGAGCTGTGTTTGGTGTTGTTGGTCCTACCTGACGGAGCTGTGTTTGGTGTTGTAGGTAAGGCGGAGGCGTCCGGCTGTGAGGTGGATCAGTTCCACTGCTCTAACGGGAAGTGCGTCCCTGATTGGTGGCGCTGTAACTCCATGGACGAGTGTGGAGATAACTCGGACGAGGAGCTGTGCGTGGACTCTCCCTTCTCCTTCCAGCCCTGCAGTCTGAACCAGTTCCCCTGCCTGTCCCGCTACACCCGGATCTACACCTGCCTGCCCCACAGCCTGCGCTGTGACGGCAGCATCGACTGCCAGGTAACACCTGCTCACTTCCTGTGTCCTGTTTCCACTCCTCACGTTGCTGTTCCTCTTCCTGTTCCTCCTCCTGCTCCTCCTCCTGTTCCTCCTCCCATTCCTCCTCCTGTTCCTCCTCCTGCTCCTCCTCATGACTCCTTCTCTCTTATCATGATACTCCTCCTGCTCCCCCTCCTGTTCCTCCTCTCTTCTCCTCTTCCTCCTTCTGTTCCTCCTCCCGTTCCTCCTCCTGTTTCTCCTCCTGCTCCTCCTCATGACTCCTTCTCTCTTATCATGATACTCTTCCTGCTCCCCCTTCTGTTCCTCCTCTCTCCTCCTCCTCTTCCTCCTTCTGTTCCTCCTCCTGTTCCTCCTCCTGTTCCTCCTCCTGCTCCTCTTCATGACTCCTCCTCTCTTCTCATGATACTCCTCCTGCTCCTCCTCCTGTTTCTCCTCTCTCCTCCTCTTGTCCTCCCCTTCCTTCTCCTCTTCCTCCTCCTGTTTCTCCTCTCTCCTCCTCTTCCTCCTCCTGTTTCTTCTCCTCTTCCTCCTCCTGTTTCTCCTCTCTCCTCCTCTTCCTCCTCCTGTTCCTTCCCCTCTTCCTCCTCCTGTTTCTCCTCTCTCCTCCTCCTGTTTCTCCTCTCTCCTCCTCTTCCTCCTCCTGTTTCTCCTCTCTCCTCCTCTTCCTCCTCCTGTTCCTTCTCATGATCCTCCTCCTGCTCCTCCTCATGACTCCTCCTCTCTTCTCATGATCCTCCTCCTGCTCCTCCTCATGACTCCTCCTCTCTTCTCATGATCCTCCTCCTGCTCCTCCTCATGACTCCTCTTTTCTCCTCCTGCAGGACCTCGGTGATGAGATCGACTGTGATGTTCCTACTTGTGGAGAACTCCTGAGGAACTTCTACGGCTCCTTCAGTTCTCCAAACTACCCGGACTTTTACCCTCCCGGCAGTAACTGCACCTGGCTGATCGACACCGGGGACCACAGGAAGGTAGAGAAACCTCACCTGGTTAGAGACAGAGGTCAAAGGTCAAGGTCATTACTCTGATAACCCTCTCTGGCTCCTTGCAGGTCATCCTGAGGTTCACAGACTTTAAACTGGACGGGACAGGCTATGGGGACTATGTGAAGGTCTATGACGGCCTGGAGGAGAACCCTCGGCGTCTCCTAAGGGTGCTGACCGCCTTTGACTCCAGGGCGCCGGTCGCCGTGGTTTCGTCGTCGGGTCAGCTCCGAGTTCACTTCTACGCAGACAAGATCAACGCCGCCAGAGGCTTCAACGTCACCTACCAGGTGAGGTTTGACCCTTGACCCCTGGTTCAGAGTGAGGTCCTGGTTCAGATGTTACTCCCAGGCCTCCACCCAGCAGAGACCACAGGGCAGGACAGGAGCCCTGCCCCATGTCCGCTGGTTAACGAGTCCTGATCAGGTATCAGGTTCAGGTCTTCTTCACTTTGGTCTGCAGGATCAGGGAAGAGCTGATCCCAGAGGAACCAGGAACTGAAGGTCGCCGATGTGCAGGGTCACGTCTTGAGTCTGTACCTATGTTTGTGTCCTCAGGTGGATGGGTTCTGCCTGCCGTGGGAGGTTCCCTGTGGGGGGAACTGGGGCTGCTACACGGAGCAGCAGCGCTGTGACGGGTACTGGCACTGCCCGAACGGACGGGACGAGCTGAACTGTTCGTCATGTCAGGAGGACGAGTTCCCCTGTTCCCGAAACGGAGCCTGCTACCCCCGATCAGACCGGTGCAACTACCAGAACCGCTGCCCCAACGGCTCTGATGAGAAGAACTGCTTCTTCTGCCAACCCGGAAACTTCCATTGCAAGGTACCTGGAACTCCAGAGATAGTTATTCAGTACACTTAGCATCATTCAGCCTTCAGGACCGGTGGAGGCCCATCGCAAGACACTCCAGAAGAGAATGTTCTGCTTTATAGGACGTTCTCTGAGACTGTCTACTGTGTAAACGTTCTCCCTGAGAGATGTTGTCAATTAATTACTTTATTGTCATTGCACAGGTAACAAGTACAGAGCAACAACAGTAGAACCCGGCCAAAATATACAGAGACAGAGATTGGGGACGTAGCAGCCATTATAGGTGCGTTTCAGCGGTCAACACCACTTAACTGTAGGGACGATCCGATCGATCGGCCGCCGATCATTATCGGCAGATATGGTCCCGAAACTGATCGATCGGTGGGCTCTGAAAGCCCCGATCAGAAAAACGATCACATTTATGTTAAAGCAGAATGTTGATGTGACGTTATAATTAGAGGAGAATTGCAGTTTATCATAATTTTGGTCTTATTCTGTTCAGTCATTATAACACCATACCAATTGCTGCAAATTTGTCTGGTTTAGGTTAAACTGAAAGTGCTAATAGGTTTCATGATCAGGGTAAGGAGTGCAGTGTGCAGAGAAAGGATAGAGATTTTTTTGCTTATCAGAAGTATGTCTCAATTTGATTCATTTATTAATTTTATTTATCTATTTTCATTATTATTTTATAAACAACTGAATATAAAACTGCCTCTTTTTGTTTAAAATGATTTTGAAGCCTTTTTTCACCTTACTTGGAGAGTAAGGCAAGTACATTTTATTTATCTATTGCACTTGACAGGGCATGTAATGTTACTTGTTTATTGTATTTATTTGTTTTAGCACAAATAGTTTTGCCACTTAAAGTGGTGCACAAGGCTAGACTGTAAATACGGGACATGCAGTATGATTGATTATTCTCTCATTCATTCTGTGATTGGTATTAGTGATCGGTATCGGTGATCAGCAGATGTGTGAATCCTGTGATCGGTGATCAGAGCATCCCTACTTAACTGCTTTGTGGGAAGGGGGGGCCGGCCAGCAGAGGCGCCAGAGCTCAGAGCCCGGCGCCTCTGCTGTCCAATAAGGTGACTGGAAAGTTCACTGGAGGAGGGAGGATCGAAAGTTTGTTTACAGAAATTCCAGGAAAGGAGAAAGATTTCCAGCTCAAGGCCAGGCAGGGGAAGCCAAAACAGGCACAGCTAAGAAATAGTTTGTAGCAGACTGTTAGTTTCCACCAGCCTTTCTAGTCTTTCAGTCTCTAACAATGCTGTTCTGAATCCCTGGGCCCATTCAGCCGAGCCCAGCTGCCAACTTCTCCAGCGTGTTGTCCTGCTATTGAGCTCACAAATCTCTCGAGTCTGAGCGTTGACGGCCCTGCACATTCCTTCAGTCATGGCAGGAGCTTCTTAAGACCCAAAAGTGCTGCCATCCTCCACTTCTCCCAGGGCGGGTTCTCCTTTACCCTTTAGAGAACAAGCTGCTGCCCCATTGAGCAGATTCTCCTGAGGAGGTCTTCCTCAAGGCCGTTTCCCTTTGAGACCTTCTCCTCAAGGTCGTTTCCCCTTGAGACCATCTCCTGAAGGCCGTTTCCCTTTGAGACCTTCTCCTCAAGGTCGTTCTCCTCCTGCTGAGTAACTGAAGTACAGTCTTTCCTCAGCTGACCTTTGACCTCTGCCCCCAGAATAACCGCTGCGTGTTCGAGTCGTGGGTGTGCGACGCTCAGGACGACTGCGGCGACGGCAGTGACGAGGAGAGCTGCCCCGTCATCGTGCCCACCAGGGTGATCACGGCGGCCGTCATCGGCAGCCTCATCTGTGGCCTCCTGCTGGTCATCGCCCTCGGCTGCACCTGCAAACTGTACTCGCTACGCATGTTTGAGCGCAGGTAAGCTCACCTGTGCAGGGCCAGCTGTGCTCAACTGCAATTATGGTCATGTTAACCCTTTGCTTATCTTTATCATCGCACTAACTATCTTTATTTACTCTTTATCTTTATTATCCCCTTAGTTATCTTTATTTACCTTTGAATTATCTTTATTTACCTTTGAGTAATCTTTATTTACCTTTGAATTATCTTTATTTACCTTTGAGTAATCTTTATTTACCTTTGAATTATCTTTATTTACCTTTGAGTAATCTTTATTTACCTTTGAGTTATCTTTATTTACCTTTGAGTAATCTTTATTTACCTTTGAGTAATCTTTATTTACCTTTGAATTATCTTTATTTACCTTTGAGTAATCTTTATTTACCTTTGAATTATCTTTATTTACCTTTGAGTAATCTTTATTTACCTTTGAGTAATCTTTATTTACCTTTGAGTTATCTTTATTTACCTTTGAGTAATCTTTATTTACCTTTGAGTAATCTTTATTTACCTTTGAATTATCTTTATTTACCTTTGAGTAATCTTTATTTACCTTTGAATTATCTTTATTTACCTTTGAGTAATCTTTATTTACCTTTGAATTATCTTTATTTACCTTTGAGTAATCTTTATTTACCTTTGAGTAATCTTTATTTACCTTTGAGTTATCTTTATTTACCTTTGAGTAATCTTTATTTACCTTTGAGTAATCTTTATTTACCTTTGAATTATCTTTATTTACCTTTGAGTAATCTTTATTTACCTTTGAGTAATCTTTATTTACCTTTGAATTATCTTTATTTACCTTTGAGTTATTTTATTTACCTTTGAGTTATCTTTATTTACCTTTCAATTATCTTTATTTACCTTTGAGTAATCTTTATTTACCTTTGAGTTATTTTATTTACCTTTGAATTATCTTTATTTACCTTTGAATTATCTTTATTTACCTTTGAGTTATTTTATTTACCTTTGAGTAATCTTTATTTACCTTTGAGTAATCTTTATTTACCTTTGAGTAATCTTTATTTACCTTTGAGTAATCTTTATTTACCTTTGAGATATTTTATTTACCTTTGAATTATCTTTATTTACCTTTGAGTAATCTTTATTTACCTTTGAATTATCTTTATTTACCTTTGAGTTATCTTTATTTACCTTTGAATTATCTTTATTTACCTTTGAGTAATCTTTACTACCCATTCAATTCTCTTTATAACCCTTTGAATTATTTTTATTATCCTTTAATTATATTTATTAACCTAACACCTCAGGATTCTGATTTTCAGTTCATTTCTCGCAGTCATTTTTGCATTAATCCACTGATTGGTTCAAAGTCAATGGATCCTACCAGGATGAATCCTGTGATTGGTTGGGGTTTGATTTGAGCCCTGTGATTGGTCCATTCAGGTCATTTGAGACCCAGCTTTCTCGTGTGGAGGCGGAGCTGCTTAGGAGAGAAGCCCCGCCCTCTTATGGTCAGCTGATCGCCCAGGGGCTGATCCCACCTGTTGAGGATTTCCCAGTATGCTCTGGGAGTCAGGTAGGCTATGATGAGGCTCTTTGAGCAAAAGAGGCTGTTGACAAACTACAGTCACAAACTACACTCGTAAACTACAGACACAAACTACACTCGCAAGCTACACTCATAAACTATACTCATAAACTACACTCGCAAATTACACTCATAAACTACACTCGCAAGGTACACTCGTAAACTACACTCGTAAACTACACTCGTAAACTACACTCGTAAACTACACTCATAAACTACACTCATAAACTACACTCGCGAACTACACTCATTAACTACACTCGCAAGCTACACTCCTAAACTACACTCGTAAACTTCACTCATAAACTACACTCATAAACTACGCTCATAAACTACACTCATAAACTGCACTCATAAACTACACTCAGAAGCTACACTCCTAAACTACACTCGTAAACTACACTCATAAACTACACTCATAAACTACACTCATAAACTACACTCGCGAACTACACTCATAAACTACACTCCTTAACTACACTCATAAACTACACTCATAAACTACACTCGTAAACCACACTCCTAAACTACACTCGCAAACTACACTCCTAAACTACACTCGTAAACTACACTCATAAACTACACTCGCAAGCTACACTCATAAACTACACTCAGAAGCTAAACTCCTAAACTACACTCATAAACTACACTCGTAAACTACACTCATAAACTACACTCATAAACTACACTCATAAACTACACTCGCGAACTACACTCATAAACTACACTCCTAAACTACACTCATAAACTACACTCATAAACTACACTCGTAAACCACACTCCTAAACTACACTCGCAAACTACACTCCTAAACTACACTCGTAAACCACACTCATAAAATACACTCCTAAACTACACTCGTAAACTACACTCATAAACTACACTCATAAACTACACTCGCAAGCTACACTCATAAACTACACTCATAAACTACACTCCTAAACTACACTCATAAACTACACCCAGAAGCTACACTCCTAAACTACACTCGCAAGCTACACTCATAAACTACACTCATAAACTACACTCCTAAACTACACTCGCAAGCTACACTCATAAACTACACTCATAAACTACACTCGCAAGCTACACTCATAAACTACACTCGTAAACTACACTCATAAACTGCACTCATAAACTGCACTCATAAACTACACTCATAAACTACACTCAGAAGCTACACTCGTAAACTACACTCGTAAACTACACTCATAAACTACACTCGCGAACTACACTCATAAACTACACTCATAAACTACACTCGCAAGCTACACTCCTAAACTACACTCGTAATCTACACTCATAAACTACACTCATAAACTACACTCCTAAACTACACTCATAAACTACACTCATAAACTACACTCGCAAACTACACTCGTAAACTACACTCATAAACTACACTCCTGAACTACACTCGCAAGCTACACTCATAAACTACACTCATAAACTACACTCGCAAACTACACTCGTAAACTACACTCATAAACTACACTCATAAACTACACTCCTGAACTACACTCGCAAGCTACACTCATAAACTACACTCATAAACTACACTCGCAAACTACAAACTACGACACTTTTCTCAAACTGAAGTCAGTATCAACCCTTACAAACCACATTTGGAAGCTTAAAGGATAAGTTTGGTTTCTGTAGCTTTCACATTGTTTATAGAATGAAGTAGAACAATATACTCACCCAGAAGGCTTTCCTGATCCAAACAGTGCTTCAGGAGATATTTAGATCCAAAATCGAGCGGCGGACATCCGTATAATGGTAGCACACGGGGCATGTATAGCGCCGCTCGTAAAACTGCATTAATCGTCCAAAAACTCATTAGTTTCACCAATATTTCATCATGGTCCGCTCACACTACTCCTCCATTACAGTCTGTGTCGCTCCAGACATGTTTTTGTGACTGTGCTGACCTCTGAACTGAAGAAGAAGAAGGTTTGCCTCCGCGCCTGTGCAGTACGGCTCATAGTTTCAGGGGAAGACCGCTGGCTACTCAACAACTTTCTTCTTCCAGTTTTGTGCAAAATGGATGAATATCTATGGGATGAAGATGTTGTGGAGGAGAACTTTGAATATGATGAGTGTCCTTACAGTTTGGAGCCAGAGTTTACAGATGAGGAGCTCATCGAAAGGAGGACGCAGAGGCAAAGAGAAGAACAGCTGACCAGAGAGCAGTCTTCAGTTCAGAGGTCAGCACAGTCACAAAAACATGTCTGGAGTGACACAGACTGTAATGGAGGAGTAGCGTGAGCAGACCATGATGAAATATTGGTGAAACTAATGAGTTTTTGGACGATTAATGCAGTTTTAGGAGCGGCGCTATACATGCCCCGTGTGCTACCATTATACGGATGTCCGCCGCTCGATTTTGGATCTAAATATCTCCTGAAGCACTGTTTGGATCAGGAAAGCCTTCTGGGTGAGTATATTGTTCTACTTCATTCTATAAACAATGTGAAAGCTGCAGAAACCAAACTTATCCTTTAAGTTTAGTTTAACCACAAATTAAAGTAACACCCACAAACCACAGACTACACAAACTTTTATTGTTTTATTTTTTATTTTTTTTTTTTTTTTAACCCCTCGTTTCTCTCTGTCTGTTAGGCTTTTGTTTTCTTTTGTAGTAACGGTCCCACTCACTGTCTATGCCCAGCCGATTTTCCAGGAGAATCTGATCAGTCTGAATCAGTCTTTCATCTCACTCTCTCCCTCCCAGGCCTCGGTCTTCATTTAGAATTTCTGTATTTTATTTTTTTATTTGTCTAAATCAGTCATCTCTCCTTCCCAGGCCTCGGTCTTAATTTAATTTTCTTTAGTTTATTTTTTTTTAATTCGTCCTAATCCTACTTTAGTCTCTCCTGCCCAGGCCTCGGTCTTAATTGAAATTTTCTTTTTTTAAATTTTTTATTTAACTTAACCAGTCTTTCGTTTCTTCCTCCCAGGCCTCGGTTCTGGAGAATCTTCGCCTGGCAGTCCGCTCTCAGCTCGGCTTCACCTCGCTCAGGCTGCCCTCCTCTGGTCGTCATGCTAACCTGTGGCGGCGCCTCTTCACGTTCTCCCGGTCACGGCGCTCGGGCTCTCTGGCTCTGGTGTCGGCAGACCTGGAGGACAGTGGGGGCACTGGGAGCTCGGGCAGTTCTGGGTCGGACCTGCTGTCTCCGGACTCCGACGACACTGATACCGAGGGTGAGCGAGGGCGAGAGAGAGGTGTGGGTGCCGTGGGCGGGCCTGTGGCACCGCTGCCCAACAAGACGCCGCCCTCCTCCGCCATCCAGGCCACGCTGTCCGTCACATCCTCCGCGGCCCCCGTGACCCTGACGGCGGGCCACGACAGGTGCAGGGACAGACCCAGAGAGGCCCCACCCCCCTCCAGCCCTGTCACCACGGTAACATCCAGTCCCGACCCGGAGGTGGAGCCCCAGTCTCCGCCCACATCAGCCCTGCAGCGATTGGCTCAGAACCTGCACCGACTCGCCAGAAACCTGACCCGAACGAGCCCGGCCCAGCAAGACCAGACGTGGACCAATCACAGCCCGCTGCGCCAACTGGAGACAGGAAGGGGCGGGGCCGAGGCCGCCGAGCGCAGAGGAAGCAGAGAAGAAGAAGAGGACGTAGAGCTGCTCATACCTGTCTGTGACTCCTCCCCTTCTTCCTCATCATCGTCCTCATTGGACGTCAGACAGCCCCTGCTGGAGCACCACCCGCACCGCCATCAACACGGAAGCGGCGGGCGGGGGGGTCCCTGCGAACACTGCGGGATGGTCCACACGGCGCAGATTCCCAACGCCTGCATGGACGCCCGCGGGCGGACGGAGAGCAGCGATGACGAGCTGCTGCTGCTCTGCTAGAGGGCCAGCGGACTGCGGGGCTAACAGAGGGGCTAACGTGCTAATGGACTGATATGCTGCAAGGCTATCAGGCTAACAGTCAAACACCAGGATGAGGTTTATGCGTTAGAAGGTAAACTGCTGTCTGAACCATCAGAAGTTTGTGAGAGACCATAACAGAAAACTCTCACATCAAGAGTTTAGCCTTGTGGCTAGCGAGAGATAACGCACGACCCAGTCTAAGGCAACTGGGACGTTCCCCTAGCAACATTAGCAGTGTTTGAGTTAGCCAGTCAGCTGCAGAGCTCGCACTCTCATCATCAGAGGAAGTTATCTGCCTGGTGTTTTTTCCTGGTTTGTTCATTAGCATTTTAGCTAGGTAAAATGTTAGCATGTTAGCTGGGTGAAATGTTTGCATGTTAGCTGAACAAACGTTAGCATGTGAACTGATTGGACCGTTAGCCCGCGGTGACATTAAGATCAAAGAGCCATTCAGGCCTGAGTGATGTCACTGCTCGGATCCTGACGTTGGTACGATGGTTAAGTGTTTCCCCCTCCAGTCCGTCCAGACTGATGCCCCTTTCCAGGTAGACTCTTGGTACGACCTTTGACCTGCTGGTTGGTACGACTGTAAATGTGACCTGACAGAATGACGGACAGTTCCCGGGGACGCCGGAGTGTTGTACTGGTGCGTTAGGGAAATTGTTCCCCCCTCTGTACTGTGACAGGAAGAGGAAACGTAGGTCAGCTGAAGGGCTGAAACTTGTGCAAGGTCATGACCTCTGGGTTCAAAGGGCATCCATCAGGTTTTTCAGGAGGAACATCAGCTGTGTCTGACCTCACCGCGACCTTGGATGAAGAACTCTGGAACATCCCGACCTCCTCGGACTGAAGACGCCTTCACACCGAACACGACATGAGCGTCCTCGCGATCTCTCTCCACGCAAAGTCAATGTACAGCCGCGAGGGGGCGGGGCTTACCCTCCCGCGACGCGTTGACCATGTTCAAGACGATCACGCCACTCGTTGCAGGCCGATCAGCAGGAAGGAACCAAAGTCCCCTGACTGAACCAGATCAAAACCAAGACCCAGAACCTAAGACCCTGAACCTGGTGCCCCAAATCTGAGGCCCTGAACCTGAGGCCCTGAACCTGAGGCCCTGAACCTGGGGCCCCGAACCTGAGGCCCTGAACCTGAGGCCCTGAACCTGAGGCCCTGAACCTGAGGTCCTCCTCAGAAAGAGCTTCAGACCAGCAGCGTGTCAGTGAACCAAGTCCTAAAGCAGGAAGTCCAAACTGGTACAGGCCCCTGCAGGAGGTCCTTGGTGGTGGACTTAATAGAGACCATCAGACAGAGTGATCACAGTGCAGATGTTCTCTGAGTTTATGTTCCCTCCTCAGCAGAACTGATCAGTCACTGACCTTCAGGTCTTCAGAGTGACCTCCATCCCAGCTGTCAGGAGAGACGGTACCACCAAGGTCAGCCTGACCTCTGACCTTTGTCCGTCACTGACCATCAGACCAAGATGAAGGTTTTGGTCTAACGGTCCTGGTCTGGTCTGGATCTGGTCCTGGCCTAGTGTCCGGTCCATGGCTCCGCCCTCGTGTCTCTGACCCGTCCACAGGTGGACTCTCTCTGTGTTTCTGTTTTTGTTTCCTGGTGTGTGTGTGGCTCTGTATTTATTATTATTATTATTATTATTATTATTAATATGACTGGTTATTATTGTTGTTGTTGTTGTTGTTGTTGTTACTGTTGCTGTTGGTTTGTTGTTTTCTAACCTGCATGATTCGATGGTTTGCTGTTTTCCTTTGAGTCTGTGACATCAGGCTGCACTAAAGATTAAAACCTCGTGGTTCCACTTCACTGCTGCGTCGTCTCTTTGTCATCTTTTCATTCAGGCACATTCACATGAGGCCCCCCCTAAAGACCCCGGGGCCTCGTCCTAAAGACCACGGGGCCTCACCCTAAAGACCGCAGGGCCTCGCCCTAAAGACTGCGGGGCCTCGCTCTAAAGACTGCAGGGCCTCGCCCTAAAGACCGCAGGGCCTCGTCCTAAAGATCGCGGGGCTTCGTCCTAAATACCACGGGACCTCGTCCTTCGGACCGCGGGGCTGCTGGGAGGTCAATGCTCATCTGGGTCCTGATTGGAGGTCACAGTTTAGCTCAGGATGAACCTCACATCAGGAGAACCTTTATTATCATCAATGATGTTGGTGACTCCTGGAGAACCTAAAAAGAACTTTTACCAAACTAAGAATGATGTGATTACACTTGGAGAACCTCCATCTTAACCCTTGAATGACCCTTCAAAAAAGTTACACGTATGACCCTTCAAGTGGACATTTTTGTCCATTTTCTAGAAAGTGTCCAGTAAAAGGTCACAGGGGCATGGTTTTTGGCACTCGGGCGTAATTTGGGGTTAATTTGAGGATACCAAGTTTCAGCTTGAAAATCCATTATTTGACCCTGTAATGCACTTTTATCCCATCCATGACCCTTCAAGTGGACATTTTTGTCCATTTCTAGAAAGTGTCCAGTAAAAGGTCACAGGGGCATAATTTTTGGCAAGCAGGGGTAGTTTGGGGTTTAATTTGAGGATGCCAAGTTTCAGCATGAAAATCCATCATTTGACTGTTTAATTCACTTTTCTCCCATCCATGACCCTTCAAGTGGACAAAAATGTCCACCTTCTAGAAAGCAGCTAAAAAAAGGTCACAGGGACGTGATTTTTGGCAAGAGGGGCTAATTTTGCGTCACATTTGAGAATTCTGACTTTCAGCATGAAAATCCATGATTTGACCCTGAAATGCCTTTTTATCCCATCCATGACCCTTTGTGGACAAAAATGTCCACCTGTCATTTAGCCATTTGTTTTTGCAAATATGTGTACTTCTTTTTCTCAAATTATGTGAGGTGACCCGGGGCGCAGATGGCCCAGTGGTCTAGGTCATGCCCCATAAGGTTTGCCCTCTAGCAGGTGGCGTAGGTTCGAAACCTGCCTATGGCCTGTTTCCTGCATGTCATTCCCCCACTCTTGCCCCATATCCTACTCTATCCACTGTAGCTCTGCCACAACAAGCTCCACCTCAACCACCAGCTGTCCGCCCATTGACAAGAGCTGCTGCGAGAGGAGCACACAATGCTGCCACTACTGCTGCCACTGCTCCAACCCCACCCACTAGAGCTGCTGCTGTACACATAGACATAATAAAGAGTGGGCGCCGGCGCCGTATCGACCGATATGACCTATTGGTGCTGCTACATATATATATATATATATATATATATATATATATATATGCGTACACATATGTATCCATATATTTATATACACGTGTGTGTGGTTTGTAAAATACCTGACATACAGATACGCCACACATCAGAAAGTTCTATTACCATCAAGCTCACTAAAGTTACGCCGAACCATGTGTCCTATATCATACCTAGATGTATGACATGTGCAGAAAATAACACTTGTGAAATCAATTCAGTTTTCATGGAGTTATGATTGATTGAATGCTCTGACACTTCATTGTGCCTGGCAAATACATTACACTGAATGGCGGGGCTGACCGGACCAAGATGGCGGCCGTATTTCTGCCTGAAAATGAGGTGTCTACTTTTTATTATGTCTATGGCTGTACGAGCCAGGGGTCTCTGCAGGTCCTGCTACAAGGGAAAAAGGGCAAAAAAGGACTTTTTGCACTGGGTGCAAGGAGTTTCTTTGCAAGAGATGCATTCAAGCAATATACTGCCTAAAATGCAGCACTTGAACCTCCCTAGTCCTTCTCTCCTAGCCACCTTTATTCTTCCGTCACCTTAGTTGTCAGTTATTAATTGTTGGCTGTTGTACTCAAATATATTTCTGCACCGTCATTTATTGGCTGTTGTAATTATATATACATAATACTTTTCTGTGAACATTTCTGTGTCAACCCGTTTAGTAGTTTTTCCCTCACTAAAAACAGCACCCAGATGTGGGGTTAAGATCTTGAAATCCATGTCAAAAATGATTTAGTGTCACTCCACGAGTCACCTCAGATATTTAGAGAATAATAAGCACACATATCTATAATAACAAATGGCTAGATGACAGGTGGACATTTTTGTCCACAAAGGGTCATGGATGGGATAAAAAGGCATTTCAGGGTCAAATCATGGATTTTCATGCTGAAAGTCAGAATTCTCAAATGTGACGCAAAATGAGCCCCTCTTGCCAAAAATCACGTCCCTGTGACCTTTTTTTAGCTGCTTTCTAGAAAGTGGACATTTTTGTCCACTTGAAGGGTCATGGATGGGAGAAAAGTGAATTAAACAGTCAAATGATGGATTTTCATGCTGAAACTTGGCATCCTCAAATTAAACCCCAAACTACCCCTGCTTGCCAAAAATTATGCCCCTGTGACCCTTTTTTAGCTACTTTCTAGAACATGGACATTTTTGTCCACGAGGGGTCATGGATAGGTTAAAAAATCCATTGCGTAGTCAATACATTTTCAAGCTGAAAGTTGGGCATTGGAAATTTTACCCACAATGACACTCCTTCACCAAAAATCAACTCCGGTGAGGAGGAGGATTATCTGTGACGGGGTTTTGGATTTTGGAAATGGACAAAAATGTCCAAGGGTCATACGAGGGTTAAACATTAGTGACACCAGGAGAAGGTTCTCTACATTCCAAATGACGTGACAGGTGTCTGGAGAACCAGAAGAACCTTTGTAAACTAAGAATGAGGTTGATTGAGTAGATGTTTACCTTAAGAGTGTTTTCACACCAACCATATTTAGTGCGCACCAAAGAAGTTTTGGCCCAGGGTTTGGTACTTTAGTATCAATGTGAATGCAACCACCAAATCAGCCGGTCTGAGACCTCCATGAAGGGGTGGTCTGGATCCGCTCCATCTCCCTACATTTGGTGCAGTTTCACTGGTGTGACACAAAGTGGTCTAAACCCATTTATATTTGATGCATTATGGGTATTGGAAGCACTGAATTATGGGTAAAGTCCTTCATTATTTACTTCCTGCTAATCCCGCAGTTGAATCTTTTGCTTACTCAGTTTGTGGATTTGTTTATTCTGATTGAGGATTACGAAGATTTACGAGGGTCCAGAAGGTCGCTGATGCCGTCTCAAACACAATAAAAAAACACATTTGAAGGAAAATGTAGAAGAGAGAGAAACGTAAACATTGGTTGTTTGGTGTAGGAAATGGTTACCATGGTAGCCTCTTCTTTGTTCTCCTCTGTAGCAGGTTTGGTAACCAGTTACGTGCATATCGCCCCCTGCTGTTTCAAACTGAGTAAATACACAAGTGGGCCCGGGCACGGTTCGATGTTGCAAGTGTGAATGCAAGCCAGCGGGGGAGGGGGGAGGGGGAGGCCTAATGTGGCAGCCTTCAATCAATCAATCAATCAATCAATCTTTATTTGTATAGCGCCAATTCATAACAAGTGTTATCTCAAGACACTTTACAATAGAGCATAAAGCTCTTCATTTTATGGATACACATATATGCATAGATACATATATACATATAAAATACACATATACATATATATACAAATATATACATCCAACACCAACATGAATCCATATAGCCAATCATGAATCCCTCCATCATGGCTCAAGAAAAAACCTTCTGTTAAGCAGCAGGAAATCTTGAATGTGGATCCCAGTCTCATGATGAACAGCAAATCCACACCATGCTGTGTTGGTGTGAGGGTGAAGGAAGGGAGGTAAGAGGAGACAAGTGGACTAAAGTAAGAACTAAAGTTAGGGACAGATCCATGAACCATAGACCTGTCGTCTGATTTATTAGAGGTTAGCCTCTTGAGATGCTACATCTGGTTTTCAGGAGGGTCCTCATGTCTGAATGGTTGTGGTGATCATTTTGTAGAAGTATAACCTTAGATATTCTTACTGAAAATAAGAATTTATGGTAGTGATGAACTCATGGAACTCGTACACTTAAACAACTCGTACACTTAAACAAACAACCCGTAAATTAGAGAGAATGTGGCGCTCTGATAAAAGGGAAGAGTCACGTATACTTTGGCGAGAGAGTCATATTAACTACATGAGAGCCTTAAAACATGCTCGAGCTGCCTACTACTCTTCACTAATTGAAGAAAATAGAAACAACCCTAGATATCTCTTCAGCACTGTAGCCAGGCTGACACAGAGTCAGAGCTCTATTGAGCCTGTGATTCCTCTAGCCCTGGGCTGTGAGGACTTTATGAACTTTTTCAATGATAAAATTCTGAAAATTAGAGATAAAATTAGCAACTCTTTATCTCCAGCCGAACCTGCCCTACCTTTAAATGTAGTAGAAGTCAGACCTGAGTTAGACAGTCTCTCTACGATTAGCCTTCAGGAGCTAAATTCTCTCGTCTCTTCCTCTAAATCATCAACCTGCCTTTTAGACCCAATCCCAACTAAGTTGTTTAAGGAGGTCTTTCCTCTAGTTTGTCCATTGTTGCTGGAGACAGTAAATATATCTCTATCAACAGGCTACGTACCACAGTCTTTTAAAACAGCAGTAATCAAACCCATCCTTAAAAACACTAACCTTGATTCAGGAACATTAGCTAACTATAGGCCTATTTCTAACCTTCCATTTGCCTCAAAGATCCTGGAGAAAGTGGTAGCTGATCAGCTAGGTGACTTCCTTCAAGACAATAGCCTGCTTGAGGACTTTCAGTCAGGATTTAGAGCTCATCACAGCACAGAGACTGCTCTAGTTAAAGTAACCAATGATCTACTTTCAGCTTCAGATGAAGGACTGCTCTCTGTTCTTGTTTTGTTAGACCTTAGTGCAGCTTTCGACACCATTGATCATGATGTTCTTATACAGAGATTGGAGATGTTACTTGGGATTACAGGGACTGCCTTAAACTGGTTTAAGTCCTACTTATCTAATAGATATCAGTTTGTACACGTGAACAACAAATCTTCTGTGTACAATAAAAAGTAAATTCTGAGGGTTCCTCAAGGTTCAGTGCTAGGTCCAATTCTCTTCTCTATATATATGCTTCCCCTTGGTAATATCATGAGGAAATACTCTGTTAATTTTCACTGTTACGCTGATGACACACAGCTCTATGTATCTTTAAAGCCAGGTGAGACAAACCACTTAGATAAACTAGATGCCTGTTTAAAGGACATCAGAACCTGGATAGCCAGAAATTTTCTTCTTCTTAACTCAGACAAGACAGAGATTATTGTGCTGGGCCCTCGACACCTTAGAGAATCCTTTTCTAGTGATTTAACTGCCATAGATGGCATTACCCTGGCACCAAGCACAACTGTTAGAAATCTAGGAGTGCTATTTGATCAGGATTTATCCTTTAACTCTCACATAAAGCAAATTTCAAAATCAGCCTTTTTTCATCTACGCAACATCGCTAAAATCAGGCCTATCCTGTCCCAGAGCGATGCTGAAAAGCTAGTCCATGCTTTTGTTACCTCCAGATTGGACTATTGTAATTCTCTGCTTTCAGGCTGTCCCAGCAAGTCGCTTAAGACGCTTCAGCTGGTCCAAAATGCTGCAGCACGTGTACTGACTAGAACTAGGAGAAGAGACCACATTACTCCTGTATTAGCTTCTCTGCATTGGCTCCCCATTAAATATAGAATAGAATTCAAGATTCTTCTCCTCACCTATAAAGCTCTCAGTGGACAGGCACCAGTCTATCTTGAAGAGCTTGTAGTGCCGTACAACCCCTCTAGAACATTACGCTCCCAAGATGCTGGCCTACTTGTGGTGCCATCAATCTCCAAAAGTAGTATGGGAGGTAGAGCCTTCAGTTATCAGGCTCCTCTTCTCTGGAACAATTTACCAACCACAGTTCGGGAGTCTGACACTCTCTCTACCTTTAAGGTTAGACTTAAAACATTCCTCTTTGATAAAGCTTTCAGTTAGGGACCAGCTTATAGGTAGGTTATAAATAAATAAATAAATAAATAAATAAATAAATTAGTTCATAAACTAGACTCATAGTTTAGATGTAATAGGCCTAGACTGCCGGGGGGGAGGGGTCTGGCACAATGGGCTCTATCACTCTCTCTCTCTCTCCACATCTGCTTTTGCCCCGTTTGTTTGCTCCTGTACTCGTCTCTGGCTCTTGTCTTGTAGGTGGCCTGGGATCCTTGGTGGAGACTGCCTGCTGCTGTGGAGTCATGAAACCTCAAAACTACAGCTATAAACATGACACACATAGTTGGCCATTCTATTAGGAACACTCCATTCTCATTATCATTATAGCTGTTCATGTAGTTATTAGCATGATCTCCATATCCATGGTCGTTACACCTACAGTATCTATTTCTTATTACCACATAGTCATGAAGTCCCTCTTGAAAATGGGATGTCACATCTCAAGAGGCCTTTAACACATTTATATAGCGGAGACAAATATGGTTGGGATGCACTTGTGGTCTGGGCACCCATGAGTTCGTCACTACCATAAGTTCTTATTTTCAGTTTGAATATCTAAGATTATACTTCTAGAAAATGATCACCACAACCATTCAGACATGAGGACCCTCCAGAAATGAGATGTAGCATCTCAAGAGGCTAACCTCTAAGGAATCAGACGACAGGCCAATGATACATGGACCTGTCCCTAACTTTAGTTCTTACTTCGTCCACTTGTCTCCTCTTACTTCCCTTCCTTTGCCCTCACACCCATCACAGCATCGTGTGGATTTGCTGTTCATCATGAGACTGGGATCCACATTCAAGATTTCCTGCTGCTTAACAGAAGGTTTTTTCTTGCCGCCATGATGGAGGGATTCATGATTGGCTATATGGATTCATGTTGGGTGTTGGATGTATATATTTGTATATATATGTATATGTGTATTTTATATGTATATATGTATCTATGCATATATGTGTATCCATAAAATGAAGAGCTTTATGCTCTATTGTAAAGTGTCTTGAGATAACACTTGTTATGAATTGGCGCTATACAAATAAAGATTGATTGATTGATTGATTGATTGATGGGTGCCCAGACCACAAGTGCATCCCAACCATATTTGTCTCCGTTAAATATAAATGTGTTAAAGGCCTCTTGAGATGTGACATCACATTTTCAAGAGGGACCTCATGACTATGTGGTAGTTAAATATAGATACTGTAGATGTATCGATCATGGATATGGAGATCATGCTAGTATCGGTATAAATAGCTATAATGATAATGGGAATGGAGTGTTCCTAATAAAATGGCCAACTATGTGTCATGTTTATAACTGTAGTTTTGAGGCTTCATGACTCCACAGCAGCAGGCAGTCTACACCAAGGATCCCAGACCACCTACAAGACAAGAGCCAGAGACGAGTACAGGAGCAAACAAAAGGGGCAAAAGCAGATGCTGAGAGAGAGAGAGAGAGAGAGTGATAGAGCCCATTGTACCAGACTCCCCGGCAGTCTAGACCTGTTACATCTAAACTATGAGTCTAATTTATGAACTAATTTATAAACTATGAGCTGGTCCCTAACTGAAAGCTTTATCAAAGAGGAAAGTTTTAAGTCTAACCTTAAAGGTAGAGAGAGTGTCAGACTCCCGAACTGTGGTTGGTAAATTGTTCCAGAGAAGAGGAGCCTGATAACTGAAGGCTCTACCTCCCATACTACTTTTGGAGATTAATGGTACCACAAGTAGGCCAGCATTTTGGGAGCGTAATGTTCTAGAGGGGTTGTACGGCACTACAAGCTCTTTAAGATAGACTGGTGCCTGTCCACTGAGGGCTTTATAGGTGAGGAGAAGAATCTTGAATTCTATTCTATATTTAATGGGAAGCCAATGCAGAGAAGCTAAAACAGGAGTAATGTGGTCTCTTCTCCTAGTTCTAGTCAGCACACGTGCTGCAGTATTTTGGACCAGCTGAAGCGTCTTAAGCGACTTGCTGGGACAGCCTGAAAGCAGAGAATTACAATAGTCCAGTCTAGAGGTAACAAAAGCATGGACTAGCTTTTCAGCATCGCTCTGGGACAGGATAGGCCTGATTTTAGCGATGCTACGAAGATGAAAAAAGGCTGTTTTTGAAATTTGCTTAATGTGAGATTTAAAGGATAAATCCTGATCAAATAGCACTCCTAGATTTCTAACAGTTGCGCTTGGTGCCAGACTAATGCCATCTATGGCAGTTAAATCACTAGAAAAGGATTCTCTAAGGTGTCGAGGGCCCAGCACAATAATCTCTGTCTTGTCTGAGTTAAGAAGAAGAAAATTTCTGGCCATCCAGGATCTGATGTCCTTTAAACAGGCATCTAGTTTGTCTAACTGGTTTGTCTCACCTGGCTTCAGTGATACATAAAGCTGTGTATCATCAGCGTAGCAGTGAAAATTAACAGAGTATTTCCTCATGATTTCACCAAGGGGAAGCATGTATATAGAGAAGAGAATTGGACCTAGCACCGAACCTTGAGGAACCCCGTAACTTACTTTAGTGCACACAGAGGACTTGTTGTTCACGTGTACAAACTGATATCTATTAGATAAGTAGGACTTAAACCAATTTAAGGCAGTCCCTGTAATCCCAAGTAACATCTCTAATCTCTGTATAAGAACATCATGATCAATGGTGTCGAAAGCAGCACTAAGATCTAACAAAACAAGTACAGAGAGAAGTCCTTCATCTGAAGCTGAAAGTAGATCATTGGTTACTTTAACTAGAGCAGTCTCTGCGCTGTGATGAGCTCTAAATCCTGACTGAAAGTCCTCAAGCAGGCTGTTGTCTTGAAGGAAGTCACCTAGCTGATCAGCTACTACTTTCTCCAGGATCTTTGAGGCAAATGGAAGGTTAGAAATAGGCCTGTAGTTAGCTAATGTTCCTGAATCGAGGTTAGGTTTTTTAAGGAGGGGTTTGATTACAGCTGTTTTAAAAGACTGTGGTACGTAGCCTGCTGATTGAGATATATTTACTGTCTCCAGCAACAATGGACAAACTAGAGGAAAGACCTCCTTGAACAGTTTAGTTGGGATCGGGTCTAAAAGGCAGGTTGATGATTTGGAGGAGGAGACCAGAGAATTTAGCTCCTGAAGGCTAATCGTAGAGAAACTGCCTAACTCGGGTCTAACTACTACTACATTTAGAGGTAGGGCAGGTTCAGCTGGAGATAGAGAGTTGCTAATTTTGTCTCTAATTTTCAGAATTTTATCATTGAAAAAGTTCAGAAAGTCCTCACAGCTCAGGGCTAGAGGAATCACAGGCTCAATAGAGCTCTGACTCTGTGTCAGCCTGGCTACAGTGCTGAAGAGATATCTGGGGTTGTTTCTATTTTCTTCAATAAGTGAGGAGTAGTAGGCAGCTCGAGCATGTTTTAAGGCTCTCATGTAGTTATTATGACTCTCTCGCCAAAGTATACGTGACTCTTCCCTTTTATCAGAGCGCCACATTCTCTCTAATTTACGGGTTGTTTGTTTAAGTGTACGAGTCTCTGAATTAAACCAAGGAGCTGTCCTCTGACGTTTAATACGTTTTTGTCTCAGTGGGGCAATTGAGTCCAGAGCGGATCTTAGTAGACTGGCTGAGTCATCAACAAGCTGATCCAGCTGAGTAGGGCTAAAACTGATATCAGTTATCAGTTGGCCAATTTATTGAGCTTAAGGCAGTAGGAATGGCTTCTTTGAATTTAGCCACGGAACCACTGGACAGATTTCTACTGCTCACAATTTTGCTGCAAAACGCAGAATCTTCCAGGAGGATGCTAAAAGTTACTAAGAAGTGGTCGGATAAAAATTGATTTTCAGGAAAAACTTTCAGTTCATTAATATCAAGGCCATATGCTAAAACCAAATCAAGAGTGTGATTAAAATGATGGGTAGCTTCATTAACAGACTGAATAAAGCCAACTGAATCTATTAATGACATAAAAGCTGAGCTAAGACTATCACTCTCTTTGTCCACATGGATATTAAAATCATCTACAATGATTATTTTATCAGAGCTAAGGACTAAGTTTGATTTGTACTCAGAGTTAGGATGTAATGGGCCTAGACTGCCGGGGGAATCTGGCACACTGGGACACTCTCTCTCCACATCTGTCTTTGCCCCTTTTGTTTGCTCCTGTACTCGTCTCTGGCTCTGGTCTTGTAGGTGGTCTGGGATCCTTGGTGTAGACTGCCTGCTGCTGTGGAGTCACGAAGCCTCAAAAACTACAATTACAGACATGACACATAGTTGGCCTTTTCATTAGGAACATTCCAGTTCATTATCATTATAGCTGTTAATGTAGATATTAGCATGATCTCCATATCTATGGTTGATGCATCTATAGTAAATATTTTGATCACCATTCAGACATGAGGACCCTCCTGAAAACCAGATGTAGCATCTCAAGAGGCTAACCTCGAATAAATCAGACGACAGGTCTATGGTTCATGAACCTGTCCCTAACTTTAGTTCTTACTTTAGTCCACTTGTCTCCTCTTACCTCCCTTCCTTCACCCTCACACCAACACAGCATGGTGTGGATTTGCTGTTCATCATGAGACTGGGATCCACATTCAAGATTTCCTGCTGCTTAACAGAAGGTTTTTTCTTGAGCCATGATGGAGGGATTCATGATTGGCTATATGGATTCATGTTGGTGTTGGATGTATATATTTGTATATATATGTATATGTGTATCTTATATGTATATATGTATCTATGCTTATATGTGTATCCATAAATGAAGAGCTTTATGCTCTATTGTAAAGTGTCTTGAGATAACACTTGTTATGAATTGGCGCTATACAAATAAAGATTGATTGATACACATATATAAGGAAGAATTCAAGTGCATTGTCTGATATCAATTATGATAGTTATCTTTACAATTGTTTCTTTATCATCTTATCTTAATTTGTTAATAAGAAAACACATTGTAAAAACAAAAGAGACTTTCAACCATCAACAATTTTAGAATGGGGTGAAAGCAGTTTTGTTGTAAAAGAATATAAGACAGGGTAATTAAATGATCATATTTGCACTTTGGCTTTGTAGAAGCTATAGCTCTGCTCCAGGTGTTCCAACGGTAGAAAGCACTATCTGCATCTTTGGGGTCATGAGTCACATTATAGGAACATAAAAATGATCCTTAGGAAAGGCATCAAATGTTCCCATTGATCTACCAACAACAGATCTGTCTGGCTGACTCAAAAACTTTAAAGGCATTTTCTCAGTTTCAGTGTCTGTGTAGTTACTGCTCTGCCTTTGTAGGTGTATTATATATGTATATATGTATCTATGCATATATGTGTATTTTATATATGTATATATGTATCTATGCATATATGTGTATTTTATATATGTATATATGTATCTTTGCATATATGTGTATTTTATATATGTATATATGTATCTATGCATATATGTGTATTTTATATATGTATATATGTATCTTTGCATATATGTGTATTTTATATATGTATATATGTATCTTTGCATATATGTGTATTCATAAAATGAAGAGCTTTATGCTCTATGTAAAGTGTCTTGAGATAACACTTGTTATGAATTGGTGCTATACAAATAAAGATCAACTGATTGATTGATTGATTGATTGATTGATTGATTGATTGATTGATTGATTGATTGACATCTCACCTGTAGAATCTTCTAGACTCCAGACAAAAGGACTGAAACATGGAGAACCAAGAAGACTCTTTAATAAACTAAGAATTGTGTCGGTCATACCAAGGGAACCATTTTATTTTCCAAATGATGTCCTTGATTCCTGGAGAACCTAAAACATCTTTATTAAATTCTGGATGATGTTGATGACCTTTAAAGACTCTGAATGACTCCAGTGAAACCTCGAGAACCTTCCAGATTCCAATGACATGACTGAAACATCGAGAACCTTCCAGATTCCAATGACATGACTGAAACCTCGAGAACCTTCCAGATTCCAATGACATGACTGAAACCTCGAGAACCACAACAAACCTTCGTAAAACTAATAAGGATGTCGATAACACTGGGAGAACCTTTGACTCCACATGATGTCAGGGAGACCTGGAGAACATTTTTGAGTCCAGATGAAGTGACTGAAACCTGGAGAACCAAATGAGAACCTCCATTAAACTCAGAACAACGTCGGTGATAGGAGAACCAGAGAAGAGCCTTTATAAAACTAATAATCTACATAACCCCAGGAGAATTATTATAGACTCAATGAAGCCAGTGACACCTGGAGAACCAAAAAGAACATCTGTAATCCTAAGAACCATGTTTATCACACTGGGAGAACCTTTGTGGACTCTGAATGATACAGGGTAAACCTTTATTGTCTCCAAACGATGTCGGTAATACACAGAGGACCAAACTTTACAAAAGTAAGAACGATGTAGATCCCTGTGGGGAACTTTCTAGACTCCAGATGAAGTGACTCACCTGCAGAACCAAATAAGAACCTTCACTGAACCAAGAACCTCAGTCTGACCAGGGGAACCTGTGTGTCTGCTTATGATGTCAGTTATACCAGGAGAACCTAAACTGACCCTAAAATAAAGTCGGTGATGCCTGCAGAACAGGAAAAGAATCTTTATAAACCAAACGTGCTGTCAGTGACACTCGGGGAACCTTTGTCCTGGTACCAGATGCTGGCCGTGATTCCAGGAGAACCGAATAGACACTAAACGTCACCGAGAACTTTTACTGTGACCGAGAACTTTGACTGTCACAGGATAAACCTGAAGAAGCAGCGTCTGCAGAGCACTCAGAGAACCAATCAGAGAGTAGAACCTTTTTTATTGGTCAGTTCTCATGTTTTCAGGTTCTGCTTTAAACTTTTAGTTCCATGCACAAACTGAAAGAGCCTCGGTCTCCAGTCCGGAGAGCTGCTGTGCTCTAGTCCTTTCTTTCCCAGCATGCCTTGCTTCTGTGCCCTTTTCTTTCTGGCGGGATTGTCTCCTGTCTGAGCGTCAGGGGGCGGAGCCTCTGAGCAGCAATGCTGTGATGTCATCATGCAACAGCTGACCCCCGCGGATACCTTCAGTCCTGTTACTATGGCAACACTGGTGACAGCCCGTTACTATGGCAATGCAGATACGCCTCCTGACGCTACGACTTGCCCCCCTCTGTCTCCTTATTGGTCAGGGGGGCCAGCGCGGGGTCCACCAATGAGGTGGCAGGAAACAGTTTGAACCAGCCAATCACCATGTTGGACAGATCCAGATCGTCCAATAAGATCTGAGCAGCTCCCATGAAAGACTTATGATCCATCCGGCCGTAGTCGCCCCACACGATGATCTACGGACAGACAGACAGGTCAGTGGTTCCTGATGGTCTATATTCAGTAAGCCCCACAGATGGAGGACCAGGATCTGAGGCCTTCATACATGAGTGTACACATGAGTGTGAGTGCATGTGAGTTACCTGCAGGACCTTTCCCTCGGGGTTCTCCTCAAACTGGAGCTGCTGCTGGTAAAGAGGATCCAGGGTTTTCCTGGCCAGACGGGTTCTCCTCTTCAGAACACACTTCCCGTTGTCCATCAGGTAGACCTTCACGTACGGAGCTGCACACATCAGGAGGTCAGAGGTCAACATCTGAGACAGGACAGTGCACCACCAGAACCTGCTGGAGGTCTGGTGAAGGGTCTGCAACCCCCCAAACACAAACTGCCCCCCAGTTAAAGACAGACGGTCACTGGAAAAACTCAAACTGACAAAAGTGAGAATAAATAAAAAGTACTGAAAATCAACTTGTGTGGTTCAACAGAACTATTATAAAAACAAATTCATGAAACTGGCCCTGATTAAAAATGATGGCACCACCAATATTTTGTTCCTCAACCTTTTGACTCAGTCTGTAATCAGGTGATTTCTGTAACTCTCAGTGAGACTCCTGCACCTGCCCACAGGTATGTTGGCCCACTCCTCATGAGCAAACTGCTCCAGCTGTCTCAGGTTTGAAGGCTGTCTTCTCCAGACTGCATGTTTCAGCTCCTTCCACAAATGTTCAACAGGATTTAGATCAGGGATCATAGAAGGCCACTTCAGACTAGTCCAGTGTTTTGTTCTGATCCATTCTTGGGTGTTTTTAGCTGTGTGATTGGCTCATTATCCTGTTGGAGGACCCATGACCTGTGACTGAGACCAAGCTTTCTGACACTGGGCAGCACATTTCACTCCAGAATGTCTTGATAGTCTTCAGATTTCACTGTACCTGCAGCAAAGCAGCCCCAGAACATAACTGAGCCTCCTCCATGTTTCACAGTAGGTACAGTGTTCTTTTCTTTGTATGCTTCATTTTTGTGTCTGTGAACATAGAGCTGATGTGTCTTACCAAAAAGCTCCAGTTTTGCCTCATCTGTCCAAAAGACATTCTCCCAGAAGCTTTGTGACTTGTCGATATGCATTTTGACAAATTCCAGTCTCTCTTTTTCATGATTTAGTTTCAACAGTGGTGTCCTCCTGGATTGTCCTCAATTCAGTCCACTTTGGCTCAAACAGTGATGGATGGTGTGATCTGACTCTGATGTACCTTGACCTTGGAGTTCTCCTCTAATCTCTTTGAAGTTGTTCTGGGCTCTTTGGTTTCCATTCGTATTCTCCGTCTCTTCAGTTTGTCATCAGTTTTCCTCCTGCAGCCACGTCCAGGGAGGTTGGCTACAGTCCTGTGGACCTTAAACTTCTGAATAATCTGTGCAGCTGTAGTCACAGGAACATCAAGCTGCTTGGAGATGGTCTTATAGCCTTTACCTTTAAAGGAACACTACACCCAAACAACAATTTGGCCTCATTTTCTACTCACCCTCATGCTGAGCAAGGGTAAGCCGTCTGGATTGGTCTGCCGCGCCTTACGTAGTGCAGGGAGCGCGCGTAGACGTGCACTGCGGAAGTACGCTATAGCACTGTTTAGGCTCGAAAAATGTACTAAATGACCTCGTTTCGAATTAATTATGGACGTTACCCGCTCAGGACACTTGGATTACAGCGGACGAGCAGTATGAAGGAAAATAGGCACGTTTTTGTGAACTTTTATGGACCTTTTTCTTACGGGCGCCGTCGTCCCCTGTTAGATGGACGTTTGCTGACAGCGGAAATCCCCCCGGACCCCCGGCTGCATTTGAGACACAAGTGCTCCAGAGTGTTGCTCAGCATGAGGGTGAGTAGAAAATGAGGCCAAATCGTTGTTTGGGTGTAGTGTTCCTTTAACATGCTTGTCTATAATTGTATTTCTAATCTCCTGAGACAGCTCTCTCCTTAGCTTTCTGTGCTCCATGTTCAGTGTGGTACACACCATGATACCAAACAGCACAGTGACCACTTTTCAGCCTTTAAATAGGCAGACTGACTGATTACAAGCTTGAAGACACCTGTGTCTACCATCATTTTTGTCCAGGCCAGTTCCATTATTTTGTTTTTTGAAATAATTCTGTTAAACCACAATTCAGACACGATGTGGATTTGTAAATTTAATTTTTTAGTAATTTTTTTATCAATTATTATTTTTGTCAGATTCAAGTTATGTCAGTGACCATGTGGGTTTGTCTGTTTTTAATGGAAGGGTACCAACAATTTTGCCCACGTTTGTATCTCTCTCGCTCCCTATATATATCATGAAGCTGCAGAAAGAAAAAGGCGATTAAAACTGCTGTAACTCCTCGAGTGAGTGAGCTGACTGAGCCGGAGAGAGAGAGAGGATTCAATGAGCTATACCTGAGTGAATTATAGGAGGTTTATCAGGATTCTATGTGTAAATAATGTAAACATTTTGAACATAACAGCCTTAGTATAATTCTGGAGTGAGTTCTTGGTGTTCTCCTGCCGTTTATTTGCCATGTTATTAGACAAGGAGATGTGGAGGAGATCTGCCATGGAAAGGGGAGACCAGAGGAGAGTCATGAAGGGGGCCAACTGCTTCAGGGACTATCATTAGTAAAACAGAAAATACATTTTTAAAAAGTCCTGGACATGGTCTAAAATAACGAGCTGTAACATGGACACTAATGCTGCAGGAAAACTAAAATGTGTTTGTAAAATAGGTTAGTTTTATTTTTGAGACTGCAGGTGTGCTCTCACCTGGAGCTTCTGAGCATGCTCCTTTACAGTTGTTTTATATATTCGTGTATATATGTGGAGGCTGCAGGTGTGTTCTCACCTGGGGTGTTCTTGTTGCCTTGCTTCCCGACGAGGCCTCGCGCTCGGATCACCTCCACGTCCAGACGCTCCTTCCTGTACACCATCCCGATCTGGATGTCACCTGACAGCACAGTAATAAGTTCTTAGAGAATCCTTTTCTAGTGATTTAACTGCCATAGATGGCATTAGCCTGGCACCAAGCGCAACTGTTAGAAATCTAGGAGTGCTATTTGATCAGTATTTATCCTTTAACTCTCACATTAAGCAAATTTCAAAAACAGCCTTTTTTCATCTTCGTAGCATCGCTAAAATCAGGCCTATCCTGTCCCAGAGCGATGCTGAAAAGCTAGTCCATGCTTTTGTTACCTCTAGACTGGACTATTGTAATTCTCTGCTTTCAGGCTGTCCCAGCAAGTCACTTAAGACACTTCAGCTGGTCCAAAATGCTGCAGCACGTGTGCTGACTAGAACTAGGAGAAGAGACCACATTACTCCTGTATTAGCTTCTCTGCATTGGCTTCCCATTAAATATAGAATAGAATTCAAGATTCTTCTCCTCACCTATAAAGCTCTCAGTGGACAGGCACCAGTCTATCTTAAAGAGCTTGTAGTGCCGTACAACCCCTCTAGAACATTACGCTCCCAAAATGCTGGCCTACTTGTGGTACCATCAATCTCCAAAAGTAGTATGGGAGGTAGAGCCTTCAGTTATCAGGCTCCTCTTCTCTGGAACAATTTACCGACCACAGTTCGGGAGTCTGACACTCTCTCTACCTTTAAGGTTAGACTTAAAACTTTCCTCTGTGATAAAGCTTTCAGTTAGGGACCAGCTTATA
This sequence comes from Scarus forsteni, assembly GCA_036419115.1. Classification (NCBI taxonomy): domain Eukaryota; kingdom Metazoa; phylum Chordata; class Actinopteri; order Labriformes; family Labridae; genus Scarus; species Scarus forsteni. The sequence continues at coordinate 2,160,579 of JAZDUH010000133.1, read as the reverse complement.
GTTTATAAATTAGTTCATAAATTAGACTCATAGTCTAGATGCAATAGGCCATGATGGAGGGATCCATGATTGGCTATTTGGATTCATGTTGGTGTTGGATGTATATATTTGTATATATATGTATATGTGTATCTTTATATGTATATATGTATCTATGCATATATGTGTATCCATAACATGAAGAGCTTTATGCTCTATTGTAAAATGTCTTGAGATAACACTTGTTATGAATTGGCGCTATACAAATAAAGATTGATTGATTGATTGATCGATTGATTATTTTAAAGGTACGGGTTCAAAATGATCACAGACAAACAGCTTGGATTGGTCATTACCCATAGGGGGCGTGGCCAAAGTCTGCCGTCCAGCCAGCTGGGCGGGGCCTAATCCTTCCAGGAAGCCGGTGAACTGTTTGTCTGACGCCAGTTTGACCCCGGGGAAGATCAGCCTGACAACAGAGCAAATAGAAGACCTGGATGAAGGGGGCAGAGCCTAATTCACACCTGTCATCAAACACATAAATTAAATGATTCATACGCTCCAGGTTTGGGGTCCTCGGCGTCCGGGTCTCGACTCTGCTGACGAGTAAATCGAGCCTTAAACTCAACCGCCAATCCCGTCTCTACACTCCGCTGGACAGGAAGTCTGATCACCTTCTTCTTCTTCTCTTCCTCTGCATGGACAAGCAAGAAAGAGGGAGAGAGAGACAGGTAAAGGTACAGGTGAGCTAACAGCAGGCGGCCTGCAGGTAAAGGTACAGGTGAGCTAACAGCAGGTGAGCTAACAGCAGGCGGCCTGCAGGTAAAGGTACAGGTGAGCTAACAGTAGGTGAGCTAACAGTAGGAGGCCTGCAGGTAAAGGTACAGGTGAGCTAACAGCAGGTGAGCTAACAGCAGGCGGCCTGCAGGTAAAGGTCCAGGTGAGCTAACGGCAGGTGAGCTAACAGCAGGTGGCCTGCAGGTAAAGGTACAGGTGAGCTAACAGCAGGTGGCCTGCAGGTAAAGGTACAGGTGAGCTAACAGCAGGTGGCCTGCAAGTAAAGGTACAGGTGAGCTAACAGCAGGTGAGCTAACAGCAGGAGGCCTACAGGTAAAGGTCCAGGTGAGCTAGCCTGGCGCACTGACCCTCGGGGTTCAGCTGCGACGCGCTCTGGCTCTTCTTCCCCAGGCCGACCATGCCCATCATCTTTGCCCCGAAGCTCGAGCGCCGCTTCTTGTCGTCGTCATCGTCATCGTTCCTCCCTAGCGAGCAGATCTCTCCGCCCACGCTCGACGACTTGGCAAGAGGTGCTGCCGCCCTGCAGGCACAGAGGAGAACAACCACGCCCATCAATCATCAGAGGAGGGGGCGGAGCATCTGCGTGACGAAGGTAACAAACAGCGGAAGTGGGCGGGACCACGCCACAGAGGATCTTTTGTCTTTGGTCAGAGGCTTACTTTGCTGGCTCAGGCTCCGCCTCCTCTCCTTCATCCACTGACTCGGTCTTCTCAAGCTTGGCCCTGCTCTCTGCCTCCCCCGCTACCGCCTCTGTTCCCTCTGACCCCGCCCCCAACTCCAATGATTGGCCCTCCAGAGCCTCTGCCCGACTGCCCCGGCCAATGAGAGGACAGGAAGGAAGCATGCAGACAGGAGACACAACAAGAGACAACGTGACGACGTGGAAACATGCTAACAGGAAGGCTAACATGCCAGCGTGCGAAGAAACAGATTCAGCAGCAAACCTTAAAGTTCTCTTTGTGACAGTGCTACCTGAGTTAGCCTAGCAGTACATGCTACTATGCTAACAGGGACATGCAGGTGTTTTAATTTAATAAAAGCTGAAACATTCAGAAGATCAAAAACGGCTAAAGTCTGTTTATCATTTAAGGGTCATACTCAGAGAAACACAATCATGGCTCAGGCTGACTGGACTCACATGTTTACTGCCTGGACTACATTAAGTTCCTGTTGGGTCAAATATTTCCTGAACTGAAATACTGAGACAGGATTGGCTGAAAATCCAGTCGAGTCTGACAGACAGACCAAAGTGTTGGGGGCAGGCTGTCATGACTTTACCATCTGATTTCTTACTCTTTATTTATTTATACTTTCATTTATTCACTCTCTTATCCTTTATTTATTTATTTATTCACTCTCTTATCCTTTATTTATTTATTCACTCTCTTATCCTTTAATTTATTTATTCACTCTCTTATCCTTTAATTTATTTATTCACTCTCTTATCCTTTAATTCATTTATTTATTCACTCTCTTATCCTTTAATTCATTTATTCACTCTCTTATCCTTTAATTTATTTATTTATTCACTCTCTTATCCTTTAATTCATTTATTCACTCTCTTATCCTTTAATTCATTTATTTATTCACTCTCTTATCCTTTAATTTATTTATTCACATATCTGTTCACTCTCTTGTCTTACACTGTCTGACCAAAACAAACATCACACTCTAATATTTTGTTGTTCCTCCTTTATCTTTGATTACAGTCTCATTCTCTGTCTCATTGTTTCTTTAAGCTTCTCCAATGTCACAGATTTGTCCCAGATCACAGCACTGCCCCCACAGGCTTGGACAGTAGGCACTAGGCATGATGGGTGCATCACTTCACCTGCCTCTCTTCTTCCCCTGATGCTCCCATCACTCTGGAACAGGGTCAATCTGGACTCATCAGACCACATGACCTTCTTCCAGTCCTCCACAGTCCAATCTTTATGCTCCCTAGCAAACTGAAGCCTTTTTTCTGCTTAGCCTTACTGATTAGTGGTTTTCTTAAGGCTACACAGCTGTTCAGTCCCAATCCCTTGAGTTCCCTTCACATTGTGTGTGTGGAAATGCTCTTACTTTCACTATTAAACACACCCCTGAGTTCTGCTGTTGTTTTTCTTTGATTTGATTTGGCCAAACGTTTAAGTGATTCACCGATCACCATCATTCAGGATTTTATTCTGACCACATTTCTTCCTTGAAGACGATGGTTCCCCACTATCCTTCCAGTTTTTAATAATGTGTTGGACAGTTCTTAACCCAGTTTTAGTAGTTTCTTCAATCTCCTTAGATGTTTTCTCTGCTTGATGCCAATGATTTGACCCTTCTTAAACAGACTAACACCCATGCAGTAATTATCCAACAGGAGGCTCAGACCTGTTCGTTAGTTAAATCCGGGTGGTGGCTTGTTTTTTTTACTATACGGTGTTTATTTTTTAATATATTCACACGTTTATCTTTCTGCTTTTTCATTTTATTTATAACTTTTACATCTGCGGTGTCTTCTGTAGTGTTTGATCTGTTCAGCTGTGCTCAGGCTCATTAAACAAAGACTCCCTCAACACAAACTGATTGTTTTTCATAATTTATTTTCCCAATTTTTTTCCTTTTTTATTACATTTTGTTGTTTTCTTTTAGATTTATATTCAGACAGACAAGATGATTAAGGGAGAAAAACAGAAAATGGATATAAACGATCTGCCCCCTCTCTTTCTACATTGCATGTTTGTTTCGAATGTAAATCAATGCACCTGCTGGAACATGAATAAACCATAACCTCTGACCACATGGTCTGTGCTCTGAGCTGTGATTGGCTGCTGGTCTCACCTGATCCTGGATACTGACCCGATGTCGTTGGACATGGCCGACATCTCGCTGACGTCACTGTCTGAGGATCTGAACGACAAACTGTCCCTCATCTGAACACAGACGGAGAGAAGGTGACCAGTGATGTCATCAAGGTGAGACAGCCCAACAGTAAAGTTACTCAGGTGTGGTGTGATGATGTCAGCTCACCTTTGATGGATCCTTCGCCACACCTGAGGAAAGAACAGAGGACAAGGATCAGCTGCAGGTCTACGATTGATCGAGGGGCCTCACTGCGAGGTCTACAATTGGTCAAAGGGCCTCACTGTGAGGTCTACCATTGATCGAGGGGCCTCACTGCGAGGTCTACCATTGGTCAAAGGGCCTAACCACGAGGTCTACGATTGGTCAAGGGGCCTCACTGCGAGGTCTACCATTGGTCAAGGGGCCTCACTGCGAGGTCTACCATTGGTCAAAGGGCCTAACCACAAGGTCTACGATTGGTCAAGGGGCCTCACTGCGAGGTCTACCATTGGTCAAGGGGCCTCACTGCGAGGTCTACCACCAGTCAAGGGGCCTCACTGCGAGGTCTACCACCGGTCAAAGGGCCTCACTGTGAGGTCTACGATTGGTCGAGGGGCCTCACTGTGAGGTCTACGATTGGTCGAGGGGCCTCACTGCAAGGTCTACCAGTGGTCGAGGGGCCTCACCACGAGGTCTACAATTGGTTGGGGGGTCTCAATGTGAGGTCTACCATTGGTCGAGGGGCCTCACCACGAGGTCTACAATTGGTTGGGGAGTCTCAATGTGAGGTCTACCATTGGTCAAGGGGCCTCACCACGAGGTCTACAATTGGTTGGGGAGTCTCAATGTGAGGTCTACCATTGGTCGAGGGGCCTGACTGATCTGAATATTTACCATCCAGACTGGCCGTCAGCGCCTCACCTGCACAGGTGACCATGAGAAAAAAACATGAACAAGAACAAACAGGACAAATGGATGGATGGATGGATGGGTCGATGGATAGATAGATGGATAGATAGATAGATAGATAGATAGATAGATAGATAGATAGATAGATAGATAGATAGATAGATAGATAGATAGATAGGTCCCATATTGACAGGACGTCTACACTGGGGCTCTGCTTCACTCTAATCATCAGTGTCTGGATGAGGGGAGGGGCTTCCTGTCTGAGGGTGGGTGGGGCTTTGAGGTGATACTCTACCATTGGCTGTTTTCTTCTGCTGGTCTTCCCATGTGACCTCTGCATCACGGTAAGGAGAGAGACGAGCACTTAATTGACAGTTTAGTTCATTTTCTCTCAAAACCAGTGACAAACTAGGACTACATTCACCTGGACTACATATACCTGGACTACATTCACCTGGACTACAAACACCTGGACTAACAAAACCTGGACTACATACACCTGGACTACAGACACCTGAACTACATACACCTGGACTATCCACACCTGGACAATCCAAACCTTGACTACATACACCTGGACTACATACACCTGGACTACATACACCTTGACTACATTCACCTGGACTACATACACCTGGACTACATACACCAGGACTACATACACCTGGACAAACAAAACCTGGTCTACATACACCTGGACTAACAAAACCTGGACTAACAAAACCTGGACTACATACACCAGGACTACATACACCTGGAGTACATACACCTTGACTACATTCACCTTGACTAATAACATATGAACTACATACACCTGGACTAACAAAACCTGGACTACATACACCAGGACTACATACACCTGGACTACATACACCTGTACTTCATACACCTGGACTACATACACCTGGACTATCCACAACACCTGGACTATCCAAACCTGGACTACATTCACCTGGAACACATACACCTGGACTATCCACACCTGGATAACATTCACCTGGACTATCAACATCTGGACAACATACACCTGGACTACCCACACTTGGACTACATTCACCTGGACTACATTCACCTGGACTACATACACCTGGACTACAGACACCTGAACTACATACACCTGGACTATCCACACCTGGACTATCCAAACCTTGACTACATACACCTGAACTACATACACCTGGACTACATACACCTTGACTACATTCACCTGGACTACATACACCTGGACTACATACACCTGGACTACATACACCTGGACTACATACACCTTGACTACATTCACCTTGACTAATTACATATGAACTACATACACCTGGACTAACAAAATCTGGACTACATACACCAGGACTACATACACCTGGACTACATACACCTGTACTTCATACACCTGGACTACATACACCTGGACTATCCACAACACCTGGACTATCCAAACCTGGACTACATTCACCTGGACAACATACACCTGGACTATCCACACCTGGATAACATTCACCTGGACTACATACATCTGGACTATCCACACCTGGACAACATACACCTGGACTACCCACACTTGGACGACATTCACCTGGACTACATTCACCTGGACTACACACACCTGGACTACATACACCTGGACTACATTCACCTGGACAACATACACCAGGACCACCCACACCTGGACTATCCACACCTGGACAACATACACCTGGACTACTTTCACCTGCACTACATTCACCTGGACTATACACACCTGGACTACATTCACCTGGACAACATACACCTGGACTATCCACAACACCTGGACTATCCACAACACCTGGACTATCCACACCTGGGCTACATTCACCACAACTACATACACCTGGACTATCTAAACCTGGAAACATACACCTGGACTATCCACATGTGGACTACATTCACCCGGACTACATATACCTGGACTACATACACCTGGACTATCCACACCTGGACTACATTCACATTGACCACATACACCTGGACTATCCACACATGGACTATCCAAACCTGGACTACATTCACCTGGACTACATACACCTGGACTATCCAAACCTGGACTACATTCACTGGGACTACATACACTTGGACTATCCACAACACCTTGACTATCCCAAACCTGGACTACATTCACCTGGACTACATACACTTGGACTATCCACACCTCGACTACATACACCTGGACTATCTAAACCTGGACTATCCACAACACCTGGACTATCCCAAACCTGGACTGCATTCACCTGGACTACATACACTTGACTATCCACACCTGGACTACATTCACCTGAACTTCATACACCTGGACTATCTAAACCTGGACTACATACACTGGGACTACATACACCTGGACTATCCACAACACCTTGACTATCCCAAACCTGGACTACATTCACCTGAACTTCATACACCTGGACTATCCACACCTGGACTACATTTACCTGGACTACATATACCTGGACTATCTTAACCTGGACTACATACACTGGGACTACATACACCTGGACTATCCACAACACCTGGACTATCCCAAACCTGGACTACATTCACCTGGACTACATACACTTGGACTATCCACACCTAGACTACATTCACCTGGACTATCCACACATGGACTTTCCAAACCTGGACTACATACACCTGGAGTGCATACACCTGGACTATCTAAACCTGGACTATCCACAACACCTGGACTATCCCAAACCTGGACTGCATTCACCTTGACTACATACACTTGACTATCCACACCTGGACTACATTCACCTGAACTTCATACACCTGGACTATCCACACCTGGACTACATTTACCTGGACTATCTAAACCTGGACTTCATACACTGAGACTACATACACCTGGACTATCCACAACACCTGGACTATCTAAACCTGGACTACATTCACCTGGACTACAAACACTTGGACTATCCACACCTCGACTACATTCACCTGGACTACATACACCTGGACTATCCACACATGGACTTTCCAAACCTGGACTACATTCACCTGGACAACATACACCTGGACTATCCAAACCTGGACTACATTCACCTGGACTATTCACAACACCTGGACTATCCCAAACCTGGACTACATTCACTTGAACTTCATACACCTGGACTATCCACACCTGGACTACATTTACCTGGACTACATACACCTGGACTATCTAAACCTGGACTACATACACTGGGACTACATACACCTGGACTATCCACTACACCTGGACTATCCCAAACCTGGACTACATACACTTGGACTATCCACACCTAGACTACATTCACCTGGACTACATACACCTGGACTATCCACACATGGACTTTCCAAACCTGGACTACATACACCTGGAGTACATACACCTGGACTATCTAAACCTGGACTACATACACCTGGACTATCCACAACACCTGGACTATCCCAAACCTGGACTGCATTCACCTGGACTACATACACTTGACTATCCACACCTGGACTACATTCACCTGGACTACATACACCTGGACTATCCACACATGGACTATCCCAAACCTGGACTACATTCACCTGAACTTCATACACCTGGACTATCCACACCTGGACTACATTTACCTGGACTACATACACCTGGACTATCCACAACACCTGGACTATCCCAAACCTGGACTACATTCACTTGGACTATCCACACCTAGACTACATTCACCTGGACTACATACACCTGGACTATCCACACATGGACTATCCAAACCTGGACTACATACACCTGGAGTACATACACCTGGACTATCTAAACCTGGACTACATACACCTGGACTATCCACAACACCTGGACTATCCCAAACCTGGACTGCATTCACCTGGACTACATACACTTGACTATCCACACCTGGACTACATTCACCTGGACTACATACACCTGGACTATCCACACATGGACTATCCCAAACCTGGACTACATTCACCTGAACTTCATACACCTGGACTATCCACACCTGGACTACATTTACCTGGACTACATACACCTGGACTATCCACAACACCTGGACTATCCCAAACCTGGACTACATTCACCTGGACTACATACACCTGGACTATCCACACCTGACTACATTCACCTGGACTACATACACCTGGACTATCCACACATGGACTATCCACACCTGGACTACATTCACCTGGACTACATACACCTGGACTATCCACACATGGACTACATACACTGGGACAACATACACCTGGACTATCCAAACCTGGACTACATTCACCTGGACTATTCACAACACCTGGACTATCCCAAACCTGGACTACATTCACCTGAACTTCATACACCTGGACTATCCACACCTGGACTACATTCACCTGGACTACATACACCTGGACTATCTAAACCTGGACTACATACACTGGGACAACATACACCTGGACTATCCAAACCTGGACTACATTCACCTGGACTATTCACAACGCCTGGGCTATCCCAAACCTGGACTACATTCACCTGAACTTCATACACCTGGACTATCCACACCTGGACTACATTTACCTGGACTACATATACCTGGACTATCTAAACCTGGACTACATACACTGGGACTACATTCACCTGGACTATACACACCTGGACTACATTCACCTGGACAACATACACCTGGACTATCCACAACACCTGGACTATCCACAACACCTGGACTATCCACACCTGGACTACATTCACCACACCTACATACACCTGGACTATCTAAACCTGAAACATACACCTGGACTATCCACATGTGGACTACATTCACCTGGACTACATATACCTGGACTACATACACCTGGACTATCCACACCTGGACTACATTCACATTGACCACATACACCTGGACTATCCACACATGGACTATCCAAACCTGGACTACATTCACCTGGACTACATACACCTGGACTATCTAAACCTGGACTACATACACTGGGACTACATACACTTGGACTATCCACAACACCTTGACTATCCCAAACCTGGACTACATTCACCTGGACTACATACACTTGGACTATCCACACCTAGACTACATACACCTGGACTATCTAAACCTGGACTATCCACAACACCTGGACTATCCCAAACCTGGACTGCATTCACCTTGACTACATACACTTGACTATCCACACCTGGACTACATTCACCTGAACTTCATACACCTGGACTATCCACACCTGGACTACATACACTGGGACTACATACACCTGGACTAGACTATCCCAAACACTGAGACTACATACACCTGAACTATCCACAACACCTGGACTATCCACACCTGGACTACATTCACCTGGACTACAAACACTGGACTATCTAAACCTCGACTACATTCACCTGGACTTCATACACCTGGACTATCCACACATGGACTTTCCAAACCTGGACTACATTCACCTGGACAACATACACCTGGACTATCCAAACCTGGACTACATTCACCTGGACTATTCACAACACCTGGACTATCCCAAACCTGGACTACATTCACTTGAACTTCATACACCTGGACTATCCACACCTGGACTACATTTACCTGGACTACATACACCTGGACTATCTAAACCTGGACTACATACACTGGGACTACATACACCTGGACTATCCACTACACCTGGACTATCCCAAACCTGGACTACATACACTTGGACTATCCACACCTAGACTACATTCACCTGGACTACATACACCTGGACTATCCACACATGGACTATCCAAACCTGGACTACATACACCTGGAGTACATACACCTGGACTATCTAAACCTGGACTACATACACCTGGACTATCCACAACACCTGGACTATCCCAAACCTGGACTGCATTCACCTGGACTACATACACTTGACTATCCACACCTGGACTACATTCACCTGGACTACATACACCTGGACTATCCACACATGGACTATCCCAAACCTGGACTACATTCACCTGAACTTCATACACCTGGACTATCCACACCTGGACTACATTTACCTGGACTACATACACCTGGACTATCCACAACACCTGGACTATCCCAAACCTGGACTACATTCACCTGGACTACATACACTTGGACTATCCACACCTAGACTACATTCACCTGGACTACATACACCTGGACTATCCACACATGGACTATCCACACCTGGACTACATTCACCTGGACTACATACACCTGGACTATCCACACATGGACTACATACACTGGGACAACATACACCTGGACTATCCAAACCTGGACTACATTCACCTGGACTATTCACAACACCTGGACTATCCCAAACCTGGACTACATTCACCTGAACTTCATACACCTGGACTATCCACACCTGGACTACATTTACCTGGACTACATACACCTGGACTATCTAAACCTGGACTACATACACTGGGACAACATACACCTGGACTATCCAAACCTGGACTACATTCACCTGGACTATTCACAACGCCTGGGCTATCCCAAACCTGGACTACATTCACCTGAACTTCATACACCTGGACTATCCACACCTGGACTACATTTACCTGGACTACATATACCTGGACTATCTAAACCTGGACTACATACACTGGGACTACATTCACCTGGACTATACACACCTGGACTACATTCACCTGGACAACATACACCTGGACTATCCACAACACCTGGACTATCCACAACACCTGGACTATCCACACCTGGGCTACATTCACCACAACTACATACACCTGGACTATCTAAACCTGGAAACATACACCTGGACTATCCACATGTGGACTACATTCACCTGGACTACATATACCTGGACTACATACACCTGGACTATCCACACCTGGACTACATTCACATTGACCACATACACCTGGACTATCCACACATGGACTATCCAAACCTGGACTACATTCACCTGGACTACATACACCTGGACTATCTAAACCTGGACTACATACACTGGGACTACATACACTTGGACTATCCACAACACCTTGACTATCCCAAACCTGGACTACATTCACCTGGACTACATACACTTGGACTATCCACACCTAGACTACATACACCTGGACTATCTAAACCTGGACTATCCACAACACCTGGACTATCCCAAACCTGGACTGCATTCACCTGGACTACATACACTTGACTATCCACACCTGGACTACATTCACCTGAACTTCATACACCTGGACTATCTAAACCTGGACTACATACACTGGGACTACATACACCTGGACTATCCACAACACCTTGACTATCCCAAACCTGGACTACATTCACCTGAACTTCATACACCTGGACTATCCACACCTGGACTACATTTACCTGGACTACATATACCTGGACTATCTAAACCTGGACTACATACACTGGGACTACATACACCTGGACTATCCACAACACCTGGACTATCCCAAACCTGAACTACATTCACCTGGACTACATACACTTGGACTATCCACACCTAGACTACATTCACCTGGACTATCCACACATGGACTTTCCAAACCTGGACTACATTCACCTTGACAACATACACCTGGACTATCCAAACCTGGACTACATTCACCAGGACTATTCACAACACCTGGACTATCCCAAACCTGGACTGCATTCACCTGAACTTCATACACCTGGACTATCCACACCTGGACTACATTTACCTGAACTTCATACACCTGGACTATCCACACCTGGACTACATTTACCTGGACTACATACACCTGGACTATCCACAACACCTGGACTATCCCAAACCTGGACTACACTCACCTGGACTACATACACTTGGACTATCCACACCTAGACTACATTCATCTGGACTACATACACCTGGACTATCCACACATGGACTTTCCAAACCTGGACTACATTCACCTGAACTTCATACACCTGGACTATCCACACCTGGACTACATTTACCTGGACTACATACACCTGGACTATCCACACATGGACTATCCAAACCTGGACTACATTCACCTGGACTATCCACACCTGGACTATCCAAACCTGGACTACATTCACCTGGACTACATACACCTGGACTATCCACAACACCTGGACTACATTCACCTGGACAACATACTGCTGGACCACCCACACCTGGATTACATTCACCTGGACAACATACTGCTGGACCACCCACACCTGAGCTACATTCACCTAAACTACATAAACCTGGACTTTCCACACCTAGACTATCCACACCTGGACTACATACACCTGGACTACATTCATCTGGACTACATACACCTGGACTATCCACATCTGGACTACACCCTCTAACAGCTGCCCCTTCACACAGGGTCTAAAGCTCCACAGGTGTTTGGGGGCGTTTGGCTGAACCAGGTGGGATTTTCTTGCCGCCTTGAGTCCGTCTGCAGGCTGGAGGATCTGCTGCAGCTTCAGCCTCTAACAGCACGAACATTTCTACAGACACGACCAAGAACACCTGGACCTGGACTACGGCTCCTCATGGTCCTGGACTACAACAATGTGGAGTCATCATCATCTCACTCACCTTTACGGGTCCCTCCAGGTGTGGCTGAACGTCTGTCTGGCTCTGTGGCCAACAGGTAGAGGAGACAGGTAGAGGAGACAAGTAGAGGTGACAGGTAGAGGTGGCAGGTCGAGGAGACAGGTAGAGGTGACAGGTAGAGGAGACAGGTAGAGGAGACAGGTAGAGGTGGCAGGTCGAGGAGACAGGTAGAGGAGACAGATAGAGGAGACAGATAGAGGAGACAGATAGAGGAGACAGGTAGAGGAGACAGGTAGAGGAGACAGGTAGAGGTGGCAGGTCGAGGAGACAGATAGAGGAGACAGATAGAGGAGACAGATAGAGGAGACAGGTAGAGGAGACGGGTAGAGGTGACAGGTAGAGGTGGCAGGTAGGGGAGACAGGTAGAGGAGACAGGTAGAAGGATGGACAGACAGACAGAGAATGAAAGAATGAATCAATGGATTGATGATGATGTAGATGAATATAAATGCATGAATCAAGTCTCTTACAAATAAAATCTAGATATCAGACATTTCACTGTCAACTGAACTATCAAGGTCATAACGGCCTGTGTCCACTGCTGATGGACCAGGAGAACCTGTGTCCACTGCTGATGGACCAGGAGAACCTGCGTCCCCTGCTGATGGACCAGGAGAACCTGTGTCCACTGCTGATGGACCATGAAGACCTGCGTCCACTGCTGATGGACCAGGAGAACCTGCGTCCACTGCTGATGGACCAGGAGAACCTGCGTCCCCTGCTGATGGACCAGGAGAACCTGTGTCCACTGCTGATGGACCATGAAGACCTGCGTCCACCGCTGATGTACCAGGAGGGCCTGCGTCCACTGCTGATGGTAACCCTAAAGTTACTCTTCCACCTTAAGTCCTGCAGACGGGGGTCAGTACAGGTAGAGCCGTTGTCCTTTTGTCTGAGAGCTCAGCAGTGACATGCTCAGGTGCTCAGGTCGAGCACCTGGAGGTCCTCGTGGAGTCAGAAGATGGACTCTAACGTCCTGATTGGCCTTCTTGGAGACCAGGATAAGAAATGATCTGTGTGAGGATAAAGTCAGTGGCTCACTGCTTTATCACAGGACAGATTTAAGAGAAGACAGGATAATAAAGAAACACTAACACCTGTGCAGGTGAAGGATCAGCATTGACCCGGTCTGCAGGTAAAGGCAGCCCTCAGGTGTAGAGCCGACCCACAGGGCGCTGGGTTGGCGGTTGGCGGTGGTGACAGCCCAAGGCCCTTCACCTGCCCCAGCACACCTGGACACACCCTTCAGGACCACAGGTGTGCCGGTTTGGTCTTGATCATGTGGACAGTGGACACAGGCCCTCAGGGTCAGACTGCTGAAGCTGAAAACTATTTAAAGACCCCCCTGACCCTGCAGGTGAGTCCTGAGGCTCCTATTGTTCCACCTGACCTCAGCCTGTCTGTGAGGTCAAAGGTCATAGCCCTGTCTCTACCTACCGATCGATAATCAATCGTCTTTACACACCTGGAGTCTGTGGCGTGGGGGCGGGGGAGGGAGAGGGGGAGGGGGGGGGAGGGTGCTGGGGTAGGTGCAGGGGGCGGGGGCAGCTCTGTGGATGTCTGTGATTGGACAGCAGCTGGAGGAGGCAGGACAACAGATGGTGGTGAGGCTGGGGAAGGAGCAAGGGGCGGGGCCTGTGGGGGGGCGGGTGCAGGGGGCGGGGCTGGGGCTTGGACCTGTTCGGTTACAGGGGAAGGGGCTGGGTCAGGTGTTTGAGCAGGGGGTGGGGCTTGGGCAGGAGGAGGCGGAGGCGGGGCTTGGATTCGTATTTGAGGAGGTTGACTGGTGGGAGGGGCTACTTTGAGGCCTGGTGAAGTTTGATGGACTGGAGTGGGCGGAGCTGCAGGGGATGCTCCTGTGATGGGCGGAGCCAGAACTGATGGACAGAAAGAAATGAAAATGGAGGATTAATGGTGAAATTGGTGAAAAAAATGATGAATAAATTATGAATGAAGAGATAAATATGATGAAAAAGAATAAATGAAGTGGAATGATTAATCAAGGAGCATAAAAACAACAAAATTAAAAAATGAAATGCGGGGAGACAACGAGACATATGGCCCCATGATGGACACCCTCAGAGTCCTGCAGCTGTCTGATGATGTCAAGATGAAGATGATGGAGCTGCAGGACGACCAGAAGTGTTTGGACTCAGCAGCTAGTCCAGAAGCAGCTGAGGGACAGTCTAACATGGACATATGGACATATGGAAATATAGACACATGGACATATGGACAGCTGGACATATGGACACATGGACAAATGGACATATGGATACATGGACAGATGGACAGATGGATACATGGACACATGGACAGATGGATACATGGACAGATATACAGATGGATACATGGACAAATGGACAGCTGGACACATGGACAGAAAGACAGATGGACATATGGACAGAAAGACATATGGGCAGATAGACACATGGACAGATGGAAACTTGGATAGATGGAAACATGGAGAGATGGACATATGGACGCATGGACACATGGGCAGATGGACAGATGGAAACATGGACAGATGGACACATGGACATATGGACATATGGACACATGGACAGATGGAAACTTGGACAGATGGAAGCATGGAGAGATGGACATATGGACATATGGACACATGGACAGATGGACACATGGACAGATGGGCAGATGGACAGATGGACACATGGACAGATGGACACATGGACAGAAAGACAGATGGACACATGGACAGATGGACACATTGACAGATGGACACATGGACACATTGACAGATGGACACATGGACACATGGACACATTGACAGATGGACAGATGAACACATGGACAGATATACAGATGGACTGATGGACGGATGGAAACATGGACAGATGGACATATGGACAGATGGAATCATGGACAGATGGACACATGAACAGATGGAATCATTGACGCATGGACAGATGGATAGATGGACATATGGACACAAGGACAGATGTACAGATGGACAGATATACAGATGGACACATGGACAAATGGACAGATGGACATATGGACAGATGGACAGATATACAGATGGACAGATATACAGATGGACAGATAGACAGATGGATAGATGGACATATGGACACATGGACATATGGACAGATGGACAGATATACAGATGGACAGATATACAGATGGACACATGGACAAATGGACAGATGGACATATGGACACATGGACATATGGACAGATGGACAGATATATAGATGGACAGATAGACAGATGGATAGATGGACATATGGACACAAGGACATATGGACAGATGGACAGATATACAGATGGACAGATATACAGATGGACAGATAGACAGATGGATAGATGGACATATGGACACAAGGACAGATATACAGATGGACAGATGGACACATGGACGGGCTGATGGTCACGGCTGAGCTGTGCACGGCGCGGAGACCTTCCTTCGTGTCCACACGGGGCGGTGTTGGAAGCTTTTTTAAACCATCGAGATCTTTTCTCTAACATGTCCACTTTGAGGACACGGGGTCATCTCAGGGTCAAAGCAGCTCAACTTAACTCTGCTCCAACATTCAATCTCCAAACTTCTGACCAATCACATGGCTGACTGGAGCCTTCCTGCTCTGGTCCGTCATCAGTGCCAGAGCCGTCACCTGTCAGGTAAGAGCGTCACTTACTCCTGTCTACAGATCCCTGCGGCGGGACGATGGGCAGCTGGCGTCCTCGGCGGCTGCAGATTGGCGTTCCCGAAGGACTTGTCTGAGCCGATCCGCCGCGCTGATTCGCTCTGTTGGAAGACAAAAGGTCAGAGGTCAGCCACCTACCTGAGACGAGACCAGGACAGAGGTTCGCTGCTGTCGCCAAGCTAGCACAACAGCTAAGCTAGCTGTAACACCTGTAACACCTGAAGCTCTGACAGAGTCAGCAGCATGCAGCAAAACAAACAAAGCACTGTGATGTCATCATGCATGGAGCCAATCAGGAGGCAGGAAAGAGATGGATAAAAGAAAAGGAGGCGTGGCCAAAGCACAGCATGCTCCACCAAACACTGGGACAGAGCTGCTCTCTGATTGGTCGGTCGGCAGCCAGTCACCTGGTCAAAGCGGGAGAGGGAGGGGCGGAGTGTCTGGACCTCAGGTGGGTGGAGTCAGCTCGGTCGATTGAGTGCGAGCGGGCGTAGACAGGTCGGTGGGCCATCGCTCGCTGGTCAGCAGAGCGTGAGCGGCTGTAGTCTCTGCGGTCCATGCCCCGGCTGCACCTGTACGTTACCATGACAACCATTAACTGTTCCCGCCACAACGCCTTCGCCCTCGTTAAAGTTCACATCACCAAAAAAGGGCATTAGTCACATCACCATGGTGATCGACAGCTGGCCTCAAAAACAGGAAATCTACATCACAGAGGAAGAAGCATCTGAGTGTTTAGATCTATGACCTTCAGACACAGCATGACCTTCAGACACAGCATGACCTTCAGACACAGCATGACCTTCAGACACGGCATGACCTTCAGACACGGCATGACCTTCAGACACGGCATGACCTTCAGACACAGCATGACCTTCAGACACGGCATGACCTTCAGACACGGCATGACCTTCAGACACAGCATGACCTTCAGACACAGCATGACTTTCAGATAAAACTTTGACCTTCAAATACAGCTGTGACCTTCAGACACAGCGTGACCTTCAAATACAGCTGTGACCTTCAGACACAGCGTGACCTTCAAATACAGCATGACCTTCAGAGGAGTACTCCAGTACTGCAGGAAGATCATTTATTATGGGTTTGGAGGTGAAGGACAGGTGGGCGTGGCTATAGGTGACTACAGCTGCATCTATGAAGTGATTGGTTACCTGAGCAGCTCCTCCTCCAAACCGTCAGGTTCATACGGGAAATCAGGAATGATGTCGTTACTGTAAACAAAGACACGTCAGAGCTTTGACTCGTAATGAACGACAAATCAATCACCAGAACATACTTTAGGGAAACTACAAGTCCTACATCATCTAATATAAAGAAACTACAAGTCCCACACCACCTCATATAAAGAAACTACAAGTCCCACACCACCTCATATAAAGAAACTACAAGTTCCACACCACCTTATATAAAGAAACTACAAGTCCCACACCACTTCATATAAAGAAACTACAAGTCCCACACCACCTCATATAAAGAAACTACAAGTCCCACACCACCTCATATAAAAAACTACAAATCCTACACCATCTAATATAAAGAAACTACAAGTCCTACATCATCTAATATAAAGAAACTACAAGTCCCACACCACCTCCTATAAAGAAACTACAAGTCCTACATCATCTAATATAAAGAAACTACAAGTCCCACACCACCTTATATAGAGAAACCACAAGTCCCACACCACCTCATATAAAAAACTACAAATCCTACACCATCTCATATAAAGAAACTACAAATCCCATACCACCTCATATAAAGAACTACAAGTCCCATACCATCTAATATAAAGAAACTACAAATCCCATACCACCTCATATAAAAAACTGCAAGTCCCATACCACCTCATATAAAAAACTACAAATCCCACACCATCTAATATAAAGAAACTACAAATCTCATATCACCGCATATAAAAAAAACTACAAATCTCAAACTATCTAATATAAAGAAACTACAAATCCCATACCACCTCATATAAAACACGATAAGTCCCACACCATCTAATATAAGAAAAACTACAAACCCCACACCACCTCAAATAAAAAACTACAAAACCCACACCACCTCAAATAAAAAACTACAAATCCCACACCACCTCATATAAAAACTACAAACCCACACCATCTAATATAAAGAAACTACAAATCCCATATCACCTCATATAAAAAAAACTACAAGTCCCACACCACCTCATATAAAGAAACTACAAATCCCATACCACCTCATATAAAACACTACAAATCCCATACCACCTCAAATGAAAAACTACAAATACTAGATGACCACCACGAATATGATTGTTTGTCCTGGTTTATACTCCTCTGTTGAAGCATCACTGTATGTCAGCCCTGTGATTGGACAGTCTCTTTTGGGGGACGGGCTTTAATTAAAATGCTGAGTCAGCATTTGAAATTCTTCTTCTTTATCATTCCTCTTATTATTCTTATTCTTCTGTACGTATTTTGACAGAACTGGTCAGTGCAGCATGTTGAGCAGAAGAGTGTTTATGTTTAAGTTTTTTTAGTCAAAAATATATTTTTTAATTTTTTTACATTTAAATGAATGGAAGATTTCTGCAGTCCTGCTGAAGACTGCTTTAACTTTCACGCCCCATTCTTGTTTGAACAGTTTTACTGATCTCCGAACTATTGGTCATTTGATGCACTTTAAGCTATAGCATTTCACATTTTCTGCATTCAGACTCAGCATTTAAAAGCGTTTACCGCATGGAAACGCACTTTTTCTAGTTTAATGGGGAGTCGTTGGTAAGCAAGGTTAGCGCTCAAGCTAACAAATCATTTTTACCTGCTGACAAGGTGACAGGAGTGTTTCACCTACTGCTCCAGCTAATTGGTCGGCCGTACATCCCCTCTGCTGTGATGTCAGTTAACAGGCTGTTAGAGCAAGAATATAGCCACACTGCCCCCTGGTGTTGTGGAGGAGCACGGCAACATGGCTACAGTACAGTGAAGCTAAACGCAGAGGTGAGAACCGGGCTAAGAACTACACTACCCATAATCCCTCAGGCTCACCTGAAGTCCTCACAGCTCCCATTTACCATGTGGTTGGTCCAGGGGGGTTGGTTGGGACCGTTAAAGTACCTTATGGACAGAAACACACACCTGAGAACCTGGGCTCACCTCAGGGCTCGCACCCGGTCACCCCTGCACACACCTGCACACACCTGAACACACCTGCACACACCTGAACACACCTGAACACACCTGAACACACCTGCACTCACCTGAACACATTTGAACACACCTGAACACACCTGAACACATCTGAACACATCTGAACGCACCTGCATACACCTGCAGACACCTGACCACACCTGAACACATCTGAACACACCTGATCACACCTGAACACATCTGAACACACCTGCACACACCTGAACACACCCGAACACATCTGAACACACCTGCACACACCTGCACACATCTGAACACACCTGCACACACCTGAACACACCTGAACACATCTGAACACACCTGCACACACCTGAACACACCCGAACACATCTGAACACACCTGCACACACCTGCACACATCTGAACACACCTGCACACACCTGAACACACCTGAACACACCTGCCCACAGCTGCGTACACCTGAAAACACCTGAACACACCTGAACACACCTGAACACACCTGCACACACCTGAACACACCCGCACACACCTGAACACATGTGAACACACCAGAACTTACCTGCACACATCTGACACACCTGAACACACCTGCACACACCTGCACACACCTGAACACACCTGAACACACCTGAACACACCTGAAAACACCTGCACACACCTGAACACACCTGAACACACCTGCACACAGCTGCATACACCTGAACATACCTGAACACATCTGAACACACCCGAACACACCTGAACACACCTGCACACATCTGAACACACCTGAACACACCTGCACACACCTGAACACAACGGCACACACCTGAACACACCTGAACACACCTAAACACACCTGAACACACCTCTACACATCTAAACACACCTGAACACACCTGAACACACCTGCACACACCTGCACACACCTGCACACACCTGAACACACCTGATCGCACCTGAACACATCTGAACACACCTGATCACACCTGCACACATCTGAACACACCTGAACACATCTGAACACACCTGCACACACCTGAACACACCTGATCAGACCTGAACACATCTGCACACACCTGCACACACCTGAACACACCTGAACACACCTGCACACACCTGATCACACCCAAACACACCTGAACACACCTGAACACACCTGCACACACCTGCACACATCTGCACACATCTGAACACACCTGCACACAGCTGCATACACCTGAACACACCTGAACACACCTGCACACACCTGCACACATCTGCACACATCTGAACACACCTGATCACACCTGAACACACCTGCACACACCTGAACACATCTTTACACATCTGAACACACCTGAACACAGCTGCATACACCTGAACACACCTGCACACACATGAACACATCTGAACACACCTGCACACACCTGAACACACCTGCACACACCTGAACACACCTGAACACATCTGAACACATCTGCACACACCTGAACACACCTGAACACACCTGAACATACCTGCACACACCTTCACACACCTGCACACACCTGCACATACCTGCACACACCTGAACACATCTGAACACACCTGAACACACCTGAACATACCTGCACACACCTGAACACACCTGCACACACCTGAACATACCTGCACACACATGAACACATCTGAACACACCTGCACACATCTGAACACACCTGCACACACCTGAACACACCTGAACACACCTGAACACACCTGAACACACCTGAACACATCTGAACGCGTGCACACACATGCACACATCTGATAACACAGGCTGCTACGTGCATGTAATCAAAGGCACAGGAGTGCAGGAGCTGAACCCCTGAACAGGTGAGAACAGGTGAGACCCCACCTCTGATCCACATCCTTCAATCCTGCATTTACTACAGGTGACTACCACCAGTGAGTACTAGAACTACAGACACAGTACCTGTCATGGGAGTCCAGGGAGTTGGTGACAGACATCCTCCTGAAGCTCCGCCTACATCCACATAGACAGGAAGTCAGCTCACAAAGGACCGAGAGTTTAACGAACTACAAACTACGATAACATCTACTACAAACCAGAGCCAGTCAGACAGCTACATCACCCTGGATCATCTTCTCTCAGGAATACTACAAGTCTAACTACCAGACCAATAACTAGTACTACGGCCAATACTCCAACCAGCATAACTACCAATTCAATAACTAGTTATAAGATCAATATTCTAACCAGCATAACTACAAGCCCATGACCATAAAAACAATCCCGTTACTAGTTTGTCTACCAGGCCCATATCAGAATGAACATCACATTAGCCAGTATTACTCCCATTACTAGTAAAATGATGAGTACCACAACTACTATGACTACCAGCTGGATGACCTGTTAAAGGACCGGAGTAGCCATGACAGCTAACCAGCACAACCAGCTTTACCAGTTAACTGGTCAGTGAAATGACCGGAATGTTAAAGTCCTCTGGTTAAAAGATTACCACAATAACCAGCACCATGACTCAGTGCCCACCGTTATCTTAACCAGCTAACTCTGTCACTAGCTAGCACCGCCACATTAACCAGCACCATGACTCAGTGCCCACCGTTATCTTAACCAGCTAACTCTGTCACTAGCTAGCACCGCCACATTAACCAGCACCATGACTCAGTGCCCACCGTCATCTTAACCAGCTAACTCTGTCACTAGCTAGCACCGCCACATTAACCAGCACCATGACTCAGTGCCCACCGTCATCTTAACCAGCTAACTCTGTCACTAGCTAGCACCGCCACACTAACCAGCACCATGACTCAGTGCCCACCGTCATCTTAACCAGCTAACTCTGTCACTAGCTAGCACCGCCACACTAACCAGCACCATGACTCAGTGCCCACCGTCATCTTAACCAGCTAACTCTGTCACTAGCTAGCACCGCCACATTAACCAGCACCATGACTCAGTGCCCACCGTCATCTTAACCAGCTAACTCTGTCACTAGCTAGCACCGCCACATAACCAGCACCATGACTCAGTGCCCACCGTTATCTTAACCAGCTAACTCTGTCACTAGCTAGCACCGCCACATTAACCAGCACCATGACTCAGTGCCCACCGTCATCTTAACCAGCTAACTCTGTCACTAGCTAGCACCGCCACATTAACCAGCACCATGACTCAGTGCCCACCGTCATCTTAACCAGCTAACTCTGTCACTAGCTAGCACCGCCACATTAACCAGCACCATGACTCAGTGCCCACCGTCATCTTAACCAGCTAACTCTGTCACTAGCTAGCACCGCCACATTAACCAGCACCATGACTCAGTGCCCACCGTCATCTTAACCAGCTAACTCTGTCACTAGCTAGCACCACCACATTAACCAGCACCATGACTCAGTGCCCACCGTCATCTTAACCAGCTAACTCTGTCACTAGCTAGCACCGCCACATTAACCAGCACCATGACTCAGTGCCCACCGTCATCTTAACCAGCTAACTCTGTCACTAGCTAGCACCGCCACACTAACCAGCACCATGACTCAGTGCCCACCGTCATCTTAACCAGCTAACTCTGTCACTAGCTAGCACCGCCACATTAACCAGCACCATGACTCAGTGCCCACCGTCATCTTAACCAGCTAACTCTGTCACTAGCTAGCACCGCCACATTAACCAGCACCATGACTCAGTGCCCACCGTCATCTTAACCAGCTAACTCTGTCACTAGCTAGCACAGCTCACCGCTCCAGGCTGCTGTATTGGCTGGCATCAGAGTGCGCTCTGCTCAGTTTGGAGCCGCGCAGAAGTCGCACGGCATCCTCGCGGTACAGTGGGTACAGAGGATTACTGCTGTCAACCGAAGGTCAAAGGTCAGTGGGTTGGAGTCTAAAACATTCAGAGGGTCAAAGGTCAAACAGCTGGTTACCTGTGAGGAGGCGGCTGGCTCGGCGAGCGTGACCTCATCCTGGCCATGTCGGACCGAGGGCAGTGATTGGACATCATCACCTGCTCTGGCACGGAGAGCGTGGAGCTGTGGAAGTCCCGCCCATTCTGCCTGTAGTCTGAAAGACAGAGGGGGCGGGGCTTAGCATGAGTCATCGTGGATACTGAGGCCACACCTGAAAATACGAACTTCACTCATTCTGAACTTCAGTGAAACAGAGTCTGAGAATGGAAAGAAAATACCAGGATGTAAAGTGCCACAAGGTCAGGGGTCAGAAGTTGATGGACAGTCACAGCATTATTTGCATTAGCATTAGCATTAGCATTAGCATTGACTCTGTTCCTCCTACAGTACATAACAGCGGCAGTGATAAATTATGAAAATAAACCATGGGGGTAAATCCCTCCTCAGACTTGAATGTGCAATAACAACGTTAATTTAGCAGCATTAGCCGTTAGCTGAGCCTCTGTTAGCTTGGTTTTTGTGAGCAGAAACAGAAATCAGTCAAAATACCATAGTGAGGAGGGAGATACGCGGCTGCTTTATGGAATGAAAACAGTCTGTGGGGAGCCAAACGCTTGTGGATCTAAAGGTTTACCTGATGTCACATAATTAACAGTAACGTGTCCGCGGGTGGCGAGCGCTAACCTCAGTGTGTCTGACGCAGTGGGAGGAGACGGTGCTCGGACAGTGATTGCACTAGAATAAATAAATGTTTTCTCCACCTGGCTAATGTAGTTTCTGTGCTGTGCAAAGTCTCCCTGATCCAGTAGGAGGCAGCAGTGAGTTTTTATGATATTAAAACCAACGAAGACGAAGAAGCAGCTCAAGCGCCGCCACGGCGATGATCCCAGCGCCTGACCTTACCCACGTCATGAACACGCTCCAACCCTGAAACCTGAAAACCACTGAGGCCTGAGCAGGACCTGCAGTGCATGCTGGGAAATGGAGTTCACCTGAGATCACCCCGATGCCGTCTTCACAGTCATAATCCGAGAACTCGCTGTCGCTGATCCGCTGAGACCCTGCGGGGGGGCAGAGGGGGGCGGGGTTAATCCGGTAAGCAGCTCTCGGCGTAATCCTCAGCAGGACGGTCGGTGGATTAACTGAGCGCGCTCACTGAGGCCCAGCTCTGTCTGTTTGTCAACAGAGCCTCTGAGGAAACACCACACTGAGCCACACCCATTAACCACCAACAGAACCTTCTGGAGAGGACCATCAAGAACAAACACAGACAGAACCACTGGACCAGCGGGGCTCAAACCGTGGGGCAGTTCTCTCCATCAGTATTCAGATGCTTTAATTAAAACACTAAAACTTCAACACTGATTTTGTTTCTGCTGGTTGAGCAGCTGTGGTCAGGTGTTTTCAGGTGTGGGCGAAGTCAGGCTGCAGGTGACTGTGACGGTAAAGGGAGCGCCCAGGTTCACTGATCTGTACTGTGTTTCTATTTATAGTTTCTCTTAAAGATGGCCGTCACTGTTACAGAGACGCAGCTGGTGATCGCCTCATTTTCCTGCTTCCTGTTTATTTTTATTTATGAATAATCAGCTGTAAACTGCTGAAGTCCATCATGATAATCCCACAGCTAAACTCTCTGGTTCTGCTCCAGTCCACCGTTTGAGAGCCGCTGGTCCAGACGTCTGATTCTGAATTCATGAACAATCACAGGTGCTCCACACAGGCAGCTGTAGTTACCTGAGCTATAGTAATGACCTTTGTCTGGCAAAGCATCATGGGAGAAAAGTCACAGACACCAACAAAGATGAAAAAGAACAAATAATAAACAGGATGAAGAGCTGAGAACAAACAAACAAACAAACAAACAGTGGCTGTGTCTCACTCTGCAGCCTCCTGCTGCTCGGGGAGTCCTCGCGCTGCAGGCCCCGCCTCTGCAGGTAGGGGGAGGCGTTGGGCAGCGGCAGGGACGACACGTCATGGAGCTGCAGCTTGTACCAGTGAGGCTGATCGTCCAACAGAGCGTGCTCCAACTCAATCAGCACCTGCAGGACAGCCAGGGGGCGGGACAACAGCTCTGAGGACTGGGAAATGATCTATAAAAATCAGCCAATCAGAGGCCTCCACCTGAGCTTTTCATAATGATGCCATATCAATAAATCAGCCAATCAGAGGCCTTCACCTGAGCTTCTCATAATGATGCCATATCAATAAATCAGCCAATCAGAGGCCTTCACCTGAGCTTCTCATAATGATGCCATATCAATAAATCAGCCAATCAGAGGCCTTCACCTGAGCTTTTTGATAATAATTGTAATAAATGTACTCTTTTTATATTCTCCCCATGTTCCCTTGGGTTCCCTCAGGTTCTCAGGTTCCCTTGGGTTCCCTCGGGTTCTCCCTGCTGGCTCACCTCTCCCATGAACTGGCTCTCCTCCTCGCGGACTCGGGCCTGGTCCCACACCGTCAGCTCTAACATACGCTCCCTAAACTCTCTCAGATGGACGGGGGAGTACATGAAGGTCTGGTTCCACCGAGGTTCTACTGACTTTTTGACTGTCTTGGTTCTTCTCTTGCTCTTATCGCTGTGAGAGAATCAGACAGAGTTTAGGAACAAAGATCAGACCTTAGGACAGTTTAGCAGCTTCAGCTGAAGAACCATGAGATATAGTAAAGAACCAGAGGTGACATTGTTTTGTTTGTCAATACACCACAAGCAACAGAACCGAGACCCTGTTACCTTCGGTCTGGCAGGAAGTAGATCTTGACATATGGGTTTCGGGGTCGACCGTCATCACGGACAGGAAGTTCTTTGGCTCCAAGAACTGTGACGATCAGCTGATGACCAACTTTGTCGTACCATAGCTTCACCTGAAAGGTGAAAATTCAAATCAGAGCAAACCATAGAGAACAGGAACCCAGCACTGTCAAGTAACATACACCTGGAACCAGATCCAGAAACTCCTGACCTAAAAAAACCCTAACCCTCCTGGAGTCGAGGGACCTTCAGCAGAAATGTGGCGAAACGCTGTGGGCAGCATGCTTCAAAGTGCCAACATCCTGCTACAGGGAACCCATGGTCAGCCCAAAAGAACCCATGGTCAGCGAAGAGAACCCATGTCCATCCCAAAAGAACCCATAGTCAGCCAAGAGAACCCATGTTCTGCCCAAAAGAACCCATGCTCAGCCCTAAAGAAACCATGTTCAGCCCCAAAGAACCCATATTCATCCCAAAAGAACCCATATTCATCCCAAAAGAACCCATGCTCAGCCTAAAGGAACCCAAGTCCTGCCTTAAAGAATTAGATTCAAGCTCTATGCATCTGATTACCTGGGCAGCAGCAGGTGGGCGGGGCTTTGACTCGACATTGAACTACAACTAGAACTAACAGTGTGTTCCATTTGACCTTGGAGGTCAGAAGTTCTGAATGCTGGTCAACTTTGCTGCTCCAAACAGCAAGAAATTAGGGAACCCAGGAGAGGATGACCCTCAGGCACAGCAGACACTGAGCACAGAGCCTCGGCCATCACTTCCTGAAAATCTGACCTCTGAGGTCAAGGGAACACATGAGAAGGCGACAGGGACAAAGATAGGGCGAGGGTAAGACGTCTCACTCTGCTCTAAAATCACAGTTACCTGGATTCTTGGCACAAGAGCTCTCCTGTTCATAGTCTGAAACAAACACATGTGGCCATGGGAGCAGCAGTTAGTGCTGGCTGTTGGTGCTTCAGTGTGGAGGTGCAGTGCATGCTGGGTAAACTTACAGAGACCTGTCCTGACGGGACACCGGGGCTGATGGGAGAGGTGACGGAGATCGATGGGCCCACTTTCTGAGATTCGAAGGAGCTGGAGCCTTCAGAGAGAACATGGAGGACATCAGACAGAATAAAGAGGACATTAAATGTTTTTGTGTCTTTGTGGAAGAGCAGTCTGGATTGTCTTTGTCCTGGTGTGTGTCTTTGTGTCTTTGTATCTTTGTGGCAGAGCAGTCTGGATTGTCTTTGTCCTGGTGTGTGTCTTTGTGTCTTTGTATCTTTGTGGTAGAGCAGTCTGGTTTGTCTTTGTCCTGGTTTGTATCTTTGTGGTAGAGCAGTCTGGTTTGTCTTTGTCCTGGTTTGTGTCTTTGTGGTAGAGCAGTCTGGTTTGTCTTTGTCGTGGTGTGTGTCTTTGTGTCTTTGTATCTTTGTCTCTTTGTGGTAGAGCAGTCTGGTTTGTCTCTGTCGTGGTGTGTGTTTGTGTGTCTTTGCATCTTTGTGGTAGAGCAGTCTGGTTTGTCTTTGTCATGGTTTGTCTCTTTGAGGTAGAGCAGTCTGGTTTGTCTTTGTTGTGGTGTGTGTCTTTGTATCTTTGTGGCAGAGCAGTCTGGTTTGCCTTTGTCCTCGTTTGTGTCTTTGTGGTAGAGCAGTCTGGTTTGTCTTTGTCCTGGTTTGTGTCTTTGTGGTAGAGCAGTCTGGTTTGTCTTTGTCCTGGTTTGTGTCTTTGTGTCTTTGTGGTAGAGCAGTCTGGTTTGTCTCTTTGTGGTAGAGCAGTCTGGTTTGTCTCTTTGTGGTAGAGCAGTCTGGTTTGTCTTTGTCCTGGTTTGTGTCTCTGTGTGTTTGTCTCTTTGTGGCAGAGCAGTCTGGTTTGCCTTTGTCCTGGTTTGTGTCTTTGTGTCTTTGTGGTAGAGCAGTCTGGTTTGTCTTTGTCCTGGTTTGTGTCTTTGTGGTAGAGCAGTCTGGTTTGTCTTTGTCCTGTTTGTGTCTTTGTCTCTTTGTCAGTAAACTCACTGGAGTCCAGGGAGATGACGGCACTGTCTGCTGCTCTGGAGACGTCTCTGTAAAAAGACAAACCATGAAGACGGTCTGTTAGTCCAGCTCAGAATCTTCAGGTGTTGACTGACTTCTATTTTTAAGGTTCAGACTCTTTCCGTCTTTTTTCAATGTTCTTCTGTCTTCATTTTTTTTCCTCGACTCTGCAAAGTTCTTTGAGTTCCTGCACGGTCTAATGGTTCTCTGCCAACAAAGTCTTTGTATTCAGTAGTAGTAACATTAGTAGTATTAACAGTTTAATGTGCTCTCACACCAGGGTTGTCAAACTGGCAGTCCGGGGGCCACATGGGGACCTTCCAGTTTATTTATATGGCCCTCTTCTTAGTCAGAAATAAATTTAATTTTAGGAACATGAGTGGAACCAATCAGAGTTGGGTTGAGATTAAACCAAAAATATTTGAAATAAAATTAATCTTTGAGAAATAAACATGCTGTCCATTCTCTCGCTGGCCAGCACTAAGCATATGTGACCTTTGACCCACCCGATTGGTCGGGACACCACCAGCTCCACCTGCGGGTCAGCTTTGGACTCCAAGATGATGTTGTAGACCTCGTTAAACGTTGCACCCTGCAGGACTCGTCCATTCCACTCAAGGACTTGATCACCTGAGAACAGAGAGAGCATCCTGTCAGAAGGTGAGAACAGGAAGTGCCCGGACACAAACAGGAAGTGCTCCGACACAAACAGGAACTGCTCGGACACAAACAGGAACTGCTCGGACACAAACAGAAGTGCTCGGACACAAACAGGCCGATGAAGCTGGAACAGCAGGACATATTCAGAGTCATCTACCCCCCTCCTGGTTTAAGGCTCGACAGAGCTGGTTCTGATGGTGCTGAGGCGTAGAGGTCAACAAGCCTCCCGACATCATGATCACTAAATGTGTCGATGAGAGGTTGTGTCGGACCAGGCTGAAGACCAACCACAGCCCAGCAGACCAAGCAGACCAGGAGGTCAGCATGCTTTTACAGCTCACAAACATGGTAGCACACATGAACCAGACTGTGCTCCTAGAAAACTGAAATACTGGAAGACCACGTAACAAAAACATGGTGATAACACGAGTGCTGAAGCCAACCATCCACTACACTGGAGTTTTCTGAAGGAACATCCGATCGTGTTGGTCTCTGTTGATGTTCAAAAGGCTGTGAGATGTTTACCTGGTCTCAGGTGTCCCACAGTGTCGGCCAGACTTCCTCTCTTCACCTTTGTGATGAAGGCACAGAGACGACCCGACTCCGTCATCTTACCCCCGACCACCTGAAACACATCAGTGAGCCAGGAACTCAGGAGGACCAAAACAAAGTACAACCAGCCTCCATCCATCCGAACACCCAATCATCAGAACATTCATAAATTCACCCATCAGAACATCCTTGAGTACATCCAACCATCAATCAGAATATCAATTCATCCATTAGTACATCCATCCAACCAGAAGAAGCAGAAATGTAGATGGTAGTAGAAGCAGACAGGCAGATGGTAGAGGAAGCAGATAAGTAGATGGTAGAAGAAGCAGACAGGTAGATGGCAGTAGAAGCAGACAGGTAGATGGTAGAAGAAGCAGACAGGTATATGGTAGAAGAAACATACAGGTGAAAGGTAGAAGAGGCACACAGGTAGATGGTAGAAGACGCAGACAGGTAGATGGTAGTAGAAGAACACAGGTAGATGGTAGAAGAAGCAGACAGGTAGATGGTAGAAGAAGCAGACAGGTAGATGGCAGTCGAAGCAGACAGGTAGATGGTAGTAGAAGCAGACAGGTAGATGGTAGAAGAAGCAGACAGGTAGATGGTAGAAGAAGCAGACAGGTATATGGTAGAAGAAACATACAGGTGAAAGGTAAAAGAGGCAGACAGGTAGATGGTGGAAGACGCAGACAGGTAGATGGTAGTAGAAGAACACAGGTAGATGGTAGAAGAAGCAGACAGGTAGATGGTAGTAGACGCACACAGGTAGATGGTAGAAGAAGCAGACAAGTAGATGGCAGTAGAAGCAGACAGGTAGATGGTAGAAGAAGCACACAGGTAGATGGTAGAAGAAGCAGACAGGTAGATGGCAGTCGAAGCAGACAGGTAGATGGTAGTAGAAGCAGACAGGTAGATGGTAGAAGAAGCAGACATGTAGATGGTAGAAGAAACAGACAGGAAGATGGTCGAAGAAGCACACAGGAGATGGCAGAAGAAGCAGATATGTAGATGGTAGAAGAAGCAGACAGGTAGATGGTAGTAGAACCAGACAGGTAGATGGTAGTAGAACCAGACAGGTAGATGGTAGAAGAAGCAGACAGGCAGATGGTAGAGGAAGCAGATAAGTAGATGGTAGAAGAAGCAGACAGGTAGATGGCAGTAGAAGCAGACAGGTAGATGGTAGAAGAAGCAGACAGGTAGATGGTAGAAGAAGCAGACAGGTAGATAGCAGTCGCAGACAGGTAGATGGTAGTAGAAGCAGACAGGTAGATGGTAGAAGAAGCAGACAGGCAGATGGTAGAAGAAGCAGACAAGTAGATGGTAGTAGAAGCACACAGGTAGATGGTAGAAGAAGCAGACAGGTAGATGGTAGTAGAAGCACACAGGTAGATGGTAGAAGAAGCAGACAAGTAGATGGCAGTAGAAGCAGACAGGTAGATGGTAGAAGAAGCACACAGGTAGATGGTAGAAGAAGGCCTCACCTTCAGTCCCAGCAGGGCCCCGGTGTCTGCAGGAATGGTTCCGTCCTTCATTCTCTTATTTAGCAGAATTCGACCAATCAGACGCTCTCCATCCTTGGTTGGTTGCCACGACACTGGATGCTGATTGACAGAAAACACATGGAAGTTCAAAAACAAACAACAACTGTTTAGTAAGGTCCATGGTGGGTGGTTTGAGGGGGCGGGGCTTAGTCCTACCATGGATAAAGGTGCAGGCTCATTCTGCCAGGTACCATGATCCCACCACTGGCTGTCCATGTCTCCTAGCAACAAACATCAACGAGGAACAGGTCAAAGGTCAGAGCTTTTCATAGTGGTTTTCAACAGAACAGTAAACATCAGTCAGTGTTCTTTAATGTGGCAGATGTTCCCAAACAGAGAGGAACTACAGGAGGCCTACATTCAGAGCTATACCTGGACCTGGACACACCTGGATCAGGACTGAAGGTTGAGCTGCAGAACTCAAACAGCTGATTGGACAAAGAGGCTGGACTGAACATCTCAGCTTGAAATGAGTCATATAATTAATCAATAATAAATGCATCAATCAGTGGCAGCCATGTAAGAGAGTAAGATACTTCTGGATAAGAACCAGGATCCCAAAACTCCGTCCCATAGTCCTGGATCCACAGGTTTGATCTCTTGTTCTTAAATTTACTAAAGCAAGAGAATTCGGGACATTCGGTTCTTACTGTAGTCCAGCCTCTGGGCAGTGCTGTTATGTCAGAGTTTACTTTAGTTATTTCTTTGAAAAGTTTGAGGCAGCTTCAAATGTTTGTGTGTTGATCAATTCGATTGTCAAAGAGGAATCTCAACTGGAAATTCAGATTTCATTATTCCTCAGCACAAACCACAGGGCCAGTGCATCTGTGGACATTTTGTTCCATCAGATGTTGAACTGTTCGGGTTCGTGACAAACATCGACAGCAGCAGTGGTCCCCGGGACAGGTGGGTCCATTTATGGGGGAGTGACATCAATAACACTGATTAGAAACTAGCTTCATGCACACAATGTTGGGAGTCCTTAAAGAGGTAAATCATTAAGATCATCTATCACAACATCACATCACCAGATTCTCAAACAGTGGGGAGCCACCTGCACACCACCTGAGGCTCCGTCACATCGACCTCCACTGTTAGTCACAATCCTCCTGCCTCCATTTTTATGAGTTTCATGAAAACGTGCATTTGGTCATCTTCCATGTCTTTAAGTTAATAAATACTACCATCAAAATCCGCTACTTTAATCAAACATCATCATCAACAAACCCCATCAACCACCCCAATCAACCATTCTGATCAACAATCTTAATCCTCCACCCCACAGGGGGACCCTGAAGACCAGGCCTGGAGCTCTGAGCAGGTCCAGGAGGAGCAGCTTTACTCACAGGTCTGTTTGGACGCCATGAAGAGGGTGGAGGGCTTCAGGAGAGGAAGAGGAGCAGGATGAAGCAGCTCCTCCCCCTCACTCGGTCCTGGGGTGCAGCGGGCCTGCAGGCCGTGGAGCAGCTCATGCCTGAGGCTAATGAGATTAAGCAGCCTGAGGGCAGGTTAGCATGACGCTACGTCCATCAGTGCAGCCGCGGATCGGCCGGCCAGCGGGGGAGCGGAAGAATCAGCTGATCTGAGGCCAACGGACAGATAAAGCCCGGGGTCACGGGAACCTGAGGGTCAGGGTCAGGGTCAGCCTCCTCTGACAGAGCTAACAGTTAGCCTGTCGTTAGCATGAGCTTTAGCCAAAACTTCTAGACAGGCTGGGCTCTGATTGGCTGTTGCTGGTTTGTAAAGTCTGCAGCTTGTTGGTTTGACGTGGCTCCTTTCCCTCGTCCTGCAGCTGTTACATAACCAAAGAGCCGTTTATCCTCCGAGGAGCGAGCGCACCTGCAGACAGGTGAGCACACACGACGTCTCCTTGGTCAACAGTCCAGCTGTCCCCAAGTGTCCCCAGGTGTCTCCAGCTGTCCCCAGCTGTCCCCAGGTGTCTCCAGGTGTCCCCAGGTGTCTCCAGGTGTCTCCAGGTGTCCCTCGTCTATCCTGGTCTGTCCACAGTGACTCCTGAGCAGCCCACTAATCCACACTCTCCTCTTTTAATCCAATTGAGCAGCGAGGAGGACGAAGGCGTCCTCGTCTTCTCTCATGAGCACACTCTGCAGGTGTTCCAGGTGTTCCAGGTGTTCCAGGACCCTCCAGGCTGGTCCACAGCAGTGCTGGTCTGGACTCAGGCTCTGTTAGGGACTTTCAGGATTACGTTTTGTCTCTGTTGTGTTGAGGATGACGGAAGTGGAGACTCTGAGCCGCTCTGTCACCTCCAGACCTGAGGGGGAGGGGCCAGAAATCCCCTGAGCCAATCAGAGCTCATTATCACTGACAATGGGACCTCCTGTCCAATGACACGGAGCTTAAGATTAACTCGTCAGCGTGACGTCTGATGTTCTGGAAAACGACACATGCGGCAACTTTCACCACAACAACAAGCCAATCAGACCTCAGCAGGCTGCAGAGAGAGCCAATCAGAGCTCAGCAGCCTACAGAGAGAGCCAATCAGAGCTCATAGGCCTGCAGAGAGAGAGCCAATCAGAGCTCAGCAGCCTACAGAGAGAGCCAATCAGAGCTCATAGGCCTGCAGAGAGAGAGCCAATCAGAGCTCAGCAGCCTGCAGAGAGAGCCAATCAGAGCTCAGCAACCTGCAGAGGGAGCCAATCAGAGCTCAGCAACCTGCAGAGGGAGCCAATCAGAGCTCAGCAACCTGCAGAGAGAGCCAATCAGAGCTCAGCAGCCTGCAGAGAGAGCCAACATACAGTATATTTATAAACACAGTACATATATAGTGTGCTAATAAATATACTGTGAAAATACAGGGTGTCCATAAAGTCTCAATTACAATTAAAATAAATTATAAAAAAGGCAGTTGATGAGATGTCTTAACCAGATTTGTTTTATTTTAATCAGTGTTTATAAGATTTTATTCACATTAAACTGTTGTGGTTCAGGTATTCTGTTAATGGAAGGAAAGCTGTTAAATGAACCCCAATAAAATGGTTACTCCTCAAGAAAAGGCACAGTGTGTGCCCTGATTTATTGAGACAAAATCGGCAAAACTACAGAACTGAGTATGGAAGAGATCCACCATCACGTCCTTCAGTTAATGCATGAAACAAGAAATTAATGGAGCCTGGGACAGTGTTGGATAAAGAGAGGAGTGGGCCACCAAGAACATCTGAGGAAAACATCAATCCTGTAAGACAAGCCCCTCCTTCCATTAACAGAATAACAGAATTAACAGAATGTGAATAAAAACTGACTGAAATAAACAGACTTCATGGACACCCGAATAAACATTATATATATATATATATATATATGAAATATGAAGTGTAGATTCAGTTAACTTGGAAAAAGTAATCTGATTACTGACTATTGATTATTCCTTTAAAGTAATTAGTTACTTTACTAATTACTTGATTTTAAAAGTAACTCAGATTACAAGTTATTATAAGTTATAATATATATTATACATCAGTGTATATATTATATTTATAGGGTCAGCTTTGCCCCCACAGGTGGGTCAGGTTGTGATGTCACTGCAGGTGTTTCTTCAGCTTTTGTCTCCTGCACAGAGAGCCTGTCAGAATCCTGAAGGTCACGTGAAGGACATTCAGCTCTGATTTTCTCCTGCTGCAGAGGAACCTCTCCACGTCTGTGAGACGTTCTCCTGGTGTTTGCCCCCCCCCCCCCCCGGAGAGCGTTGTGTCTGTGGAGGTGAACACGGCTCACCTGTAAGAAGATTAGCATGCTGAGCTAATTACAGCCACAGAACACTCTCTCTGTGCTTTAGACCTTCAGGGATCATCTTCTTCTTCTGTCTCTGTTTGGTCCAGCAGGGGGCGGCAGACTCCACACATGATGTTCTGTTCACAGGTCAGAGGTCAGAGGTCACGGTCTTACAGGGTTAGTGACCTTCAGCTTCACTGATGACCTGCAGGTCCAGGATCTGCTGACGTGTCCCATGCTTCAGACCCGTGGACACGTGGCAGCAGGTAGAACATACACCCTGGACCAGAACCTTCCACCTGGGGCCAAAGGTCACACTGAGGTCGCTAAAGATTCCACGTGAGGACCTAAAGGTCACTCGTCTGCCCTCATTCACCCGAGATGGTTTAGCACGCAGCCATGCACACAGCAAGTGTTAGCATCAATAGGCTACTAACCTGGTCATCAACATAACAGTTAGCATGTCACTGAGCCCTGAATGAACACCAGTCAGTCCACAGCTAGCTGTTAGCATCTAGCTAACTAGTAGTAGGTACTAATTTGTTAGTCTACACTTAGCTTGTAGCATTTGTTGCTTTGCATTAAGGCAATTCTGATATAATTTAGATAGCTGTTAGCATTTAGCCAACTGGCTTACAGTAGAACTCTATTATCCTGAAGCTAGATGTTAGTATGTAGCTCTAAAGCATACAGAATATTTGTCAGCATAGCCAAAATACTTAGGGTAGCATGAAGCTAACTTTAAGCTAGAAGTCAACTAGCCTTTAGCATAAGTAACTGTAAAATAGCACATTGCTATGAGCATGTAGCCAGTGAGCAATAAAAACTCCATTAGCATTAAGTTGAGTGTTAGCGTTTAGGTCTTAAATCTTTAGATTCAGCTGTGAATAGCAAGGTAGTTGTTAGCATGTGGCCAACTAGCCCCAGGTCAAAATTCATTAGCCTGAGACTAGCTTTTAGGACGTTATCCTATGACCTTTGGCTAATAATAATAAGGATGAAGCTTGCTAATAACAGAAGCTATAAAGTCTCTAAAAAAAACCCTGTTAGCCCTTGGCTTGCAGTTAGCATGAACCTAACCAGCGGTAAACAAAATCAACAAGTTAGCCTTTAGCATGTAGCCAGCAAGCCCTAAGTAAAAAACCTGTTCACTTGAAGGAGGCAAATAGCCATCTAGCCTTGTCTGAAAACACTTAAGGCTCCAGCTAGCAGTTAGCATGTAGCCACTCTCCACTCACTGTCGTGCTCTCACCGGTATACTCGGGCGTGGTCACTAGCTCCTCCTCCGAGCTGCTGAAGCTTCCAATCACGTACATCTTTGCCCCCCTCCTCCCACTTGTCGCAGCGGCCTCGGGGTCCAGGTGTTGCCGTGGTAACAGGCGGGGTGAGGTGGGACTGCTGTGATTGGTTGCCCGGTCCACTGACAAAGACCTTTGACCTCCAGGTCCGACCAATCCCTGACGCCGATGCTGACGGACAGCTGGGAGACAACCAGGAAGTCAGACTGATTACAAGACTGTGATTGTTAGATGATCTCCTTCCCATGATGCTTTGCTACACTAAGGGCCTACAGGTGAGCCAAGCAAAGACTTCCTACCTGGATAGGTCAGGGTCGGGTGGTCGGACTCGGGGGTTGCCAGGGAGACGTCGCTGTGACGCCGTTGGTGCCGGACTCGACCGACGTGCGCCATCATCCTCATGGCCTCCTCGCTCGGCTGCGGCTTCACCGGATACCGGGCCAGGTTAGGGTCGCTACGGTAACGAGCCTGAAACTCCACCTCCCTCTGCCGCCGCCACTCCAGCTCATCCTGGACCTGGTCCTGACCCAGGAGAGAAGGAGGTCCAGGATTAAACAAGTCCAAGTCTGGGTCCAACAGGAAGTTCAGCAGTTACACTTTGCTGCTCACCTGTGAGTACCAGCGGCCTCGCTCGTCTCTCATTGGTGGAGCCTGGTGACCATAGTAACCCCGAGGTGAGCAGGCATGACACTCCAGACCCTGATCCGATGGCGAACGAGGCATCCTGCCCGCCACGCCATCATCATATGACCTCCTGTCAATCACAAGGAATGGACCAATTAGGAAGGTGGACATTGGGTCTGTAATTGCTTTCTGTTGTTAGCCTGATTACAGTTAGCATGTTTGTCATTAGCCTGTTTAGATGATAGTTTGCTCGAGGATAGTTTGCGTTTGGTATTAGCCTTTGTTATTTATTGATAGCATAACCTAGCTTCTTTGTTGTAAACCTTTTGAAATATATTGTATTAGCATTTAGTATTAGCATTAGTTTGTTGATAGCTTTAGTAAGTTTTCCTGTTGTTGCCTGTTTGTTGAAGATACTGGTGTTCCTGTACATGTTTATATAAGAAGAGCCATGTTGTACTGGTTTATTAAGTATTACCATGGATTGCTCTAGTGGCCTCTCCTGAAGGGGGCGGGGCCACTGGTGGAAACTGAACCATGACAACACAGGTGAGGGTGTTTGTCCTCCTGTTGCTGTTGTTCAGTCAGGACTGTTATTTTCCTAGTTGTTCATGTTCTTATTGGAGTTGTTGTTAACGTTGTTCTTGTTCATGTTGTTATTGTACATATTGTTGTTGTTCCTGTTGTTTTTTTGTATTGTTGTAGTTCATGTTGTTGTTGTTTATGTTGTTGTTGTTGTTTACATTGTTGTTATTGTACACGCTGTTGTTATTGATCATGTTATTGGTCATGCTATTGTTGGTGCTCACGCTGTTGTTTGTGCAGAATGTGCACACCTCTGTGATGTCACTGTGTCTGTTTTTAGCAACTGAGAACGCAGGTGTGTGAGCGTGTGCACGAGTGTGAGCGTGTGCACGTGTGTGTGCGTGTACGTGTACGTGCGCTGTGTTCAGCCGTGGCAGTAAACCACTCTGAGCTGCAGGATTATTCCTCTGTTAATCTCGTCTCTCTCACACATGGTAATCAACGCACTAATTAACGCTTCCACACCTCATGAGCTCATTTCCTGTTGCTGCATACTGACCAATCAGATGCTCCATTGCTCAGACGCCCCTGGTGTGAAGGGTGGGAGGCCCCGTGTGAGCCGTGATGGACGGTCGATAGCGACTCCCCCGAGCGGGTCAGGATGTCCTGCTGCTTCCTGCAGATGTTACACACCCACATCACCTGGACGAGACATGGACAACAGCTAGTGTCATAAAACAGGCAGGGCTTTTATTTTGGTAGGTTACATACTGCAGGCAGGGCTTTTATTTTGGTAGGTAACATACAACAGTCAGGGCATTTATTTTGATAGGTAACATACAACAGTCAGGGCTTTAATTTTGGTAGGTTACATACTGCAGGCAGGGCTTTTATTTTGGTAGGTAACATACAACAGTCAGAGGATTTATTTTGATAGGTAACATTCAACAGGCAGGGATTTTATTTTGATAGGTAACATACAACAGTCAGGGCTTTTATTTTGGTAGGTCACATACAACAGTCAGGGCTTTTATTTTGGTAGGTCACATACAACAGTCAGGGCTTTTATTTTGATAGGTAACATACAACAGTCAGGGCTTTAATTTTGGTAGGTTACATACTGCAGGCAGGGCTTTTATTTTGGTAGGTAACATACAACAGTCAGAGGATTTATTTTGATAGGTAACATACAACAGTCAGGGCTTTTATTTTGGTAGGTAACATTCAACAGGCAGGGATTTTATTTTGATAGGTTACATACAACAGTCAGGGCTTTAATTTTGGTAGGTTACATACTGCAGGCAGGGCTTTTATTTTGGTAGGTAACATACAACAGTCAGAGGATTTATTTTGATAGGTAACATACAACAGTCAGGGCTTTTATTTTGGTAGGTAACATTCAACAGGCAGGGATTTTATTTTGATAGGTAACATACAACAGTCAGGGCTTTTATTTTGGTAGGTCACATACAACAGTCAGGGCTTTTATTTTGATAGGTAACATACAACAGTCAGGGCTTTAATTTTGGTAGGTTACATACTGCAGGAAGGGCTTTTATTTTGGTAGGTAACATACAACAGTCAGGGCTTTAATTTTGGTAGGTTACATACTACAGTCAGGGCTTTTATTTTGGTAGGTCACATACTGCAGGCAGGGATTTTATTTTGGTAGATTACATACTGCAGGCAGGGCTTTTATTTTGGTAGGTTATATAGCAGGCAGGGCTTTAATTTTGATAGGCTACATACTGCAGTCAGGGCTTTTATTTTGGTAGGTTATATAGCAGGTAGGGCTTTTATTTTGATAGGCTACATACTGCAGTCAGGGCTTTTATTTTGGTAGGTTATATATTGCTGTCAGAGATTACATTTTGGTTGGTTAAATACTGCAGGTAGGGCTTTTATTTTGATAGGTTACATACTGCAGTCAGTGCTTTTATTTTG
This sequence comes from Scarus forsteni, assembly GCA_036419115.1. Classification (NCBI taxonomy): domain Eukaryota; kingdom Metazoa; phylum Chordata; class Actinopteri; order Labriformes; family Labridae; genus Scarus; species Scarus forsteni. Next base: position 2,121,188 of record JAZDUH010000133.1, on the reverse strand, counting down.
GTAGATTAAATACTGCAGTCAGGGCTTTTATTTTGATAGGTCACATACTGCAGGCAGGGCTTTTATTTTGGTAGGTTACATACAACAGTCAGGGCTTTTATTTTGGTAGGTAACATACTACAGTCAGGGCTTTTATTTTGGTAGCTAACATACAACAGTCAGGGCTCTTATTTTGGTAGGTTACGTACAACAGTCAGGGCTTTTATTTTGGTAGGTAACATACAACAGTCAGGGCTTTTAGTTTGATAGGTAACATACAACAGGCAGGACTTCTATTTTGGTAGGTTAAATACTGCAGTCAGGGCTTTTATTTTGGTAGGTTACATACTGCAGTCAGGGCTTTTATTTTGGTAGGTAACATACTGCAGGCAGGGCTTTTATTTAGGTAGGTAACATACAACAGTCAGGGCTTTTATTTTGGTAGGTTACATACAACAGTCAGGGCTTTTATTTTGGTAGGTCACATACTCCAGTCAGAGATTTTATTTTGGTAGGTTATATACTGCAGTCAGGGCTTTTATTTTGGTAGGTTAAATACTGCAGTCAGGGCTTTTATTTTGATAGGTTACAAACTCCAGTCAGGGCTTTTATTTTGGTAGGTTACATACAACAGTCAGTGCTTTTATTTTGATAGGTAACATACAACAGGCAGGGCTTTTATTTTGATAGGTAACATACAACAGGCAGGGCTTCTATTTTGGTAGGTTAAATACTGCAGTCAGGGCTTTTATTTTGGTAGGTTAAATACTGCAGTCAGGGCTTTTATTTTGATAGGTTACAAACTACAGTCAGGGATTTTATTTTGGTAGGTATCATACAACAGGCAGAGCTTCTATTTTGGTAGGTAACATACTGCAGTCAGGGGTTTTATTTTGGTAGGTAACATACAACAGTCAGGGCTTTAATTTTGGTAGGTAACATACTGCAGGCAGGGCTTTAATTTTGGTAGGTTACATACTGCAAGCAGGGCTTTTATTTTGGTAGGCAACATACTGCAGTCAGGGCTTTTATTTTGATAGGTTACATACTGCAGTCAGGGCTTTGATTTTGGTAGGTTAAATACTGCAGTCAGGGCTTTTATTTTGATAGGTTACATACTGCAGTCAGGGCTTTTATTTTGGTAGGTTACATACTGCAGGCAGGGCTTTTATTTTGGTTGGTTACATACTGCAAGCATCTTTATTTTGGTAGGTATCATACAACAGGCAGAGCTTCTATTTTGGTAGGTTATATACTGCAGTCAGGGCTTTTATTTTGGTAGGTAACATACTGCAGTCAGGGCTTTTATTTTGGTAGGTAACATACAACAGTCAGGGCTTTAATTTTGGTAGGTAACATACTGCAGGCAGGGCTTTAATTTTGGTAGGTTACATACTGCAAGCAGGGCTTTTATTTTGGTAGGCAACATACTGCAGTCAGGGCTTTTATTTTGATAGGTTACATACTGCAGTCAGGGCTTTGATTTTGGTAGGTTAAATACTGCAGTCAGGGCTTTTATTTTGATAGGTTACATACTGCAGGCAGGCTTTAATTTTGGTAGGTTACATACTGCAGGCAGGGCTTTTATTTTGGTAGGTTACATACTGCAAGCAGGGCTTTTATTTTGGTAGGCAACATACTGCAGTCAGGGCTTTTATTTTGATAGGTTACATACTGCAGTCAGGGCTTTTATTTTGATAGGTCACATACTGCAGGCAGGGCTTTTATTTAGGTAGGTAACATACAACAGTCAGGGCTTTTATTTTGGTAGGTTACATACTGCAGGCAGGACTTTTATTTTGGTAGGTTACATACTGCAGGCAGGGCTTTTATTTTGGTGGGTTACATACTGCAGTCAGGGCTTTTATTTTGGTAGGTTATATATTGCTGTCAGAGATTATATTTTGGTTGGTTAAATACTGCAGTCGGGGCTTTTATTTTGATAGGTTACATACTGCAGTCAGGGCTTTTATTTTGGTAGGTTATATACTGCAGTCAGGGCTTTTATTTTGGTAGGTTATATACTGCAGTCAGGACTTTTATTTTGGTGGGCTATATACTTCTGTCCTTCTTTAGGTCCTCATGGCCCTGGTGGAGCCCACAGTCGAGGACTCAGACCTGCCAGCTGGACCTCCAGGGTCAGTCTTGGACCAGGGCCCTATTCTACGAAGCAAGTTCAGCCTAGCGAGATAGCCTTGGAGCTACCTCGCTGAACTGAGCGCGGTAGCCGGCGGTCTCGCTAAACGGTTTGACGACGGTGGTTATCAACCTCATAAGTGGATCCAGCTTTGCAATGAGTGCGTGCACACATATAAGGCGGAGCCCACCGCATCTGACCAATCACGAACATGGACCGGTCTGGAGCGTCAGAGCAGGCCGGAGAGCGAAGGACCGCATACTTCACACAGGAGGAGCAGGAGGTGATCATGACAGAGTATGAAGAATTAAAACATGTAATAAACCTCAAAAGCACTGAAGGAGCGCTGGCAGAAAATTGCTGACAGTCTCAATGCATAAATATAGCGTGCAAAAAATCTTTGGTGCCATCATCATCCTGAAATAGCACTGTTCAACATGCACTTCTACTGTAACATGCACCAGACATGTCTAATTCATTTACAAGATGAATTTATTCATTTGTTCATTCCTATCATGTTTACATTGTTTGTGTGATATGTAGGCCACATGAGCCCTACATGAATTCCTGTCACAATTTTAAGACGGGCAGTAAAATTGTGACAGGACTGTATTTTTGTACAGTTTGATAAGACACTATGAAGATATTAAGTCCCCCCCCCCCCCCCCAGCCAACAGAAAGAAAGCAGAGGGGAAAAGAACTGGGGGGGGGGGATTTTACTCCTGCAGAGGAGCTGGCTGAGAGAGCTCATTGGTCAGTGGGCGGGTTTTTATAGTCCGCGAGTTCAATTTGGAACCTAACCTGCCCCGGAGCAGGTTAGCCATTCAGCGTACGTTGCCATGGAGACTCGCCCCACTAAGAAGTGAACCCATCTCGTAGAACAGGGAACCCGGAACCTACCCTCGAAGTTACCTCGCTAGGCAGTAATCCTGCTTCGTAGAACAGGCCCCAGGTCTCTGTTTTGACCTGTTTAGACCTGATGGACCTGTTTCAGCTTCATGTGTTTGTTTGTTTGTTTGTTTGTTTGTTTGTTTGTTTGTTTGTTTGTTTGTTTTGGCCTCACTTCATGCGCTCTGACCTTATTGGCTCTCAGCTGGACACGCCCCCCACAGCGGGCACAGAAGAGGCTCTGGCAGTAGCAGCACGCTCGGCCGCAGCCGTCCGCGAACTTTGTCTTCTTACAGATGCCGCAGGTGGGAGGCTCCGCCTTCACCACCTGTTTGGGCTGAGGCTCCTCCCCCAGCTTCTTCACCTGGTCCTTATACTGCTCAAACTGCTGATGTAACTTCCTGTAGGGGTCACACAAACATTGAAATGTTTGTAAACAAAGAGAGAAAACAAACATGTTTGCAAACAAATAAGAAAACAAACATGTGTATAAACAAAGACAAAAACAAACATGTTTGTAAACAAAGACAAAACAAACATGTTTGTAAACAATTAAGAAAACAAACATGTTTGTAAACAATTAAGAAAACAAACATGTTTGTAAACAATTAAGAAAACAAACGTGTATAAACAAAGACAAAACAAACATGTTTGTAAACAAAGACAAAAACAAACATGTTTGTAAACAATTAAGAAAACAAACATGTTTGTAAACAAAGACAAAACAAACATGTTTGTAAACAATTAAGAAAACAAACATGTGTATAAACAAAGACAAAACAAACATGTTTGTAAACAATTAAGAAAACAAACATGTTTGTAAACAAAGACAAAACAAACATGTTTGTAAACAATTAAGAAAACAAACATGTTTGTAAACAAATAAGAAAACAAACATGTTTGTAAACAAATAAGAAAACAAACATGTTTGTAAACAAAGACAAAAACCCAGTCCCCTGACTTGCGTCTCTGCGGCAGCCATCTTGGAGAGGGGGAGCTGCAGGAGGAAAGTGGGACCAAACTGGCCGATCTACCAGGCTGTTGTTAGCGGTTGTGTTAGCTGTCGTTAGCTCAAAGTGCAGATAAACAAAACATCACAGGAGCTTGATAACTGTTCTCACTGGGGGCAGCCATCTTTGAGTCACCTCAGGGGTGCTGAGGATCCCCCCACTTCTCTGTAGGAAATTCCGACCTCGTGGGACGTTCCAGTGGAAATTTCTCAGTTGGAATTCCCAACTTCCCAGTACAACACCCCAGTAATTCTATTGGGTAACGTAGTTCTTATTAAACAGGGAAATGTAGTTCTTATACTGCGTTCCAGTAACCTCAGAACTGGGAGTGACATCATCTCCGACTTATCGGCGTTCCAGTTGAAGTCTGAAAAAAACATGCCGATCTACCAGGCTATTGTTAGCTGTTGTTAGCACGCCCTGCGTTGTTGTTCACAAATATCACATGAAGAATGTGATTATCACTATGGCAGCATTTTTGTAAATATAAGTCTAACAATACTATGTATACAGCTGATCTAGAGCGACCTGGAAATTCCTACTTCTGACTACAACTGGAACGCAGGTGCGTTCCAGTTGTAGTCGGAGGTCGGAATTTCCCACTTCCGAGTAGGAAATTTCATCTGGAACGCCCCCCGAGGTCGGAATATCCTACTAGGAACTCGGGGGAACCTCGCCACCCCCGAGTTGACAAACCAAGATGGATGCCCCCAGTGTGAACAGTTATTTAGCTCCTGTAATAATCCATTTATTTGCACTTCTGACTGGGGTGTGTCGCTCTAGATCAGCTGTATACATAGTATTGTTAGACTTATATTTATAAAAATGCTGCCATAGTGATAATCACATTCTTCATGTGATATTTGTGAACAACAACACAGGGCGTGCTAACAACAGCTAACAATAGCCTGGTAGATCGGCATGTTTTTTTTCCGACTTCAACTGGAACACCGACAAGTTGGAGATGACGTCACTCCCATTTCCCAGCTCCCAGTTCCGAGGTAAATGGAACGCAGCATTATTCAAGGGGGAAATGTAGTTCTTCCTAAACAGGGAAATGTAGTTCTAATTTAAGTGGGAAATGTAGTTTTAAAAGTAACACGGGCTCGTTTTGGTTTCCTTCCTCGGCTCTTACTCACGTCTGCGACAGGTCGTCCATCGGACTTTTGACCTGCAGAACCTCAGACACGTTGGCGGCGACGTTATTGACCAGCTGACTGATCCCTGAGAAAGGATTCCACCTGTCCAGGTAACAAACACAGTCAGCTGATGGGAGGGTTTGGGGGACGTTATCAGGGGCAGGACAGGTGCATTGTGGGAGATGCTGTTTTGTCTACTCACGAGGTGGACTGAGACTCCGACTGCGCATGATCCCTGCAGACACATGATGAAGACGATGACGATGATGATGCAAACAAATAAAAAAATAAATAAACTGATAAAAGGATAAATAAATAAAATGATGATCAATCAGGTTGACAACATAAATTCCTTCAAAGCTGCAGTTTGTTTGAGCCTGTTGGTAAATTTGTTCTGTAAAATTAATCAACTAACCATCCTGAAAAGTTCAACCAATCAGAGAAGAGAAGCATCAACCAATCAGATCACTAAAATGTGAAGCTTGACCTCGTAAACCGTGGCGGGATCATTTCAGGACTTAGAAGGTAAATAATAAACAAACACAAACTGAGCTGAAAGTGCTCCGACCACAGCCAGCCAAAAGTGTTTACAGACTGAGAACGAGCTCCGGTTTGATTTCATCTTCTGACACCATCACAGGAGCTTTATCAGAAACTAAAAAACAGACGAGCAAACAAACTAACTAACAAATCAAACTAACAAAAAAAACTAACAAACAAGCACACAAACAAACTAACTTGCTAACTAATTAACTAACTTACTAAAAAACAAGCAAACTAACTAAAAAAACAAACAAGCAAACAAACTAACAAGTAAACTAACTAACTTACTGACTAAATAAATAACTAAAAAAACTTACTAACAAATTAACAGGCAAACACACTAACTAACTGACAAACACATGAAAACACAAACAAACAAACTAGCTGAAAAAATAACAGGCTAACTAACTAACTAAAAATCAAAAAACCAAGGAAAACAAACTTAAATACAAACAAACAGAGAGAAGCTTCCAGATTCTCAGCCTCGTTGGTCGAGGCCAATAAAGTGTTACTCTACTTTTCATCAATACAGGTGATCCCTCTAAACAAAAACAATAACAATAATGATAAATAAGAAAAACAACAACAATAATTAAAATAATAACGTCGGGGTGCTGGTCTGGAGCAGCTAGTGAACTGGTCGTTCACATGTCTATATATATATATATACATACATACACTCAACAAAAATATAAACGCAACACTTTTGTTTTTGCTCCCATTTTTCATGAGATGGACTTAAAGATCTAAAATTCATTCCAGATTTCTCTCAAACATTGTTCACAAATCTGTCTAAATGTGTGATAGTGAGCACTTCTGCTTTGCTGAGATAATCCATCCCACCTCACAGGTGTGCCACATCAAGATGCTCATCAGACACCATGATTAGTGCACAGGTGTGCCTTAGACTGTCCACAATAAGAGGCCACTGTGAAATGTGCATTTTTTTTGCTTTATTGGGGGTCTGGGGACTCAGAACCAGTCAGTATCTGGTGTGACCACCATTTGCCTCATGCAGTGCAACACATCTTCTTCACATAGAGTTTATCAGATTGTCAATTGTGGCCTGTGGAATGTTGGTCCACTCCTCTTCAATGGCTGTGCGAAGTTGCTGGATATTAGTGGGAACTGGTACACGCTGTCGTATACGCAGGTCAAGCACATCCCAAACATGCTCAATGGGCGACATGTCCGGTGAGTATGCTGGCCATGCAAGAACTGGGACATTTTCAGCTTCCAAGAATTGTGTACAGATCCTTGCAACATGGGGCCGTGCATTATCTTGCTGAAACATGAGGTGATGTTCATGGATGTCACAACAATGGGCCTCAGGATCTCATCACGGTATCTGTGAGCATTCAAAATGCCATCAATAAAATGCACCTGTGTTCTTCGCCCATCACAGATGCCTGCTCATACCATAACCCCACCACCACCATGGGCCACTCCATCCACAACACTGACATCAGCAAAGCGCTCACCCACACGACGCCACACACGCTGTCTGCCATCTGCCCTGAACAATGTAAACCGAGATTCATCCGTGAAGAGAACACCTCTCCAACGTGCCAGACGGCATCGAATGTGAGCATTTGCCCACTCAAGTCTGTTACGGTGACGATCTGGAGTCAGGTTAAGACCCCGATGAGGACGACGAGCATGCAGTTGAGCTTCCCTGAGACGGTTTCTGACAGTTTGTGCAGAAATTCTTTGGTTATGCAAACCAATTGTTTCAGCAGCTGTCTGAGTGGCTGGTCTCAGATGATCTTGGAGGTGAACCTGATGGATGTGGAGGTCCTGGGCTGGTGTGGTTACACGTGGTCTGCGGTTGTGAGGCCGGTTGGATGTACTGCCATATTCTCTGAAACGCCTTTGGAGACGGCTTATGGTGGAGAAATGAACATTCAATGCACGAGCAACAGATCTGGTTGACATTCCTGCTGTCAGCATGCCAATTGCACACTCCCTCAATGCTTGTGACATGTGTGGCATTTTGCTGTGAGACAAAACTGCACATGCTGTGGTGGATCCTATTCTTAAAAAGCCAAATCTCGATCCTGTGGAGCCAAGAAATTATAGGCCCATATCTAAACTTCCCTTTGCTTCTAAGATCTTGGAGAAAGTAGTGGCTGGACAGCTCACTTCATTTTTGGAAGAAAATGACTTTCATGATAAATTTCAGTCAGGATTTCGAAAAATGCACTCCACTGAAACTGCCCTGTTGAGGGTTTCCAGTGATGTAATGATGGCTGCGGGCTCTGGTCGCTACACAGTTTTGGTGTTATTGGATTTAACATCTGCATTCGACACTATAGACCACGATACATTGATTGATCGACTTAAATCAGAGATAGGTTTTTCCGGGGCTGTCCTCCAATGGTTTTCGTCATATATAAAAGGGAGGACTTTTAATGTTGAGGTCAACAACACAATGTCCAGTATGTCCAGTTTGTCTTGTGGAGTGGCCCAAGGTTCTGTTTTGGGGCCTGTTTTGTTTTTGTTATACCTGATGCCCCTTGGTCGACTTATTTGTGGTTTTGAAAATGTGTCCTATCACTTTTATGCTGATGATGTTCAATTGTACTGCTCTTTCAACGACCCATTATTTATTTATCTGTGTTATTGGATTGTGTGTCCTGCATTAAAAACTGGCTCTCCTCAAATTACCTTCAGATAAATTCTGACAAAACAGAAACTCAGATCATTGCTCCTGATAAAAAGTTTCCCCTGATAAAAAACCACCTTGGTGCTCTGGGCTCGTCTGTGAAAACCAGCCTCAGAAACCTTGGGGTTGTGTTTGATCAGGCCATGTCTTTGGAGGGTCACACCGGACAGCTGACCAAAAACTGTTTTTATCATTTGAGAAATATCTCTAAAGTGAGGAGGTTGCTGCCGAAATCGGATCTCGAAATGGTCATCCATGCATTCATCTCGAGTCGCATTGATTATTGCAACTCTGTGTTCACTTGTTTAAATAAAACAACTCTAAACAGACTTCAGGTTGTGCAGAACTCTGCTGCCAGACTTCTGACAGGTGCAGCTAGAACAGCCCACATCACCCCTGTTTTGTCAGCACTTCATTGGCTTCCAGTCAAATTTGGTATTGACTTTAAAATCTTGGTCCTGACTTTCCGTGCGTTGCATGGTCAAGCTCCTCAATATATTGCTGACTTGTTGTGTCCGTATTCTTCAGGGCGCTCCCTTCGGTCTTCAGGCCAGAACCTCCTGATGGTCCCTAAAACTTGTTTTAAAACTCGTGGTGACCTGTCCTTCCAGGCTGTAGCTCCCAGACTCTGGAATGAGCTGCCTCTGTCCCTTCGTGTTGTTGACTCTGTGGACTCTTTTAAAAGGCACTTGAAAGCATTGTTATTTAGGAAAGCTTTTGGATGATGTTTGTTTGTTTGTTTGTTTTTTTGTTTTTGGTATTTTATTTTTCAGTCCCTTTTAAGTTTGTTTTATTGCACCTATCTATGTACAGCACTTTGTGATTTTTATCTGTGAAATGCGCTCTACAAATAAATTTTTACTTTACTTTACATTTCAGGGTGGCCTTTTATTGTGGACAGTCTAAGGCACACCTGTGCACTAATCATGATGTCAGATCAGCATCTTGATGTGGCACACCTGTGAGGTGGGATGGATTATCTCAGCAAAGCAAAAGTGCTCACTATCACACATTTAGACAGATTTGTGAACACTGTTTGAGAGAAATGGTAATACTGTTTATCTGGAATGAATTTTAGATCTTTAAGTCCATCTCATGAAAAATGGGAGCAAAAACAAAAGTGTTGCGTTTATATTTTTGAGTATATATATATATATATATATACATATATACAGTCATGGAAAAAAATATTAGACCACCCTTGTTTTCTTCAATTTCTTGTTCATTCTAATATCTGGTACCACTAAACGTATAATACAATGAACACAACAAAAAATGCAGCTGGTCACATAATACTTTATGTCCTATTTGACATTCTTAAGCTTAATTGATTCCCAGGGTATATAAGAGGCCATTTCATGTCACAAGCAGCACTGCACATGCAAAGGCCTAGAGTGGTTTCCTGCTTACATTCAAGCCGTAGCACAACTCAGAAGTTGTCAGCTCTCACATAATGCCTAAAACAAAAGAATTATGTGAAGCCACAAAGGCAGCCATCTTGGCACTGCTGGAAATTGGCATGAGTGAGAGACAGGTAGCGAAAAACTGAAGATCTCCAAGACAGCCGCTCATTACAACAACAAAAAACAAGCTGAACATGGCACTACCAAATTGCTACCTGGCCGTGGCAGGAAACGCTCTTTCTACCCCACGAGATGACCGTGCACTCATCCGCTCCTGTGTCAGGAATCGTCAGACCTCCAGGGACCTTAAAAATGAGTGGGCACTGTCGAGAAATGTGACTTGTTCAGCAAGGACAGTTCGAAACCGACTTGTTGAAGCTGGTTTGAAGTCACACAGAGCACGCAAGAAGCCCTTCATCAATGAAAGGCAGAGGAAGGCCCGGTTACACTTTGCTCGAGACCACAAGGATTGGACTGTTGATGATTGGGCTAAGGTTCTCTTCAGTGATGAATCCAGTTTTGAATTGATGCCCACTCCAGCCAACTTACTGGTTAGGAGGAAGCCTGGAGAAGCTTACAACCCAGACTGTCTTGCCCCTACAGTAAAACATGGGGGTGGATCAGTCATGATCTGGGGTTGTTTCAGTCTGAGTGGAACAGGGCAAATGCAATTGTGTGAAGGCCGAATGAACCAGGTCATGTACAGGACTACCCTTGAAAACAGTCTTCTTCCATCAGCTGGAAAACTCTTTCCTGCCTCCAATGACTGGATTTTCCAACAAGACAATGCCCCTTGCCACACGGCAAGGTCAGTTAAAGCCTGGATGGAGAACCACAACATTGGCACACATGCCTTGGCCTGCTCAATCACCAGATCTTAATCCAATTGAAAACCTGTGGAAAATCATCAAACTCAAAATGGAGAACCACAAGCCCAAAAACAAAGAAAATTTGTTTGAATTTGTCCAACAGGAATGGGCTGCTGTGACAGCAGAACAATGTCAGAAGCTGGTGGAGAGCATGCCAAGACGCATGGCTGCAGTCATCAAAAACAATGGTTATGCAATCAAGTATTAACTCTTGTGTGTATCATGTGTTTAAAGCAAACAGAAAACATGGAATGCTTAAAAGTAGTGTTTTTGGCGGTACAATGCCATAGCTATTGATGTAAGAATTTAAGTAATTTTGGTTATTATCAAGAAAACCATGGAAAATGAATAGTTCTTAGTTCTTAAATTAAACTCTCATGAGCTATTTTTGTTGTTATCATTATAATTGTCCAAACAAATGTACCTTTAGTTGAGCCAGGCATTAAAATTAACAAGAAATTGAAGAAAACAAGGGTGGTCTAATAATTTTTTCCATGACTGTATATATATATATATATATATATATATATATATATATATATATATATACATATATACATATATATATGTGTGTGTGTGTGTGTGTGTGTGTGTGTGTATTTAATAAATATGATTTATATTTTATTCAAATTAATAATAATAACTGTGTAAAATTGTGCCTTTCTTGTCCGTCATCAATAAAATCAATAAATCAACAAATAAAATGGAGGTCTTAATCAGGGGGTCTGAGTCTGGATGGGGGTCTTGTCCTTCATGTGGTCTCTGGTGGGTCTTAATCAGGGGGTCTGAGTCTGGATGGGGGTCTGGTCCTTCATGTGGTCTCTGGTGGGTCTTGATCAGGTTTTAAGGACTCACTTGAGCACGCTCTGCTCCTTCTCCTCCTCCTGCTTCTGCCGCTCCATCACAGACTGGATGATCCTCCGCTCCTCCTCGGACAGATGGCTGAGATCTGGACCAGGAACAGGACCCGGGCCAGAGCCAGGACCAAGACCAGGAACAGGACCAGGACCTCTACCTGGACCAGAACCAGGACCAGAGCCACGACCCGGTCCAGGTCCAGGACCTCGACCTGGACCAGAACCAGGACCAGAGCCACGACCTGGACCAGGACCAGAACCTGGACCTGGACCTGGACCAGGACCAGGACCAGGACCAGAGCCACGACCTGGACCTGGACCAGGACCATGACCAGGACCAGAGCCACGACCTGGCCCAGGATTGCGGCCTGGTCGTGTGGACATTTTGACTAAGAGAGAGAAAATAATAAAGAGAGTCAGAAAGTTTTAAACCATCCATTCAACCAACATCCATCCATCAATCCATCAATCATCCATCCATCAATCCATTCAACCAGCCAACCATCGATACAAACAACCATCCATCCATCCATCAATCCATCCATCCATCCATCCAACCAATCACCTATCCATCGAACCAACCAACCATCCATCCATCAATCCATCCATCCAACAAACCATCCAACAAACCATCATCTAACCATCCGTCCATCCATCCATTTAACCAACCACCCATCCATCAATCCATCCAACCTACCAACCATCCATCGATACAAACAACCATCCATCCATCAATCCATCCATCCATCCAACCAATCACCTATCCATCCAACTAACCAACCATCCATCCATCAATCCATCCATCATCCAACCGTCCGTCCATCCATCCATTCAACCAACCATCCATCCATCCATTCAACCAACCATCCACCCATCCATCCATCCATCCATCAAACCATCCACCCATCCAACCAATCACCTATCCATCTAACCAACCATCCATCCATCAATCCATCCATCCAACCAACCATCCATCCATACAACCATCCATACATCCATACATCCACTGATCCATACATCCACTGATCCATCCATCAACCCACCTATCCATCAAACTATCCATCCAACAAACCATCCATCTAACCAACCATCTATCCATCAAACCTTCCATGCATACATCCATCCAACCATCCATCCATCCAACCATCCATCCAACCTGCCCTCCAAAAAACATCCATCCAACTATCCATCCATCCATCCATCTATCTATCAAACCACCCATCCAACCAACCATCCATCCATCCAACCAACAAAACATCCATCCATCCAACAAAACTTCCCTCCATCCATCCATCCATCCATCCATCAACCATCTATCCAGCCATCCATCCAACCATCCATTCATCAAATCATCCATCCAATCAACCATCCATCCAGCCATCCATCAAACCATCCATGCATCCATCCATCCGACCAACCATCCATCCATCAATCAATCCTTCCAACCAGCCATGCATCCATCTATCCATCCATCCACCGATCCATCAGTCCATCAAACCATCCAGCCATCAAACCAACCATCCAACTGACCATCCATCCATCCATCCATTAAACCATCAATGCATCCATCAATCCAAAAAAACATCCATCCATCAAACCACCCATCCAACCAGCCATCTTTCCATCAGACCAGCCATCCATCAACCGATCCGTCAATCCATCCATCCATCCATCCAACAAACAATCCATCCAACCAACCATCCAACCATCAAACGTCCATCCAACCAGCCATCCAACAAACATCCATCGAACCATCCATAAAGTCATCCATCCATCCATCCATCAAACCATCCATCCAACCATCCATCCAACAAAACATCCATCCATCCAACAACCCATCCATCCATCAATCCATCCAACCAACCATCCATTCATCAAACCAGCCATCCAACAAACACCCATCCATCCAACCATACATCCAACAAAACATCCATCCATCCAACCAACCATCCATCCACCCATCAAACCATCCATCCAACCAGCTATCCAACAAACATCCATCCATCCATCCAACAGCCTCTACAGGGCCTGAGCTGACCTTCATATCATTATTCAGGGTCCACTCCTGTCAGCTAAGAACACAAACTGGACCACAGCAGGGTCCACTCCTGTCAGCTAAGAACACAAACTGGACCACAGCAGGGTCAACTCCTGTCAGTTAAGAACAGAAGCAGCAGACCGTAAAGTGTCTCCTGGTCTGATGAGTCTGGATCTCTGCTCCACATTCAGAGTTTGGTGTGAACATCATAAACATGGATCCATCCTGCCTTGGATCAGCGGTTCAGGCTGCTGCTGGTGGTTCATGGTTCAAACCCCACAGCCTACCTGAGGACTGTTTTGACCATGTCCATCCCTTTAGGACCACAGTGGACCATCTTCTGATGGAGACTTCAGCAGCTCCATGTCTCAGAGCTCAGATCATCACACTGCTTTATTCACAGTCACCAGATCTCAGTCCAGTAGAGCAGCTGTGGGATGTGCTTGAGCAGGAGATTCTCATCATGAGGCATCTCTGAGGTAAGAAGGAGATCGAAGTTGGACCACAGAGGTGTACCTAATGAAGTGGCCGTGGGTGTATATATTTAAATCAGCAGACATCCTCGAGCACAGACAGCATGAAGCGAACAGGACAGAGTCTGACCATCAGGAATGTCTGCAGCCAGACCTCCACACAGACAGGCCAATAAATAAATAAACAAACGAACAAACAAATAAGAAAATAAATAAATAAATAAACAACTAAATAAGAAAATAAATAAATAAATAAACACGGTGTGCGGATGGAGGGGCAGCTGTGAGCAGCGGACACGGCAGCGGTCAGAGAGTCTGCAGACAGCACACACACCTCTATGCATCCATCCATGCATCCATCCATCCATCCATCCGTGCATCCATCCATCCATCCATCCATCCATCCATCCATCCATCCTCCCTCCATCCCCCCGGCCCCTCACCGTGAGCCGCCGCGGTCCTCGCTCCTCGTCACGCCGCGGTCGCGCCTCCTCCCCCGGGGCTCCGCGGCTCCTGCCGGCCCGCTGCTCTCATCGCGGCCGCCCCTCGGGCCTCCCGCTCGGCCTGCGGCTGTGTGAGGTCCCGCTGCGGTGCGTCGGTGCTGCTCGGTGATGAAGAACGGACGGAGCGGCGGCAGAGGAGAGCAGAAGGACAGCGTCCATAGGCTGAGCGGAGCGGGGGCGGGGCTACGCGGTGACGGAGGCACGCACAACAAAGATCAGCTGGTGGGGGGTCTAAACATAGAGCTGCAGATAAACATAGAAGCGCGCACACGCACACGCACAGCTGTAGTACTACGACGGTTTAAAGTATTTATAAACGCACACAAGCACAAACATGCATGCACGGGCACACACAGGGATGATGGCGAGCCTTACAGGAAACACAGCTGACCTTACGTCATGATGCTTTTGATCAGAGCAGGGCCGCTCTGACGTCATCACGTTTTTTTGATTAAAAAGTGCAGATTCAGATCAGTGCAGAGTTAGCAGAGTTAGCATTAGCACCCCCTGTTCCTCCCCATTCAGAGAGGCTGCTTCAGGAAAACGCCTGACACGCACAGGAGACTTCAGTGTTTGATCTGGAACAATAAAGTCAGTCTGACCCTGCTGTGCCTTTAAATTATAATGGTTCACAAACCAAATCTGGTCACTAATAATCAGGAAACCATCAAACAGGATGTTAAACACCAGAAATACTGCGGAGACTTCTCCAATGATCCGCCATGTTTGTAGTCCATCAGTGATCAATAACAACTTTTCACTTTCACTGCTGTGCTGCCCATGTCAGTTTAATCATGTCAGTTTAATCGTGTCGGTTTGATCGTGTCTGTTTGATCGGGTCGGTTTGATCGTGTCAGTTTGATCGTGTCAGTTTAATCGTGTCGGTTTGATCGTGTCAGTTTGATCGTGTCAGTTTGATCGTGTCTGTTTGATCGTGTCGGTTTGATCGTGTCGGTTTGATCGTGTCGGTTTGATCGTGTCGGTTTGATCGTGTCTGTTTGATCGTGTCGGTTTGATCGTGTCGGTTTAATCGTGTCGGTTTGATCGTGTCGGTTTGATCGTGTCTGTTTGATCGTGTCGGTTTAATCGTGTCGGTTTGATCATGAGGCTCCTCTGGAGATTCCGTAAACACCAGCGGGTTAAAGGTCATTTCAGGGATTTTCTGCAGGTGTGAAGGAGGTCACGACCTCTGCCTGTGACAAGCAGAAAACACACTTGTGGGAGGAGCCTTTATAACTATGACATCATAAACCACAGGAAGTAAACCTGAGCATTCAGAGGGAAGTGGACGCTTCACCTGACGCTAACACCTGACTAACACCTGAGACTAACACCTGAGGACGCTAACACCTGAGAACGCTAACACCTGAGGACGCTAACACCTGAGGACGCTAACACCTGAGGACGCTAACACCTGAATACGCTAACACCTGAGAACGCTAACACCTGAGGACGCTAAAGCCTGAGGACGCTAACACCTGAGGACGCTAACACCTGAGGACGCTAACACCTGAGAGCTAACACCTGAGGATGCTAACGCCTGAGGATGCTAACACCTGAGGACGTTAAAGCCTGAGGACGTTAAAGCCTGAGGACGTTAAAGCCTGAGGACGCTAACATCTGAGGATGCTAACACCTGAGAACGCTAACACCTGAGGACGCTAAAACCTGAGAGCTAACACCTGAGGATGCTAACACCTGAGGACACTAACACCTGAGGATGCTAACACCTGAGGACGTTAAAGCCTGAGGATGCTAACACCTGAGGACGTTAAAGCCTGAGGATGCTAACATCTGAGGATGTTAAAGCCTGAGGATGCTAACACCTGAGGACGTTAAAGCCTGAGGACGTTAACATCTGAGGATGCTAACACCTGAGAACGCTGACACCTGAGGACGCTAAAACCTGAGAGCTAACACCTGAGGATGCTAACACCTGAGGACGTTAAAGCCTGAGGATGCTAACATCTGAGGATGTTAAAGCCTGAGGACGTTAAAGCCTGAGGATGCTAACATCTTAGGATTCTAACACCTGAGGATGCTAACACCTGAGGACGTTAAAGCCTGAGGATGCTAATACCTGAGGACGTTAAAGCCTGAGGATGCTAACATCTGAGGATGTTAAAGCCTGAGGATGCTAACACCTGAGGAAGCTAACACCTGAGGACGTTAAAGCCTGAGAATGCTAACACCTGAGAATGCTAACACCTGAGAACACTAACACCTGAGGACGCTAACACCTGAGAACGCTAACACCTGAGGACGTTAAAGCCTGAGGATGCTAACATCTGAGAATGCTAACACCTGAGAACACTAACACCTGAGGACGCTTACACCGGAGAACGCTAACACCTGAGGACGTTAAAGCCTGAGGATGCTAACATCTTAGGATGCTAACACCTGAGGACGTTAAAGCCTGAGGATACTAACACCTGAGAATGTTAAAGCCTGAGGATGCTAACATAATAGGATGCTAACAACTGAGGTTGCTAACACCTGAGGACGTTAAAGCCTGAGGATGCTAACACCTGAGAATGTTAAAGCCTGAGGATGCTAACATCTTAGGATGCTAACACCTGAGGTTGCTAACACCTGAGGACGTTAAAGCCTGAGGATGCTAACATCTTAGGATGCTAACACCTGAGGATGCTAACACCTGAGGACGTTAAAGCCTGAGGATGCTAACATCTTAGGATGCTAACACCTGAGGATGCTAACACCTGAAGGCTTCTCTCCTCCACAGTGGAGACAGGTGTGAGGTTCTATACCTGCAGCATCAAACTGACATCCAGGTAAGAATGTTCACATCAGGTCCAAAGTGTGGGCGTGTCAGAGGTCAGAGTGACCTGTCTGACTCAGGTGTTAGATCAGCTGACCCCTGGAGCCCACACCTAGATGACCTTTGGGGTCATGTCCGTCTCTTTAAGGTGAATCATGTCCAACATGGAGAAGAGTTCTCTGCAGCACCTTCACTCCTCCTGTCAACAGGGCTGATACGATTGGATGAGAGCAGTGTGATGTCATCATCTGGTCATGTGACACTAAAGCAGACTAAGAGGATCAGAGCTTCCTGTTTGTGCTCCACAGAAGAAGAAGAGAGTGTCCAGGTGAACAAGCGGGGCAGTGTCCAGGTGAACGAGCGGGGCAGTGTCCAGGTGAACGAGCGGGGCAGTGTCCAGGTGAACGAGCGGGGGGCAGTGTCCAGGTGAACAAGCGGGGCAGTGTCCAGGTGAACGAGCGGGGCAGTGTCCAGGTGAACGAGCGGGGGGCAGTGTCCAGGTGAACGAGCGGGGGGCAGTGTCCAGGTGAACAAGCGGGGCAGTGTCCAGATGAACAAGCGGGACAGTGTCCAGGTGAACGAGCAGGGCAGTGTCCAGGTGAACGAGCGGGGCAGTGTCCAGGTGAACGAGCGGGGCAGTGTCCAGGTGAACGAGCGGGGCAGTGTCCAGGTGAACGAGCGGGGGGCAGTGTCCAGGTGAACGAGCAGCTGAACGGTCCGAGCACTGACTTCTTTTCAAGATTTGATGATTGATTAGTTATTTGTTAATTGATTCGTTTATTTATTATTTGATTAGTAAATTATTTAATTTATTAGTTTATTTGTTAATTGATTTGTTAATTAGCTGGTTGATTGACAGATGAGGGCGTGTCTGCTGCTCCTGCTGGTCGGCCTCTCCGTGTGCGTGCTCAGGGCCTCCTGCAGTCTGCCCAGCTTCACGCCGGCCCCCCCTCAGCTGCAGGTAGGAGCAGTGCATGCTGGGAGGGCTCTGATGTTTACTGTGAGGAGACTCATCAGGTGTTGTTTCAGGTGGACGTGGCGTGGGACTCGGCGGTGAGCGCGGAGCGACTTCCTGGACTTTGTCGGCGCCTGAAGAGACGCAGGGTCACCGTGCTGGTGAGTGAGCTCACCTGGGCAGGTGGCATGTGGACGGGAAAGGCCTTCAGATGTCAGGCGTGGAACCAGGAGGGTCCATGACCTTGACCTTGAGGCACTTAGAGGTCATCCCTGAGTCAGAGCACCTGTGGAGGTCAGACGGAACCACTTCAGAGGCTGTGACCTTCACCTTTGACCTCTGACATATAAACAGTCCAATCGTTGACACTGGGTGAGCATGAGGTCAAAGTTTAAAGGTCAAACTCCCAGAGACGTGTTTCTGTTTTTTCTTCTTTCAGTGCAACAAGGAGAAGTTCTGCTGGAGGGGGCGGAGCCAGCAGACACTCAGGGGGAGGGGCCAGAAGGCTCGTTCAGGCCAGGTGTGCGTGTGCCCGCGAGGCTCCAGGTGCTCCCGCTTCTTCATCCACAGCCTGTGACCTCTGGCTGGTTGACCTGACGACCTTCAACCTTAAACTTCCTACAACGCTAAAAACTGTTAGACCGTCACACCTGAAGACGGTCACACCTGAAGACCGTCACACCTGAAGACGGTCACACCTGAAGACCGCCACACCTGAAGACCGCCACACCTGAAGAGCGTCTGACCTGAAGACCGCCACACCTGAAGACTGCCACACCTGACGACCTTCACACCTGAAGACCATCACACCTGAAGACGGTCACAGCTGAAGACGGTCACACCTGAAGACCGTCACACCTGAAGACCGTCACACCTGAAGACGGTCACACCTGAAGACGGTCACACCTGAAGACCGCCACACCTGAAGACCACCACACCTGAAGATGGTCACACTTGAAGACCGCCACACCTGAAGACAGTCACACCTGAAGACCGTCACACCTGAAGACCGCCACTCCTAGGACAGTCACACCTGAAGACGGTCGCACCTGAAGACGGTCGCACCTGAAGACGGTCACACCTGAAAACGGTCACACCTGAAGACAGTCACACCTGAAGACGTCACATCTGAAGACGGTCACACTTGAAGAATGCCACACCTGAAGACAGTCACACCTGAAGAACGCCACACCTGAAGACGGTCGCACCTGAAGACGGTCACACCTGAAGACGGTCACACCTGAAAACGGTCACACCTGAAGACAGTCACACCTGAAGACGTCACACCTGAAGACGGTCACACTTGAAGAATGCCACACCTGAAGACAGTCACACCTGAAGACCGCCACACCTGAAGACCGTCACACCTGAAGACCGTCACACCTGAAGACCGCCACACCTGAAGACCACAACACCTGAAGACCGTCACACCTGAAGACCGTCACACCTGAAGACCGCCACACCTAGGACAGTCACACCTGAAAACGGTCACACCTGAAGACCATCACACCTGAAGACGGTCACACCTGAAGACCGTCACACCTGAAGACAGACACACCTGAAGACAGTCACACCTGAAGACCGTCACACCTGAAGACGGTCACACTTGAAGAATGCCACACCTGAAGACAGTCACACCTGAAGACCGCCACACCTGAAGACCGTCACACCTGAAGACAGTCACACCTGAAGACCGTCACACCTGAAGACGGTCACACTTGAAGAATGCCACACCTGAAGACAGTCACACCTGAAGACCGCCACACCTGAAGACGGTCACACCTGAAGACCGTCACACCTGAAGACCGCCACACCTGAAGACCACAACACCTGAAGACCGTCACACCTTAAGACCGTCACACCTGAAGACCACCACACCTGAAGACGGTCACACCTGAAGACCGCCACACCTGAAGACCGCCACACCTGAAGACGGTCACACCTGAAGACCGCCACACCTGAAGACGGTCACACTTGAAGACCGCCACACCTGAAGACAGTCACACCTGAAGACCGTCACACCTGAAGACCGCCACACCTAGGACAGTCACACCTGAAAACGGTCACACCTGAAGACCGTCACACCTGAAGACCGTCACACCTGAAGACGGTCGCACCTGAAAACAGTCGCACCTGAAGACCGCCGCACCTGAAGACCGTCACACCTGAAGACCGTCACACCTGAAGACGGTCACACATGAAGACGGTCACACCTGAAAACGGTCACACCTGAAGACCGTCACACCTGAAGACCGTCACACCTGAAGACGGTCACACTTGAAGAATGCCACACCTGAAGACAGTCACACCTGAAGACCGCCACACCTGAAGACGGTCACACCTGAAGACGGTCACACCTGAAGACCGCCACACCTGAAGACCACAACACCTGAAGACCGTCACACCTGAAGACCGTCACACCTGAAGACCACCACACCTGAAGACCACCACACCTGAAGACGGTCACACCTGAAGACCGCCACACCTGACGACCGCCACACCTGAAGACCGTCACACCTGAAGACCGTCACACCTGACTACGGTCACACCTGAAGACGGCCACACCTGACGACAGTCACACCTGAAGACCGCCACACCTGAAGAAGGCCACACCTGAAGACGTCACACCTGAAGACGGTCACACCTGAAGACGGTCACACCTGAAAACGGTCACACCTGAAGACGGTCACACCTGAAGACAGTCACACCTGAAGACAGTCAAACTTGAAGACCGCCACACCTGAAGACAGTCACAGCTGAAGACAGTCACAGCTGAAGACAGTCACACCTGAAAACGGTCACACCTGAAGACCGCCACACCTGAAGACGGTCACACCTGAAGACCGTCACACCTGAAGACCACCACACCTGAAGACGGTCACACCTGAAGACCGCCAAACCTGACGACCGTCACACCTGAAGACCGTCACACCTGAAGACCGTCACACCGGAAGACCGTCACACCTGAAGACGGTCACTCGATGTCACACCTGAAGACCGTCACACCTGAAGACGTCACACCTGATGACCACCACACCTGAAGACCGTCACACCTGAAGACCGCCGCACCTGAAGACGCTCACACCTGAAGACGCTCACACCTGAAGACCGCCGCACCTGAAGACCGTCGCACCTGACGACCGTCGCACCTGATGACCGTCGCACCTGACGACCGCCACACCTGAAGACCGTCACACCTCATGAATCCAGAGTTTTTATTGACGCCCTCAGAGTGACGTAAGCCCCGCCCTGAACTCTGACGTCCAATCAGAATCTGTGTTTCACACTGACCAATCAGATCCGGCCCTCAAACATGATGAATAAACTAAAGAGTTTGATAAATCAAACACGTCTGAATATTCAGAGTTTATAAACAGTGCTGGTGGTCACCTCCACGTTTGTGAGTGTGTTTTAATTTCTAATGATCAGAAATCATCGACATCAGAAAAATCATATTTATTTGTTCAATCACTGATTGGACAGTTTCAGTCTCAGGAAGCTGCTCCATGTGGATGAATAACATCTCATTTGAAATCAGATTTTTTTTTTACTGCGGCTGTTCAACACAGAAAATAAACATGACAATAATAAATGAAATAATCAGAGGTGTGGCTCTTTAGAAAGGGAGGCTGTAAAAATACAAATCTCTGTGAGGAGAAGAAGATTTACAGGAGCAGGAGTCTGTGAAGCTCTCCTGATTTTCTTTTCTTTAACACCCGGGCTGAGCCTGATCACCAAACACAGAGACGACCATCCCAACCCGAACACCAATTACAATTTAATAAACATATCAAAGCAGCCATCCGTCAGGGGGTGGAGCATCCTGAACCAGCCAGCCAACCTCAGGGCCACATAGAGAGACAGACAACCATTCACGCTCTCACTCATGCTGACGGACATTAAAACATTGTTTTAATCATAATATAAAAACATGATTGAAAATTACTATAAATAATAATGTAATAAAATATGGCTATCATAGAATATAACAAATAAATAAAACACAGTAAAGATTACACATTTGATTAATATATACATATATATATATATTGCAAATCCTTTTCAACTTATATTCAATTGAATACACAGCAAAGACAAGATACTTAATGTTCAAACTGGTAAACTTTATTTTTTGCAAATATTAGCTCATTTGGAATTTGATCCCTGCAACATGTTTCTAAAAAGCTGCACAAGTGTCAAAAAAGACTGAGAAAGTTGAGGAATGCTCATCAAACACTTATTTGGAACATCCCACAGGTGAACAGGCTAATTGGGAACAGGTGGGTGCCATGATTGGGTATAAAAGCAGCTTCCCTGAAATGCTCAGTCATTCACAAACAAGGATGGGGCGAGGGTCACCACTTTGTGAACAAATGCGTGAGCAAATTGTCCAACAGTTTAAGAACAACATTTCTCAACCAGCTATTGCAAGGAATTTAGGGATTTTATCATCTACGGTCCGTAATATCATCAAAAGGTTCAGAGAATCTGGAGAAATTACTGCACGGAAGCAGCAAGGCCCAAAACCAACATTGAATGCCTGTGACCTTCGATCCCTCAGGCGGTACTGCATCAAAAACCGGCATCACTGTGTAAAGGATATCACCACATGGGCTCAGGAACACTTCAGAAAACCACTGTCAGTTGAAAACGGTCACGGAAGGTAATGTTCATTACACCTGAAGTGCCTCACACCTGAAGATGAAGACCGTCACCTACACCTGAAGACCACTTGACTGAAGAGTCACACCTGAAGACCGTCAAACCTGACAGACACCGTCACCTGAAGCGCTCACACCTGAAAGGGAAGAACCATCCGGACTGTTATAGGAGCAAAGTTCAAAAGCCAGCATCTGTGATGGTATGGGGGTGTATTAGTGCCCAAGGCATGGGTAACTTACACATCTGTGAAGGCACCATTAATGCTGAAAGGTACATACAGGTTTTGGAGCAACATATGTTGCCATCCAAGCAACGTCTTTTCATGGACGCCCCTGCTTATTTCAGCAAGACAATGCCAAGCCACATTCTGCACGTGTTACAACAGCGTGGCCAGTAGTAAAAGAGTGCAGGTACTAGACTGGCCTGCCTGTAGTCAGACCTGTCCCCATTGAAAATGTGTGGCACATTATGAAGTGTAAAATACAACAACGGAGACCCCGGACTGTTGAACAACTTAAGCTGTACATCAAGCAAGAATGGGAAAGAATTCCACCTGAAAAGCTTCAAAAATTGGTCTCCTCAGTTCCCAAACGTTTACTGAGTGTTGTTAAAAGGAAAGGCGATGTAACACAGTGGTAAAAATGACCCTGTGACAACTTTTTTGCATTGTGTTGCTGCCATTAAATTCTAAGTTGATGATTATTTGCAAAAGAAAATAAAGTTTCTCAGTTCAAACATTAAGTATCTTGTCTTTGCTGTGTATTCAATTGAATATAAGTTGAAAAGGATTTACAGATCATTGTATTCTGTTTTTATTTACGATTTACACAACGTGCCAACTTCACTGGTTTTGGGGTTTTATATATCTATATATCTATACATATACATATATATATATATATATATATATATATACACATATATATATATATATATATATATATATATATATATATATTTATATATGTATATATGTATATGTATATATATATATATACATATATATATATGTACTCAACATACTGAATTAAGATGAATGTACAAAATAAAATAAGCATGGCAAAATATGATATAAAATCAAACGTTAATAAAATTAAATATAAATGTAAGACAATAAAAAACAGATAAAATAAATTATTTAAAATTGATATTATAAAATATGATAAACGTAAGAAAAAAATAAAAGATTGAATCTAAAATATTAAACATAATTAATATCTTATATCAATATAACTGATATTAAACCATGTAAATACTATCATAACAAAATAATAAAAATAAGATAAACAAAATTAAAGTTGATCAGTTTAAAAAAAAGTTAAGTTATAAATATAAAGTAGTTGTCTGTTAACTTTGTGACATCACTTCTGCTCACAGATCAGTTTTTAATGACAAGAACCTAAAATGTTTACAACTTGAAACAGATGCTACGTCACTTCCGCCTGCTCGTGCTCTTCCAACGGTTATGTTTCCAACACAGCGGCTGAGTCTGCGCAAAGCAGCCGGAGGGCCCATGATCCGGAAGTGACGTGTTTGGCCTTCACAGTAAAAGATGGGGAGTCTTGAAACGATGAGCTGAAGAGTGGGAGGATGTGTTCAGCCTTTGTCTTCTTCTCTGAACATAAAACAGCTGCGGATTCAAAACAAGTATTTTATTTAAATTTTATGTCATACAAGGTGAATAGGTGAAGGTAAATTATTCCAATGAATAACAATTACATCTTAAATTCAAAAATAAAAAATATATTTGAACAAATCAAATAATGTCATAGAAAGTGGATTATAGTTGTTGAAAATTACCGTGAAATTTTACTACTGAAAATTCATCTTAATTATTGGTAATATATTATGTAAATATTAAAAAAATAAAAAGCATATAATTCATTTTTCCGTTAAAATGTTGATAGAAAAGACACTTCTTTTAAATTTATTTTTATTTCCATCATTTCGTCGAAGATTGTGATAAATCTAACCAACACATGATCAGACTGCTGTGTTTTCTCCCTGCTGAGGCAGAGGAAGGGTTTTTATTTGTTCATTTAACAGAAATTAAAGGTTTTTATTTGTTCATTTAACAGAAATTAAAGGTTTTTATTTGTTCATTTAACAGAAATTAAAGGTTTTTATTTGTTCATTTAACAGAAATTAAAGGTTTTTATTTGTTCATTTAACAGAAATTAAAGGTTTTTATTTGTTCATTTAACAGAAATTAAAGGTTTTTATTTGTTCATTCAACAGAAATTAAAGGTTTTTATTTGTTCATTTAACAGAAATTAAAGGTTTTTATTTGTTCATTTAACAGAAATTAAAGGTTTTTATTTGTTCATTTAACAGAAATTAAAGGTTTTTATTTGTTCATTTAACAGAAATTAAAGGTTTTTATTTGTTCATTTAACAGAAATTAAAGGTTTTTATTTGTTCATTTAACAGAAATTAAAGGTTTTTATTTGTTCATTTAACAGAAATTAAAGGTTTTTATTTGTTCATTTAACAGAAATTAAAGGTTTTTATTTGTTCATTTAACAGAAATTAAAGGTTTTTATTTGTTCATTCAACAGAAATTAAAGGTTTTTATTTGTTCATTCAACAGAAATTAAAGGTTTTTATTTGTTCATTCAACAGAAATTAAAGGTTTTTATTTGTTCATTTAAAAGAAATTAAAGGTTTTTATTTGTTCATTCAACAGAAATTAAAGGTTTTTATTTGTTCATTTAACAGAAATTAAAGGTTTTTATTTGTTCATTCAACAGAAATTAAAGGTTTTTATTTGTTCATTTAACAGAAATTAAAGGTTTTTATTTGTTCATTCAACAGAAATTAAAGGTTTTTATTTGTTCATTTAACAGAAATTAAAGGTTTTTATTTGTTCATTCAACAGATATATATATATATATTTATATTTGTTCATTTAACAGAAATTAAAGGTTTTATTTGTTCATTCAACAGAAATTAAAGGTTTTATTTGTTCATTTAAAAGAAATTAAAGGTTTTTATTTGTTCATTCAACAGAAATTAAAGGTTTTATTTGTTCATTTAACAGAAATTAAAGGTTTTATTTGTTCATTTAACAGAAATTAAAGGTTTTTATTTGTTCATTTAACAGAAATTAAAGGTTTTATTTGTTCATTTAACAGAAATTAAAGGTTTTTATTTGTTCATTTAACAGAAATTAAAGGTTTTTATTTGTTCATTTAACAGAAATTAAAGGTTTTTATTTGTTCATTTAACAGAAATTAAAGGTTTTTATTTGTTCATTCAACAGAAATTAAAGGTTTTTATTTGTTCATTTAACAGAAATTAAAGGTTTTTATTTGTTCATTTAACAGAAATTAAAGGTTTTTATTTGTTCATTTAACAGAAATTAAAGGTTTTTATTTGTTCATTTAACAGAAATTAAAGGTTTTTATTTGTTCATTTAACAGAAATTAAAGGTTTTTATTTGTTCATTCAACAGAAATTAAATTGTTACTGTGGTATCCAAAATATTTACAACACAGAGCTTTTATTTTGAAAAAAGTTGTTTGTTTTTTGGTATTTTAACATCAGTCTGCAGATCAGCTCGCGAGCACCGGAGCCGTTAATCACCTGCTCGGCCGTTACTCGGTAACCGATTCCCGCGCCTCCGAGCTCCTCTTCCCGCGCGCGTCCTAAGATGGCGGCCGTGTGACGGTGAGTGCTCGCTGTGCTAACGTTAGCATGTAGCCCCGGCCGAGCTAACAGTCGCTCCGTTTCCGGTGGTTTTCAGGTGTGTTTTTGTTGAAGCTCATCAATCAGCGCGGTCACCTGGAGCTCGGCTCATTCCGTGTGTCGTCACTAAGGCAGGTAAAGGTGTTGCGGCGCGTGATCAGCTCCGGTAGCTTGTTAGCACATGTGCTAACCCCGAGAGCCAGATAATAGGTCAAAGTCTGAGCTGGTAGACAGGTGAACAGGTGAACAGGTGAGGTTAGAGTGTGTAAACACAAGCAGGAGTGAACAAATGGATTTTTGTTAAAGATTAAAGCAGCAGGAAAACAACAACACAGGTACCTGCAGCAGGTGAGTGACGTCACTGAGGTGAGTTAATCACATCACCAGTGACGTCACGTCAGTATGAAAATGGGGACATTTCATCTTTACCTTTAGTTAGCTTCTTTGTAGGGCCGAGCGTTACAGCCCAAAACAAACTCTAACACGTTAATAATTAAAATAAAAATATGGACGAGCACGAGAGAGCACGCCGCCCTGCTGACGCCAGAATCATCGTGTCCACCGTGAAGACACGAAAACCTGAACCCTGATTCGGTTTTAAAAAGAAAAGCAGATACTTGAATGACTTAAGTTTGATTTTACATTTTTATCATTTCATTTTAAATATTTAAAGTGTTGTTAGTAAAGTTTAATGTTTTATTTTTTATTTAAAGTGTTGTTAGTAAAGTTTAATGTTTTATTTTTTATTTAAAGTGTTATTAGAAAAGTTTAATGTTTTATTTTTTATTTATAGTGTTAGTAAAGTTTAATGTTTTATTTTTTATTTAAAGTGTTGTTAGTAAAGTTTAATGTTTTATTTTTTTATTTAAAGTGTTGTTAGTAAAGTTTAATGTTTTATTTTTTTATTTATAGTGTTAGTAAAGTTTAATGTTTTATTTTTTATTTATAGTGTTAGTAAAGTTTAATGTTTTATTTTTTATTTAAAGTGTTGTTAGTAAAGTTTAATGTTTTATTTTTTATTTATAGTGTTATTAGAAAAGTTTAATGTTTTATTTTTTTTATTTAAAGTGTTGTTAGTAAAGTTTAATGTTTTATTTTTTTTATTTAAAGTGTTGTTAGTAAAGTTTAATGTTTTATTTTTTATTTAAAGTGTTGTTAGTAAAGTTTAATGTTTTATTTTTTATTTAAAGTGTTGTTAGTAAAGTTTAATGTTTTATTTTTTATTTAAAGTGTTGTTAGTAAAGTTTAATGTTTTATTTTTTATTTAAAGTGTTATTAGAAAAGTTTAATGTTTTATTTTTTATTTAAAGTGTTGTTAGTAAAGTTTAATGTTGTATTTTTTATTTAAAGTGTTGTTAGTAAAGTTTAATGTTTTATTTTTTATTTAAAGTGTTGTTAGTAAAGTTTAATGTTTTATTTTTTATTTAAAGTGTTGTTAGTAAAGTTTAATGTTTTATTTTTTATTTAAAGTGTTGTTAGTAAAGTTTAATGTTTTATTTTTTATTTAAAGTGTTGTTAGTAAAGTTTAATGTTTTATTTTTTATTTAAAGTGTTGTTAGTAAAGTTTAATGTTTTATTTTTTATTTAAAGTGTTGTTAGTAAAGTTTAATGTTTTTTTTTATTTAAAGTGTTGTTAGTAAAGTTTAATGTTTTTTTTTATTTAAAGTGTTGTTAGTAAAGTTTAATGTTTTATTTTTTATTTAAAGTGTTGTTAGTAAAGTTTAATGTTTTATTTTTTTATTTAAAGTGTTGTTAGTAAAGTTTAATGTTTTATTTTTTTATTTAAAGTGTTGTTAGTAAAGTTTAATGTTTTTTTTTATTTAAAGTGTTGTTAGTAAAGTTTAATGTTTTATTTTTTATTTAAAGTGTTAGTAAAGTTTAATGTTTTATTTTTTATTTAAAGTGTTGTTAGTAAAGTTTAATGTTTTATTTTTTTATTTAAAGTGTTGTTAGTAAAGTTTAATGTTTTATTTTTTATTTAAAGTGTTGTTAGTAAAGTTTAATGTTTTATTTTTTTATTTAAAGTGTTGTTAGTAAAGTTTAATGTTTTATTTTTTATTTAAAGTGTTGTTAGTAAAGTTTAATGTTTTATTTTTTATTTAAAGTGTTGTTAGTAAAGTTTAATGTTTTTTTTATTTAAAGTGTTGTTAGTAAAGTTTAATGTTTTATTTTTTATTTAAAGTGTTAGTAAAGTTTAATGTTTTATTTTTTTTATTTAAAGTGTTGTTAGTAAAGTTTAATGTTTTATTTTTTATTTAAAGTGTTGTTAGTAAAGTTTAATGTTTTATTTTTTATTTAAAGTGTTGTTAGTAAAGTTTAATGTTTTATTTTTTATTTAAAGTGTTGTTAGTAAAGTTTAATGTTTTATTTTTATTTAAAGTGTTGTTAGTAAAGTTTAATGTTTTTTTTTTATTTAAAGTGTTAGTAAAGTTTAATGTTTTATTTTTTTATTTAAAGTGTTGTTAGTAAAGTTTAATGTTTTATTTTTTATTTAAAGTGTTGTTAGTAAAGTTTAATGTTTTTTTTATTTAAAGTGTTGTTAGTAAAGTTTAATGTTTTATTTTTTATTTAAAGTGTTGTTAGTAAAGTTTAATGTTTTTTTTTATTTAAAGTGTTGTTAGTAAAGTTTAATGTTTTATTTTTTATTTAAAGTGTTGTTAGTAAAGTTTAATGTTTTATTTTTTATTTAAAGTGTTGTTAGTAAAGTTTAATGTTTTTTTTTTATTTAAAGTGTTGTTAGTAAAGTTTAATGTTTTATTTTTTATTTAAAGTGTTGTTAGTAAAGTTTAATGTTTTATTTTTTATTTAAAGTGTTAGTAAAGTTTAATGTTTTTTTTTTATTTAAAGTGTTGTTAGTAAAGTTTAATGTTTTATTTTTTATTTAAAGTGTAAGTAAAGTTTAATGTTTTATTTTTTATTTAAAGTGTAAGTAAAGTTTAATGTTTTATTTTTTATTTAAAGTGTTGTTAGTAAAGTTTAATGTTTTATTTTTTATTTAAAGTGTAAGTAAAGTTTAATGTTTTATTTTTTATTTAAAGTGTAAGTAAAGTTTAATGTTTTATTTTTTATTTAAAGTGTAAGTAAAGTTTAATGTTTTATTTTTTATTTAAAGTGTAAGTAAAGTTTAATGTTTTATTTTTTATTTAAAGTGTTGTTAGTAAAGTTTAATGTTTTATTTTTTATTTAAAGTGTTGTTAGTAAAGTTTAATGTTTTATTTTTTATTTAAAGTGTTGTTAGTAAAGTTTAATGTTTTATTTTTTATTTAAAGTGTTACTAGTAAAGTTTAATGTTTTATTTTTTATTTAAAGTGTTGTTAGTAAAGTGTAATGTTTTATTTTTTATTTAAAGTGTTCTTAGTAAAGTGTAATGTTTTATTTTTTATTTAAAGTGTTCTTAGTAAAGTTTAGTGTTTCATTTTTTATTTAAAGTTGTTAGTAAAGTTTAATGTTTTTTTTTTATTTAAAGTGTTGTTAGTAAAGTTTAATGTTTTATTTTTTATTTAAAGTGTTGTTAGTAAAGTTTAATGTTTCATTTTTTATTTAAAGTGTTGTTAGTAAAGTTTAATGTTTTATTTTTTATTTAAAGTGTTGTTAGTAAAGTTTAATGTTTTATTTTTTATTTAAAGTGTTGTTAGTAAAGTTTAATGTTTTATTTTTTATTTAAAGTGTTGTTAGTAAAGTTTAATGTTTTATTTTTTATTTAAAGTGTTGTTAGTAAAGTTTAATGTTTTATTTTTTATTTAAAGTGTTAGTAAAGTTTAATGTTTTATTTTTTTATTTAAAGTGTTGTTAGTAAAGTTTAATGTTTTATTTTTTATTTAAAGTGTTATTAGAAAAGTTTAATGTTTTATTTTTTATTTAAAGTGTTGTTAGTAAAGTTTAATGTTTTATTTTTTATTTAAAGTGTTGTTAGTAAAGTTTAATGTTTTATTTTTTATTTAAAGTGTTAGTAAAGTTTAGTGTTTTATTTTTTTTTATTTAAAGTGTTGTTAGTAAAGTTTAATGTTTTATTTTTTATTTAAAGTGTTGTTAGTAAAGTTTAATGTTTTATTTTTTATTTAAAGTGTTGTTAGTAAAGTTAAATGTTTTATTTTTTTTATTTAAAGTGTTGTTAGTAAAGTTTAATGTTTATTTTTTATTTAAAGTGTTGTTAGTAAAGTTTAATGTTTTATTTTTTATTTAAAGTGTTGTTAGTAAAGTTTAATGTTTTATTTTTTTATTTAAAGTGTTGTTAGTAAAGTTTAATGTTTTATTTTTTATTTAAAGTGTTGTTAGTAAAGTTAAATGTTTTATTTTTTTTATTTAAAGTGTTGTTAGTAAAGTTTAATGTTTTTTTTTATTTAAAGTGTTGTTAGTAAAGTTTAATGTTTTATTTTTTTATTTAAAGTGTTGTTAGTAAAGTTAAATGTTTTATTTTTTTATTTAAAGTGTTGTTAGTAAAGTTTAATGTTTTTTTTTTATTTAAAGTGTTAGTAAAGTTTAATGTTTTATTTTTTATTTAAAGTGTTAGTAAAGTTTAATGTTTTATTTTTTATTTAAAGTGTTGTTAGTAAAGTTTAATGTTTTATTTTTTAAAGTTGTTAGTAAAGTTTAATGTTTTTTTTTTATTTAAAGTGTTGTTAGTAAAGTTTAATGTTTTGTTTTTTATTTAAAGTGTTGTTAGTAAAGTTTAATGTTTTATTTTTTATTTAAAGTGTTGTTAGTAAAGTTTAATGTTTTATTTTTTTTTATTTAAAGTGTTGTTAGTAAAGTGTAATGTTTTATTTTTTATTTAAAGTGTTCTCAGTAAAGTTTAGTGTTTCATTTTTTATTTAAAGTTGTTAGTAAAGTTTAATGTTTTTTTTTTTATTTAAAGTGTTGTTAGTAAAGTTTAATGTTTTATTTTTTATTTAAAGTGTTGTTAGTAAAGTTTAATGTTTTATTTTTTATTTAAAGTGTTGTTAGTAAAGTGTAATGTTTTATTTTTTATTTAAAGTGTTGTTAGTAAAGTTTAATGTTTTATTTTTTATTTAAAGTGTTGTTAGTAAAGTTTAATGTTTTATTTTTTATTTAAAGTGTTATTAGTAAAGTTTAATGTTTCATTTCATGTGTTATCAGTAATGCTGACCTGAAGAAAAACCCAAACAGCCAATCAGATGAGGTCTGGGGGGCGGGGACAGTCTACCTGACAGGTGCTGATGGTCTTGTCTGGTTCCAGGTTTCGGCGCTCTGATCCAGCAGGAGTGAGTTCCAGGCGGTCCCGCGGCAGTCTCGGGTTCTTACGGTGGCGTGGTCCTGGTTCAGGGCGGGGCCGATGGAGAGCGACTGCCGGCTTCCCGTGGCGTGCTGTCGGCCTCGGGTCCTGGTGCTGCACGCTCTGTTCTGGGGCCTTGTGTCGCTCAGGTGAGTCTGGACCGGCTGATCCGGTCTGATGAGGGTCTGGGCTCATGTGTTTCTGAACGGCGTCCTTCTGTTTCAGGGTGTTCGGAGCGGCGCTGCTGAGTGACGAGAAGACCACAGGTGAGCAGCAGCAAAGCCTTCTGGGAAATGTGAGCAGCTGTGTAATATTTCCATCTGACCTTTGACCTCCTCCTGCAGCGCTGAAGCCCGCCGCCGCCCCCTGCTGGCTGCTGGAGGACTTCGTGGTGACGTTGGAGTGCTCCCAGTGCAGCGCCTTCCAGGCCGTACGTATGCAGTTAGACACAGCTGTCGTCATGGTAACGTGTGGCTGACGTGGTGGTTGTGTTTCAGAGGTCGTGGTCGGCGTGCGGGGCGACGGGATACGTGGAGAAAGTGAACTGCACGCGCAGCAACCGCGACGAGTACAAGAGGTGAGGCGAGCTCCCTGTGCATGTGTGGGTTTGTCTCCTCGTGTCCTCTAACGGTTTCTGTCCTCCTGGCAGCTGCCGCTCCGCCGTCATGGAGGAACACCTCTTCTGGAAGTTCGAGGCGGCCATGTTGGCTCTGACGGCGCTGTTCGCCGTCCTGGTGATCCTCCGTCAGCGCTCGCTGGACCGCCTCGCCTCGGAGAAAGTCCGCCGCCAGATTGAGTCCATCTAGGACCTGGACTGAGACTGCAGTGTTTCAAACAGGAGCTGGTCCAGACTGAGTCCAGGATCAGGACTACCAGATCAGCAGAGACCCATTTGGTGGGCCCTTTAAGAGAGACGGACCGGGACAGAACCAGAACCAGACCCCAAGAGTCTCAGAGACTGAAACCATAACCAGGAGGACACTTTTCAAAAAGACCGTTTGTGGATCTCAGTGACGGCATAAACCAGACTATACCATTTTGACTCTGGTCCTGAATGATGATCCAAAACCTCTTCATGGACTTAAACTGTGTGTGTGTGTGTGTGGGGGGGGGGGGGTGTCCTGTTGGATTTTATTTTAATAAAGACAAAAAAAATCTGATTTTCTTTGTTTCTGTTCTGCCATCAACACACTGAAGAAACCAGCAGGGGCAATCGACATAGACTTTAAATGAAGAGAGAGAGAGAGCATAGAGGGGCGATCGACATAGACTTTAAATAAAGAGAGAGAGAGCATAGAAGGGCGATCGACATAGACTTTAAATAAAGAGAGAGAGAGCATAGAAGGGCCATCGACATAGACTTTAAATAAAGAGAGAGAGAGCATAGAGGGGCCATCGACATAGACTTTAAATAAAGAGAGAGAGAGCATAGAGGGGCCATCGACATAGACTTTAAATAAAGAGAGAGAGAGCATAGAGGGGCCATCGACATAGACTTTAAATAAAGAGAGAGAGAGCATAGAGGGGCGATCAACATAGACTTTAAATAAAGAGAGAGAGCATAGAGGGGCCATCGACATAGACTTTAAATAAAGAGAGAGAGCATAGAGGGGCGATCGACATAGACTTTAAATAGAGAGAGCATAGAGGGGCCATCGACATAGACTTTAAATAGAGAGAGCATAGAGGGGCCATCGACATAGACTTTAAATAGAGAGAGCATAGAGGGGCGATCAACATAGACTTTAAATAGAGAGAGCATAGAGGGGCCATCGACATAGACTTTAAATAGAGAGAGCATAGAGGGGCCATCGACATAGACTTTAAATAGAGAGAGCATAGAGGGGCGATCAACAGACTTTAAATAAAGAGAGAGAGCATAGAGGGGCGATCGACAGTCTTTAAATAAATAGAGTGAGCATAGAGGGGCGATCAACAGACTTTAAATAAAGAGAGAGAGCATAGAGGGGCGATCGACAGACTTTAAATAAAGAGAGAGAGCATAGAGGGGCCATCGACATAGACTTTAAATAAAGAGAGAGAGAGCATAGAGGGGCGATCGACATAGACTTTAAATAAAGAGAGAGAGAGCATAGAGGGGCGATCGACATAGACTTTAAATAGAGAGAACATAGAGGGGCGATCGACAGACTTTAAATAGAGAGCATAGAGGGGCCATCGACATAGACTTTAAATAAAGAGAGAGAGAGCATAGAGGGGCGATCAACATAGACTTTAAATAAAGAGAGAGAGCATAGAGGGGCGATCGACATAGACTTTAAATAAAGAGAGAGCATAGAGGGGCGATCGACATAGACTTTAAATAAAGAGAGAGCATAGAGGGGCGATCGACATAGACTTTAAATAGAGAGAGCATAGAGGGGCCATCGACATAGACTTTAAATAGAGAGAGCATAGAGGGGCGATCAACAGACTTTAAATAAAGAGAGAGAGCATAGAGGGGCGATCGACAGACTTTAAATAAAGAGAGAGAGCATAGAGGGGCCATCGACATAGACTTTAAATAAAGAGAGAGAGAGCATAGAGGGGCGATCGACATAGACTTTAAATAAAGAGAGAGAGAGCATAGAGGGGCGATCGACATAGACTTTAAATAGAGAGAACATAGAGGGGCGATCGACAGACTTTAAATAGAGAGAGCATAGAGGGGCCATCGACATAGACTTTAAATAAAGAGAGAGAGCATAGAGGGGCGATCAACATAGACTTTAAATAAAGAGAGAGAGCATAGAGGGGCCATCGACATAGACTTTAAATAAAGAGAGAGAGAGCATAGAGGGGCCATCGACATAGACTTTAAATAAAGAGAGAGAGAGCATAGAGGGGCGATCGACATAGACTTTAAATAGAGAGAACATAGAGGGGCGATCGACAGACTTTAAATAGAGAGAGCATAGAGGGGCCATCGACATAGACTTTAAATAAAGAGAGAGAGAGCATAGAGGGGCGATCAACATAGACTTTAAATAAAGAGAGAGAGCATAGAGGGGCGATCGACATAGACTTTAAATAAAGAGAGAGCATAGAGGGGCGATCGACAGACTTTAAATAGAGAGAGCATAGAGGGGCCATCGACATAGACTTTAAATAAAGAGAGAGAGAGCATAGAGGGGCGATCAACATAGACTTTAAATAAAGAGAGAGAGCATAGAGGGGCGATCGACATAGACTTTAAATAAAGAGAGAGCATAGAGGGGCGATCGACATAGACTTTAAATAAAGAGAGAGCATAGAGGGGCGATCGACATAGACTTTAAATAGAGAGAGCATAGAGGGGCCATCGACATAGACTTTAAATAAAGAGAGAGAGAGCATAGAGGGGCGATAGACATAGACTTTAAATAGAGAGAGCATAGAGGGGCGATCGACAGACTTTAAATAAAGAGAGAGAGAGCATAGAGGGGCCATCGACATAGACTTTAAATAAAGAGAGAGAGAGCATAGAGGGGCGATCAACATAGACTTTAAATAAAGAGAGAGAGGTTTCTTCTTCTCGAGGTCCTCAGGTGAAGTCAGAGACAGACGTTTTTTGTCTGAACAGATTTTAATTGATCAGAAAATCAGATTTAAAATCAGGAGATAAAAAAAATAAAACTAATCCAGAGTGATAATCAGTAAAATTGCTGCGTCATCGATATAAAACACGTAAAGAAAGGTTTATATGTTAAACATCCTGATTGGCTGAAGGTCTCCGTGATGTCACACAGTCTTTAAAAACAGTCTTACTGGCCACGCCCCCACTGTCAGTTAATTGGTTCATAGGCCAGATTGGCGGGCAATGACCTCTTCCGGGCCCAGACGCAGACTCCGCCCAGCAGCAGGAGGATCATGGGAGTTCCCAGGCCGACCGCCATCACGCTGAGGACCAGCGGAGAGAAGGAGTCGACCGGGGGGCAGCCGACGCCCACCAGCGCCGTCCTGTCAGAGAGGAAGTGCTCTTATTGTGAAGGACCTCAAAGCTCATGGTGCAGAATCAAAGACCTTCAAACTAAAAGCATGAGGACAGGATTTAAAATGAGGGACCCACCAGTGGAGGAAGCGCGTGCTGTTGTAGAACGGATCTCCGGCGATGCCGAAGCTCACGTTCAGGCCGACGCCCCGCGGGTCTATGAAGAACGCTCGCACCAGCGCCGACGCCGCCGACGCCTCCTCGCCGCTCTGAGGCTGAGGCTCCGAGTGTCGGCACGGCATGGCGTCCTCCAGAGCAGGGTCAGGCCGACGGTACGCCACGGGCTTCCACTGAGCGAAACCAAGAACGTCAGAGGAACCATTCACCACTGCCACCCACTGAGACACCTGAGGGTCAAAGGTCAACAAATGATCAAGATGGAAGATAAAGAGCAGTGCAAAGGTGAGTCAGGTGAGTCAGGTGAGTCGGGTGAGTCGGGTGAGCCGGGTGAGTCGGGTGAGTCGTGTGTGTCGGGTGAGTCGGGTGAGTCGGGTGTCGGGTGAGTCGGGTGAGTCGGGTGTGTCGGGTGTCGGGTGTGTCGGGTGAGTCGGGTGTCGGGTGAGTCGGGTGAGTCGGGTGTGTCAGATGAGTCGGGTGTGTCGGGTGAGTCGGGTGTCGGGTGAGTTGGGTGAGTCGGGTGTGTCGGGTGAGTCGGGTGAGTCGGGTGTGTCAGATGAGTCGGGTGTGTCGGGTGAGTCGGGTGTCGGGTGAGTCGGGTGTGTCGGGTGAGTCGGGTGTCGGGTGAGTCGGGCGTATCAGGTGTGTCGGATGAGTCTGATGAGTCGGGTGTGTCGGGTGCAGTGGCGGCTGCTGGTCAGTCAGGGAGGGGAAGCTCATTTTTTTTCTGGCCTACATCATAAATTTATTTATTTATGTATGTAAATGATCTGTGACCCTGTTGTACCAACTAGGTGTCTTTTCCAGGGATTTTATTCCCCAAAACCCACTTTTGACCAGACAACACATTTTATTTGTGACAGCACTTCCAATGAGCCATCTCACCTTGTCATACCAGGAATGCTTAAAAGATCTGATACTTTTCCCCACCTTTTGCACTAAATCAATCTAGGAGTTGATCTGCCCTGCTGTTTAACTCTAGTTTTCTCTTCGTAAGGAAGACAATCAAATGGCCTCGCCAAAATCTGGTCTACAACATTCATACTATCTGCCATGACGTGCAGCTTGCTAGCAGCTGGAGCAGCTATGTGAAACTACTGTTTGACGGGCTGTGAATGTGAGTGAGAGGGAGAAAGCTCCCCAGCCACAGCTGCTCGTTTGTGAAAAGAAAAAATTGACAGGAGAGAATCTTCAAACACTGGCAGCTAGACATTTTTAAGAAAGATAAAATCGCTGGTGATCGATAAAGCCTCCGGATCAGTCCAGAACAACTGAATGTAAAACTTAGAAGGTACCCCGGTGAAGCGTGAGCCTTCACGATCGCTGATTGGCTCATTTTACTGTCAATCAAAAAAGGATTAGACCTCAGACAGATCATCCAATCATCATGCAGAAGCTCAGCGTCCAGGCCAGCCCACTGCCTCATAGACCCCCAGAGACGCTGAGCGTCCGATGGGCGGGACAAAGCCCAGCGTTTATCCAATGACCGTCCAGTTTCCACAGTGGAACAACCCACTCTATATTTAAACGCTGAAGTCTGAAGACGCTCAGCGTCCGGCTGTGTTGAAGCACTAAGATGCAGCGGGGATGAATGAGAAGGAAGTCGCTCCAGTTACCTGTGATAAGTAGCTGATTCTGAACAAAAGATGAAGGTATTCTAGAGCATATTTAGTCAATGAAATGTACACACAGCAGGACATATCAACACTTTTTTGGGGGACATTTTAGGGGAAGCTGAGCTTCCCTTGCAGTCTTAGAGCAATCGCCACTGGTCGGGTGTGTCGGGTGAGTCGGGTGTGTCGGGTGAGGTGACTGGCTGATTGACCTGATGTTGACTTCATCAGTCTGACACCTGAGACAGGTGTGAAGGCCTCAAGGGACAAGAGATGACCATTTAAGGACAAGGTCATGATGAGGTCATGGTGATGAGGTCACGATGATGAGGTCATGATGTCATGTTGAGGTCATGATCATGAGGTCACGTTGAGTTCATGATCACGAGGTCATGATGAGGTCATGATGATGAGGTCATAGTGATGAGGTCATGTTGAGGTCATGATCAGGTCATGATGAGGTCATGTTGAGGTCCTGATCATGAGGTCATGATGAGGTCATGATGAGGTCATGTTGAGGTCATGATCATGAGGTCATGATGAGGTCATGATGAGGTCATGTTGAGGTCATGATCATGAGGTCATGTTGAGGTCATGTTGAGGTCATGATCATGAGGTCATGTTGATGAGGTCATAGTGATGAGGTCATGTTGAGGTCATGATCATGAGGTCATGTTGAAGTCCTGATCATGAGGTCATGTTGAGGTCATGGTGATGAGGTCACAAGTTATTCAGACTTCAGCAGAGCGGTATATTTTTTGGCCTGGCTCATAAAACGATGCAGAAAGAGGTCAAACATGATCATGAAAAAGTAGGAAAGTTTGAGTTCTGATGAATGGACTTTTTGATGTTGTGATGTTTGATGTATGATGTGATGTGATGTTTGATGTAGTGATGTTTGATGTTTTGATGTTTGATGTTGTGATGTTTGATGTAGTGATGTTTTGATGTTTTGATGTTTGATGATGTGATGTTTGATGTTGTGATGTTTTGATGTTTTGATGTTTGTTTGATGTTGTGATGTTGATATTTGATGTGATTTTTGATGTTGTGATGTGATGTTTTGATGTTGTGATGTGATGTTTTGATGGATGTTGTGATGTTGTGATATTTTGATGGATGTGATGTGATGTGATGTTTTGATGTTGTGATGTTTTGGTGTTTGATGTTTGATGTTTTTATGTTTTGTTGTTTTGATGTTGTGATTTTTGGATGTTTGATGTTTGATGTTGTGATGTTTTGATGTTTGATGTTGTGATGTGATGTTTTTGTTTTGTTGTTTTGATGTTGTGATTTTTGATGTTTGATGTTGTGATGTTTTGATGTTTGATGTTGTGATGTTGTGATGTTTGATGTTGTGATGTTTTTATATTTTGTTGTTTTGATGTTTTGTTGTTTTGATGTTGTGATGTGATGTTGTGATGTTTGATGTTGTGATGTTGTGATGTTTTTGTTTTGTTGTTTTGATGTTTTGTTGTTTTGTTGTTTTGATGTTGTGATGTTTGATGTTGTGATGTTTTGATGTTTGATGTTGTGATGTTTTGATGTTGTGATGTGATGTTTGATGTTGTGATGTTTTGATGTTGTGATGTGATGTTTTGATGTTTGATGTGATGTTTGATGTTTTGATGTTTGATGTTGTGATTTTTGATGTTGTGATGTTGTGATGTTGTGATGTTTGATTTTTGATGTTGTGATGTTGTGATGTTTGATGTTTGATGTTGTGATGTTTGATGTTGTGATGTTGTGATGTTTGATGTTGTGATTTTTGATGTTGTGATGTTGTGATTTTTGATGTTGTGATGTTTGATGTTCTATGTTGGATGTTGTGATGTTTTGATGTTTTGATGTTGTGATGTGATGTGATGTTTTGATGTTTGATGTGATGTTTGATGTTGTGATGTTGTGATATTTTGATGTTTGATGTTGTGATGTTTGATGTTGTGATGTTGTGATGTTTTGATGTTTGATGTGATGTTTGATGTTGTGATGTTTTGTTGTTTTGATGTTTGATATTGTGATGTTTGTTTTGTTGTTTGTTGTTTTGATGTTTGTTGTTGTGATGTTTTGATGTTTGATGTTTGATGTTGTGATGTTTTGATGTTTGATGTTGTGATGTTGTGATGTTTTGATGTTTGATGTTGTGATGTTTTGTTGTTGTTTTGATGTTTTGATGTTTGATGTTGTGATTTTATGATGTTTGATGTTTGATGTTGTGATGTTTTGATGTTTGATGTTGTGATGTTTTGATGTTTTGTTGTTTGTTGTTTTGATGTTTTGATGTTTGATGTTGTGATTTTTTGATGTTTGATGTTGTGATTTTTGATGTTTGATGTGAAGTTTTGATGTTTGATGTTGTGATGTTTTGATGTTTTGTTGTTTGTTGTTTTGATGTTTGATGTTGTGATTTTTTGATGTTTGATATTGTGATGTTTGTTTTGTTGTTTTGTTGTTTTTGTTTTGATGTTTTGATGTTTGATGTTGTGATGTTTTGATGTTTTGTTTTTTGTTGTTTTGATGTTTTGATGTTTGATGTTGTGATTTTTTGATGTTTGATGTTGTGATGTTTTGATGTTTTGATGTTTGATGTTTTGTTGTTTTGATGTTTGATGTTGTGATGTTTGATGT
This sequence comes from Scarus forsteni, assembly GCA_036419115.1. Classification (NCBI taxonomy): domain Eukaryota; kingdom Metazoa; phylum Chordata; class Actinopteri; order Labriformes; family Labridae; genus Scarus; species Scarus forsteni. The sequence continues at coordinate 2,081,040 of JAZDUH010000133.1, read as the reverse complement.
TGTGATGTTTTGATGTTTGATGTTGTGATGTTTTGTTGTTTGTTGTTTTGATGTTTGATGTTGTGATGTTTGATGTTGTGATGTTTGATGTTGTGATGTTTTGATGTTTTGTTTTTTGTTGTTTTGATGTTTTGATGTTTGATGTTGTGATTTTTTGATGTTTGATGTTTGATGTTGTGATGTTTTGATGTTTTGATGTTTGATGTTGTGATGTTTTGTTGTTTTGTTGTTTGATGTTTGATGTTTGATGTTGTGATGTTTGATGTTGTGATGTTTTGATATTTGATGTTTTGATGTTTGATGTTTTGATGTTTTGATGTTGTGATGTTGTGATGTTTTGTTTTGTTGTTTGTTGTTTTGATGTTTGATGTTGTGATGTTTGATGTTGTGATGTTTTGTCGTTTGTTGTTTTGATGTTTGTTGTTTTGATGTTTGATGTTGTGATGTTTGAAGTTGTGATGTTTTGATGTTTGATGCTGTGATGTTTTGTTTGATGTTTGATGTTGTGATGTTTTGTTGTTTTGTTGTTTTGATGTTTGATGTTGTGATGTTTGATGTTGTGATGTTTTGATGTGTGATGTTTTGATGTTTTGATGTTGTGATGTTTTGTTGTTTTGTTGTTTGATGTTGTGATGTTTGATGTTGTGATGTTTGAAGTTGTGATGTTTGATGTTGTGATGTTTGAAGTTGTGATGTTTGATGCTGTGATGTTTGAAGTTGTGATGTTTGATGTTGTGATGTTTGATGTTGTGATGTTTGATGTTGTGATGTTTGAAGTTGTGATGTTTGATGTTGTGATGTTTGATGTTGTGATGTTTGATGTTGTGATGTTTGATGTTGTGATGTTTGAAGTTGTGATGTTTGAAGTTGTGATGTTTGATGCTGTGATGTTTTGATGTTTGATGTTTTGATGTTTTGATGTTTTGTTGTTTGATGTTTGATGTTTGATGTTGTGATGTTGTGATGTTGTGATGTTTTGATGTTTGATGTTTGATGTTTGATGTTGTGATGTTTGATGTTGTGATGTTTGAAGTTGTGATGTTTTGATGTTTGATGCTGTGATGTTTTGTTTGATGTTTGATGTTGTGATGTTTTGTTGTTTTGTTGTTTTGTTGTTTTGATGTTTTGAGCGTCACAGCTCTGAGTGACTGTTTATCTAAAGTTCCCTTCACTCTGTGCAGCTCCAGAGGGGTATTCCACGAAGCTGGCTTAGGTCTAAGCCTGGCTTATTTCGGTCAGCCTCGCTAACTTTAGTGAGAGTTTTGTTCCACTAACAAGGCTTAGGGCCAGCCTGGCTTGGTAACCATGGTAACTCAGCCAGAGCGACAAGCCTGGTCCGGGGCAGGCTAACAGTCAAGCTAACTTTAGCTCCATGTCAGAGAAGGTTCTGACGAGCTTCAGAAAGACGCCTGTGAACATGTTACACATTAAATTCATCTTGATCTGTGATCAATGAAGTTCTTGTTCATGACATACACTGAGACATTTTTTCAACAACGTCAGAATAACCACAAATCAAGAGATGTGAGGTACTGCACTTTATCACTGCAACACAGGTGAGAGGGTGGGTGAGTGGTAAGAGTGCAGGGTGCTGAAATGTCATGATTTGACTTTTCACTGCGCTGAGGGTTTGAATCCACCAGCAGAAACAAAATGAAAATGTATCTGATTTATTTCCTTCTTTCACCCTCTAAGTGCAGTCAACACGTAACAGGATAAAGGCACAAACTATCTTAAAAAAAAAGGTGACAGGTGAAGGTGACAACAGCCACAGCTTTCCATAAAGAATACCTTCATTTTCCCAGCGGTCCAATCTGACAATGATGACAATCTAAAGGTGATGCCAAATGATGAGATAACTTCTTTATCTGTGGACAGCTCATTTGTGTCTTCTCCCTTATTTAAATGTAGGGCACTGCAGCACTATCATCCCTAATAAAAAAATGACATCTCCCTCTGTAGGCCTACGTGTTTTTTCTACTGTTTTATTCAATATTTGATGAAACATCGCCACATGAAGTTACCCTTTTTTTTCTAAGTCCTACTTTTTTATGTGTTGATTCGTGGTTATTCTGCCTACACACTGAATAAATAATAAAATTAAATATACAATTATTAAAAATAAATATTAATGTAACAGTCAATACGCTTTCTGAAATGACTCACACTTCTGGATCCTCCCCAAATAAAATAACCAATCAAAATTAGTCTCAACGTTTTGAGAGATGAATCGATTCAACAGAGTCACAAATTATTTTACCGTATAAAAATCACTTCTAGAATAGAAAACTTAGTTTCTGCACCATGAGCCAGTTGTTGAGTCTGAACCAGAATCAGTCTGACGTCTTAACGTTCTTAAAATTCATCTTCTCCCAAAACGCCTCCATCTGTTCCACTTATGAGTCCCCTTTATAATCATTCAGCAGAAATAAAAACATGTTTTGTCTTTTTTTTAAGCACCAGGTGGGCTCGTTATATCTCCTACTAAAGAGGACTGTGTGCTTAAGCTCTCTGCTGCCTCCTGCTGGTTAAACTGGAGGCACCGAAGTCCTGACTAAAGTAACTAAAGGGTTAAAACGGCTGCACTCCGCTAATTTACATCATCACAAAAATCCGCCAGAAACACAAACAATAAAACCGCAGTTAGCTCCATGAGCACCGCGGGTGGACTTTAAAACACAGAATCACCTTTAGAAGAGCTGAAACAGAATCAAACACACAAAACACTTTGAACCAGAAACACAGTCCTCAGCCAAACTGTGATTTCAGCGTAAATATTAGTGCTAACTTTATTTCATCTAAATATTTAGATTCCCTGACCATGAAAACATACCATTAGCAACTGGATTCATCATGATATCTATTTTAGTTCAGTAGCTATTCACCAAAATCACATTTTTCACCATGGCGGATCCAGACGGTGATCCGGATCAACACCAAAGTCTACTCATCTGTTCCTCGACCCAGTCCGAACAAAACAAACAAACAAACAAACAAACAAACAAACAAACAAACAGAAGACGTCTTCACGTTTCTGTTCTGACATTTAAAAACTCGTTTAAATGACCCGGGCCTTCACCTGAATGGCCCCGCCCTCCACGTGACCCCGCCCCCAGGTTGACCCCGCCCACCCAGGTGTGCCCACAGCCCTGCTGCTGCTTCACCTGCTGATGAACTTTGACCTTCTCACCTTGAAGATGGACGGCGTGAACTCGTCATCGATGGACCGCCGCACGTCCACCCTGCTGAGCGGATAAGCCCCGCCCACCGCCTGCAGCTCCAGCATGAACCGGGAGCGAGCTGCCCGGGGCGCCACGCCATCCACCCACACCGCCATCTGAGAGGTGTTGGCCGTGTGCAGGAGGCGGGGCCACGCCTGACCACGCCCCTCCGACTCAAACACAGACAGCTGGAAGGACCAAACAGGAAGTGATGTCACTGCTTCTGCTGACGATACTCTGATCTGATTGGACACAATCACTGACCTGCAGACAGAGCGATCCGCCCCCGAAGTTTGGCGAGCAGAGCAGGGCGCTGACGCCCGCCGGGTGGGACGCCACGCCGGAGAGGTTAAGGCGGGCCCACGGGACGTTCTGCAGCTCGTAGGGCGGGAAGAGGTCAGAGGTCACGTCCGCTGTGTCATTCACGTCATCGTACTCCCACAGCTGAAACAGAATTTAAGGTGGACTGGTGAGTAACGATGGACTGAAGATTTAAGGTGGAATGATGGTTTATCCCAGACTATGGATTTAAGGTGGACTGATAATTAGTCATAGACTGATGATTTAAGGTGGACTGACCCTGCTGAAGACGATGGCGTTGCTGTAGAGGATGCTGCTCTCTGGTTCCACCTTCAAGCTCCCGCTGATGTTTCGAGCGTCAAACTGCGGCCAGTCCACCTTAAACAGAGAAACCAGTTCAGGTGCACTGCTGGTCATCAGGGTCTTTCCACCTTAAACCACCTTAAATATGTTCCCAGACTGAAACAGGAAGTAGAGACCCACCGTGACGTTAGAGGAAGAGGTGTTGGTGTGGACCTGCAGCAGCGTCGGCGCTCCCTGGCTGCAGAACAGGAAGTGGATTGTGTCGTTAGCTCCCACGGCCCTAATGTGCAAAAGGTCGCCACCGGGTGGCAGCAGCGAGGGCGAGCCCGGGTTCAACTGAACCGATAACTGAGGGGCAGAAGAAGAAACAACAGCCCCACCAATCAGAGCCCTTCAAACCTGATAATTGTCACCTGCAGGCACCTTCGCTAAGCCCCTCCCACAAATAGCTACTGACCAATCCTCCATTAGCAACCGTAGCTAAGCAGGAGAGGCCGGTTAAGCCGTCAGCGAGAACCGTCCCACAGAGGACCGTCCCACAGAGAACCGTCCCACAGAGGACCGTCCCACAGAGAACCGTCCCACAGAGAACCGTCCCACAGAGGACCGTCCCACAGCCGCGAGCTTACACAGCGCTAAGTGGAGGTAAGCTAGTGTTAGCTAACAAAGCCGTCTCAATGGGAGGTTAGCTCAGTCTGACCCTCTGTAGCCTGACAGGTGAGGGGGCGGGGCTTAGACAATAACACAATAGAGAACAGGTACATTAAACCACTTCCTGAAATCAAAGCTCTTCCTCAGCCTGGGTCAGGGGTCAGGGGTCAGTCCCTGCTGCCCGAGCTGCTCAGCCTGGGGTCAGGGGTCAGGGGTCAGACTCCGGTCAGTCCCTGCCGTCTGAGCTCTCAGGCTCTCGATCCACGCTCGGCCGTGCTTCCTGTTTGCTGCTGCGCTCGCGCTCCTCACCTGCCCTGACCCTTTGTCCCCTCTCACCTGCCCGTCGCGTGCTCACCTGTCGTCGGTAAGAGTCTCCGCCGAACCAGCCGAGGCTCGGCCGCAGGACCGAGCTCAGCAGCACCGCGAACAGCACGGCCGCCATCTTTGTTTGGGCTCAGCGGGTCACATGACCCGGCGGCTGCATATGTCAGCTGACGAGAACAAGCCCCGCCCACAGGAAGTCCAAAACTTTATTGATGAAGAGCTGAAGACAGAACTGAAGACAAGCTCCTAAAGTACCTGTTACACCTGAGAGATTTAATCCAGGAAAATAATCTGATTGATGAAAGTTTATAATCTGATTGATGAAAGTTTATAATCTGATTGATGATATAGTTTATAATCTGATTGATGATAAAGTTTAAAATCTGATTGATGATAAAGTTTATAATCTGATTGATGATAAAGTTTAAAATCTGATTGATGATAAAGTTTATAATCTGATTGATGAAAGTTTATAATCTGATTGATGATAAAGTTTATAATCTGATTGATGAAAGTTTATAATCTGATTGATGATAAAGTTTAAAATCTGATTGATGATAAAGTTTATAATCTGATTGATGATAAAGTTTATAATCTGATTGATGAAAGTTTATAATCTGATTGATGATAAAGTTTATAATCTGATTGATGATAAAGTTTATAATCTGATTGATGATATAGTTTATAATCTGATTGATGATAAAGTTTATAATCTGATTGATGATAAAGTTTATAATCTGATTGATGATAAAGTTTATAATCTGATTGATGATAAAGTTTATAATCTGATTGATGAAAGTTTATAATCTGATTGATGATAAAGTTTATAATCTGATTGATGATAAAGTTTATAATCTGATTGATGAAAGTTTATAATCTGATTGATGATAGTTTATAATCTGATTGATGATAAAGTTTATAATCTGATTGATGATAAAGTTTATAATCTGATTGATGATAAAGTTTATAATCTGATTGATGATAAAGTTTATAATCTGATTGATGAAAGTTTATAATCTGATTGATGATAGTTTATAATCTGATTGATGATAGTTTATAATCTGATTGATGATAAAGTTTATAATCTGATTGATGATAAAGTTTATAATCTGATTGATGATAAAGTTTATAATCTGATTGATGATAAAGTTTATAATCTGATTGATGAAAGTTTATAATCTGATTGATGAAAGTTTATAATCTGATTGATGATAGTTTATAATCTGATTGATGAAAGTTTATAATCTGATTGATGAAAGTTTATAATCTGATTGATGATAAAGTTTATAATCTGATTGATGATAAAGTTTAAAATCTGATTGATGATAAAGTTTATAATCTGATTGATGATAGTTTATAATCTGATTGATGATAAAGTTTATAATCTGATTGATGATAAAGTTTATAATCTGATTGATGATAGTTTATAATCTGATTGATGATAAAGTTTAAAATCTGATTGATGATAAAGTTTATAATCTGATTGATGATAAAGTTTAAAATCTGATTGATGATAGTTTATAATCTGATTGATGATAAAGTTTATAATCTGATTGATGATAAAGTTTATAATCTGATTGATGATAAAGTTTAAAATCTGATTGATGAAAGTTTATAATCTGATTGATGATAAAGTTTAAAATCTGATTAATGAAAGTTTATAATCTGATTGATGACAGTTTATAATCTGATTGATGATAGTTTATAATCTGATTGATGATAATGTTTAAAATCTGATTGATGATAAAGTTTATAATCTGATTGATGATAAAGTTTAAAATCTGATTGATGATAAAGTTTAAAATCTGATTGATGATAAAGTTTATAATCTGATTGATGATAAAGTTTAAAATCTGATTGATGAAAGTTTATAATCTGATTGATGATAAAGTTTAAAATCTGATTAATGAAAGTTTATAATCTGATTAATGATAGTTTATAATCTGATTGATGACAGTTTATAATCTGATTGATGAAAGTTTATAATCTGATTGATGATAAAGTTTAAAATCTAATTGATGATAAAGTTTATAATCTGATTGATGATAGTTTATAATCTGATTGATGAAAGTTTATAATCTGATTGATGATAAAGTTTAAAATCTGATTGATGATAAAGTTTATAATCTGATTGATGATAAAGTTTAAAATCTGATTGATGATAAAGTTTATAATCTGATTGATGATAGTTTATAATCTGATTGATGAAAGTTTATAATCTGATTGATGATAGTTTATAATCTGATTGATGATAAAGTTTATAATCTGATTGATGAAAGTTTATAATCTGATTGATGATAAAGTTTATAATCTGATTGATGATAAAGTTTATAATCTGATTGATGAAAGTTTATAATCTGATTGATGATAAAGTTTAAAATCTGATTGATGATAAAGTTTATAATCTGATTGATGATAGTTTATAATCTGATTGATGATAAAGTTTAAAATCTGATTGATGATAAAGTTTAAAATCTGATTGATGATAGTTTATAATCTGATTGATGATAAAGTTTATAATCTGATTGATGATAAAGTTTAAAATCTGATTGATGATAAAGTTTATAATCTGATTGATGATAGTTTATAATCTGATTGATGAAAGTTTATAATCTGATTGATGATAGTTTATAATCTGATTGATGATAGTTTATAATCTGATTGATGACAGTTTATAATCTGATTGATGATAGTTTATAATCTGATTGATGATAGTTTATAATCTGATTGATGATAGTTTATAATCTGATTGATGAAAGTTTATAATCTGATTGATGAAAGTTTATAATCTGATTGATGATAGTTTATAATCTGATTGATGAAAGTTTATAATCTGATTGATGATAAAGTTTAAAATCTGATTGATGAAAGTTTATAATCTGATTGATAGTTTATAATCTGATTGATGATAAAGTTTATAATCTGATTGATGAAAGTTTATAATCTGATTGATGATAAAGTTTAAAATCTGATTGATGATAAAGTTTATAAACTGATTGAAAGTTTATAATCTGATTGATGATAGTTTATAATCTGATTGATGATAGTTTATAATCTGATTGATGATAAAGTTTATAATCTGATTGATGAAAGTTTATAATCTGATTGATGATAGTTTATAATCTGATTGATGATAAAGTTTAAAATCTGATTGATGATAGTTTATAATCTGATTGATGATAGTTTATAATCTGATTGATGACAGTTTATAATCTGATTGATGAAAGTTTATAATCTGATTGATGATAAAGTTTAAAATCTGATTGATGATAGTTTATAATCTGATTGATGAAAGTTTAAAATCTGATTGATGAAAGTTTATAATCTGATTGATGAAAGTTTATAATCTGATTGATGATAAAGTTTAAAATCTGATTGATGATAAAGTTTGAAATCTGATTGATGATAAAGTTTATAATCTGATTGATGATAAAGTTTATAATCTGATTGATGATAGTTTATAATCTGATTGATGACAGTTTATAATCTGATTGATGATAGTTTATAATCTGATTGATGATAAAGTTTATAATCTGATTGATGATAAAGTTTATAATCTGATTGATGATAGTTTATAATCTGATTGATGATAGTTTATAATCTGATTGATGATAAAGTTTATAATCTGATTGATGATAAAGTTTATAATCTGATTGATGAAAGTTTATAATCTGATTGATGATAAAGTTTAAAATCTGATTGATGATAAAGTTTATAATCTGATTGATGATAGTTTATAATCTGATTGATGATAAAGTTTATAATCTGATTGATGATAGTTTATAATCTGATTGATGATAAAGTTTATAATCTGATTGATGAAAGTTTATAATCTGATTGATGATAGTTTATAATCTGATTGATGATAAAGTTTATAATCTGATTGATGATAGTTTATAATCTGATTGATGATAGTTTATAATCTGATTGATGATAAAGTTTATAATCTGATTGATGAAAGTTTATAATCTGATGATAGTTTATAATCTGATTGATGATAGTTTATAATCTGATTGATGATAAAGTTTATAATCTGATTGATGATAAAGTTTATAATCTGATTGATGATAGTTTATAATCTGATTGATGATAAAGTTTATAATCTGATTGATGATAGTTTATAATCTGATTGATGATAGTTTATAATCTGATTGACGATAGTTTATAATCTGATTGATTACAGTTTATAATCTGATTGATAGTTTATAATCTGATTGATGATAAAGTTTATAATCTGATTGATGATAAAGTTTATAATCTGATTGATGATAGTTTATAATCTGATTGATGATAGTTTATAATCTGATGATAAAGTTTATAATCTGATTGATGATAGTTTATAATCTGATTGATGATAGTTTATAATCTGATTGATGAAAGTTTATAATCTGATTGATGATAGTTTATAATCTGATTGATGATAGTTTATAATCTGATTGATGATAAAGTTTATAATCTGATTGATGATAGTTTATAATCTGATTGATGATAAAGTTTATAATCTGATTGATGATAGTTTATAATCTGATTGATGATAAAGTTTATAATCTGATTGATGATAAAGTTTATAATCTGATTGATGATAGTTTATAATCTGATTGATGATAGTTTATAATCTGATTGATGATAGTTTATAATCTGATTGATGATAAAGTTTAAAATCTGATTGATGATAGTTTATAATCTGATTGATGATAGTTTATAATCTGATGATAGTTTATAATCTGATTGATGATAAAGTTTATAATCTGATTGATGATAAAGTTTAAAATCTGATTGATGAAAGTTTATAATCTGATTGATGAAAGTTTATAATCTGATTGATGATAAAGTTTATAATCTGATTGATGATAAAGTTTATAATCTGATTGATGAAAGTTTATAATCTGATTGATGAAAGTTTATAATCTGATTGATGAAAGTTTATAATCTGATTGATGATAAAGTTTATAATCTGATTGATGATAAAGTTTATAATCTGATTGATGATAAAGTTTATAATCTGATTGATGAAAGTTTATAATCTGATTGATGAAAGTTTATAATCTGATTGATGATAAAGTTTATAATCTGATTGATGATAGTTTATAATCTGATTGATGATAAAGTTTAAAATCTGATTGATGATAAAGTTTATAATCTGATTGATGATAAAGTTTATAATCTGATTGATGAAAGTTTATAATCTGATTGATGATATAGTTTATAATCTGATTGACGATAGTTTATAATCTGATTGATGATATAGTTTATAATCTGATTGATGATAGTTTATAATCTGATTGATGATAGTTTATAATCTGATTGATGATAGTTTATAATCTGATTGATGATAAAGTTTATAATCTGATTGATGATAAAGTTTTAAATCTGATTGATGAAAGTTTATATAACCGATTGATGAAAAGTTTAATCTGATTGATAGTTTAATCTGATTGATGATGATGATTATCATCACCGTGTCCTCAGTGATGTAACAGTGAGAAGATAAATAAAAATTAATGTACAACCAAAGTTCTATGTAGTTCAGTCTAATCTAACATAAAATAATTAAAAGCAGTCTGAAGTTAATCGTTATATTTATTAATTAAAAACAGTCTGAAGTTAATTGTTATATTTATTAATTAAAAACAGTCTGAAGTTAATCGTTATATTTATTATTAAACCGGTCCGGTCTGGCGCATTACCCGCAGCGACGTGAGCACGCGGATGGTCGAGGCTCCACAGTTCTGGATCAGCGTTCTGGGGATGACCTCCAGAGCCTGGGCCACGGCGCGGTAAGGCCACTGCTCCACGCCAGTGAGGGCGCGGGAACGCTCCATCAGGCGCTTGGACACCGCCATCTCCACGGCCCCGCCCCCCAGCAGCAGCATGGGGTCCAGCAGCACGTTACGGCACACCTGCATGGCGTCCTGCAGGTTCCTCTCCACCTCCTGAAGGTGGAGCACACAGTGAGACATCCAATCATCATCAACCAACCAATCAGTCTGACCCCGAGGTCAGAGGTCAAAGGCGGGTCACGGCGTCAGACTCACGGCCAGGATCTCCTTGCTCGCCCCTCGCAGCAGGATGGTGCAGGCTTTGGGGTCCTTGCACTCGGTGATGAAGGTGAAGTACTCGTCGCCGATCTTCTTGACCTCGAAAAGCCCCGCCCCCAGGCCCACGTCCTCCTCACGCAGCTCGTCCGTCCTGCTGACGATGCGGGCGCCGCACGCCCTGACGGAGAGAGAGAGAGGTCACAGACTGCAGGCTGCTGATTGGCTGAAGGAGAGATGATGTCAGCAGGTTACCTGGCGATGCGGTTGTTGTCGGTCTTCCTCACGCGGCGGATGGCGGTGATGTTAGCCTTCATCAGGTAGTGCTGGGCCAGGTCTGAGGGAGGTCAAAGGTGAAATGGAGGTTAATGTGTGGGGAGGAGGGGCAGGTCAAAAGGTCAACAGGAAGTCATCAGGCTGACCACATCACTCCTGTATTAGCTTCTCTGATTCTCCTCACCTATGAAGCTCTCTGTGGACAGGCACCAGTCTGTCTTAAAGAGCTTGTAGTGCCGTACAACCCCTCTGGAACATTACGCTTCCAAAATGCTGACCTGCTCAAAGTAGTATGGGAGGTAGAGCCTTCAGTTATCTGGAACCATTTACCGACCACAGTTCAGGAGGCAGACCCCTCTCTACCTTTAAGCTTAGACTGAAAACGTTCCTCTGTGATAAAGCTTTCAGTTAGGGACCAGCCAGGCCTGGACAGGTTTATAGTCCAGAGATCTGACTCATAGTTAAGATGTAACAGGCCTAGACTGACGACCAGCTTATAGTCCAGAGCTTAGACTCAGAGTTAAGATGTAACAGGCCTAGACTGAAGACCAGCTTATAGACCAGAGCTTAGACTCATAGTTAAGATGTAATAGGCCTAGACTGAAGACCAGCTTGTAGACCAGAGCTTAGACTCATAGTTAAGATGTAACAGGCCTAGACTGAAGACCAGCTTATAGATCAGAGCTTAGACTCATAGTTAAGATGTAATAGGCCTAGACTGAAGACCAGCTTATAGTCCAGAGCTTAGACTCATAGTTAAGATGTAATAGGCCTAGACTGAAGACCAGCTTATAGATCAGAGCTCAGACTCACAGTTAAGATGTAATAGGCCTAGACTGCATATGTGTATCCATGTGAAAGTCTCCTGAGGTAAATCTGTTATGACTGGAGGTGTTCAGATGGACACCTAGACCTTCAGGTCTTGGTCCCGCCCCCCCAGGTGTGGTGGTCCTGTACCTGACACTCCCTTCTCCGTGAAGACCAGGTCTGGCTTGAGCCGGATGATGTCCTCACAGATCTGCTGAATGTACTCCTCCTCCATCTGCAGGATCCGGGCGAAGTCCTCCTCCTTACTGATCTCGATGTCCGTCTGCAGACACAGAGGGAGGGCCAGGTGAGAGTGAGGCCACCGGGTGAGTGAGGCCGCCGGGTGAGTGTGAGGCCGCCGGGTGAGTGAGGCCGCCGGGTGAGTGAGGCCGCCGGGTGAGTGAGGCCGCCGGGTGAGTGAGGCTGCCGGGTGAGTGTGAGGCCGCCGGGTGAGTGAGGCTGCCGGGTGAGTGAGGCCGCCAGGTAAGTGCGAGGCCGCCGGGTGAGTACGAGGCCGCCAGGTGGGTGTAGGTGTGCTGTCTTACCTGGCTCAGGTAAGTCTAGGTGTGCTGTCTTACCTGGCTCAGGTGAGTGTAGGTGTGCAGTCTTACCTGGCTCAGGTGAGTGTAGGTGTGCAGTCTTACCTGGCTCAGGTGAGTGTAGGTGTGCAGTCTTACCTGGCTCTCACCCTTCTTGTACTCCAGAGAACAGTCCAGCAGGACGATCCTTGGCTCCTTGATGAGCCGCCTCATCCTGGGGTGGGTCACATCTTTGTTGACCATCACGCCGCGGAGCACGCACGAGTCCTCGATGATGCCGCCAGGTACCTGAGGGGCAGACCAGAGTCAGAGTGGGGGGGAGCTCAGGTGGGATCTGAACCCCCAGAGAGCTACCTGGGAGCTGATTGGATGATCACTCTGTCAATCACATCTACTACAGACAGGCTCTGCTGCCAATGAACTACAAACATGGCAGCTGAACCAAAAGCCGACCAGCTCTTGGTGCGTTCCAGTTGTAGTCAGAAGTAGGAATTTCCGGGTTCCGAGTAGGAAACTGCAACTGGAACGTCCTCTGAAGTCGGAATTTCCTACTGGGAACTCGGTGAAACCTCGCCACCCCCGAGTTGACAATGGAAGATGGATGCCCCCAGTGTGAACAGTTATTTAGCTCCTGTAATAATCCATTTATTTGCACTTCTGACTGGGGTGTGTCGCTCTAGATCAGCTGTATACATAGTATTGTTAGACTTATATTTACAAAAATGCTGCCATAGTGATAATCACATTCTTCATCTGATATTTGTGAACAACAACGCAGGGCGTGCTAACAACAGCTAACAATAGCCTGGTAGATCGGCATGTTTTTTTCTGACTTCAACTGGAATGCCGATAAGTCGGAGATGTCACTCCCAGTTCCGAGGTTACTGGAACGCACCATAACCCTCCACTATGTGAACTTTTGACTGTTTTTAATTCAGGACCACAGAGGCGTCCACGTCCCTCTGCAGGGCTCCAGAATAACTTTTTGCGTTGGTTGCAACGTTGCACCATAAAAAAATTTTATGGTGCACCAGCACAAAAATCCGGTGCACCCAAATTTTTCAGTGTGTCGTCTTGAACGCCATAAGGTCACCATTTTATCACACCCCATAACTTTTATATACCGTAAATGACTTTCAAACAAGAATAAAATGTTAAATACTTGTCTTTATTGGAAGCAAAATTAAATATTTTATATATTATATAAAGAAAAACAGATCGTTTAAAGTGCTTCACTGAATGAAATGGACAAATTTAAACTAAAACATTAAATAAAACATTTCCAAATAAAAGTGCTTAAAGTGCTGAAGTTTAATATTTCAAACTCAAACATCTGAAGTTAAATAAAATATTTCTAAATAAAAAGACCTAATGTTTAAGGTGCTATACTGAATTGAAAAACAAAATACCCAGATTTTAACATCATAACATTTAACTGGATGGTCTTACTCGCCAATAAATTTGAACCTAGAATAAGACTTCACACACTATAGTCAATATTTACAAAACTCACACTACAGTAAATGATGAAAAACTATTCTCAAACCAATTTATGAAAAACTACGTTCAGGACAGAACATTTTATGATTTTTTGATTTATTTTCTCTTTTAGTGGCTTTTCTTTTTCTTCATAGCTTTATGTGGGTCTGTCAGCAGGTCATCCCCCCCCCCCCCCCCCCCCCTTAAGAGGAGAAAGAACTGAACCAATAAAGATGTTATAGTTAAAGTTACTTTGTTTTACTTGTTTTTGTTGGTAATTATTAATTATCTGACAGTCACTAAGATGAATTTGGCAGAGCTTCACTGCGACTTCAGAGTTACCACTCCGTGCTGAAACCTGACACCACAGTCTGGGCTCATTTGCATACTAACAGCAGATTGGATGATTACTGTGGGCTGTGTGCGTGTGTGTGTGTGTGTGTGTGTGTGTGTGTGTGTGTGTGTGTGTGTGTGTGTGTGTGCTGGCCCTGCTGTAAAACGGAGGGACAGAGGAAGCAGGCGCTGTGTTTTGTCCATTTTTGGCGGATTTTCTGCTACTGCAGTTACTTTTGTCAACTTTAATAGGCTATATTAGGTTTGTAGGTATATTTAAACGTGCTTCCTCATCTTCTAAACTTTTGATTTCAGAGCGAGAGGGTTCAGGTAGCGGCAGCTCCAGGAGCACCGCTGTGACCAACAAACAATGTTAGGCACACTCTTACAAATTTTCAGCGCATGTGCGACCAAGATGGCCGCTCTCTGGATCTCTGGAGAGTGATGTAATACAACATGGCTGCCACCTGGTGATGTCAGAATATGCAAATGAGATGATTGAATGGTCGCTGAAGGTGCTTCTCAGTACCCGCCCACCTTTATCTCAAACCACGTCCAAACTGAACTCTGGTTACAGCAAATGGTGGAATAACGAGCATCCTGTCTTACAACCGCCATGATGTCATAGCAACAAACAAGCCTTTTATGGACGGGGGCGCGGCCTCAGTGTGTAGGTCTGCTGGGTGTGACACAGCTCTGTAGCTGTCGTTAGCAGCGAGTTAGCAACACAGCGGTTTCTGATTCTACCCAACTGCATGTGGCGCTGTGATTGGCTAGCTCTGGGGTCAGTGGTACAGGTGAGGGTCTGGAGGTCTCACCTTCTCCACCTTGGCGTACTTCTTGATGTCGATCTCTTTGCGTCCGTTCTCCTCGAGCTCGACGGTGCGCACGGCGTCCAGAGCGATGCTGCAGGCAAGCTCAGACCAGCGGTTCAGCGCCTTGGTGTTGATGGCCGAGTGGATGATCTTCAGCATCATGGAGCGATCGGAGGTGTCCACAGGTAGGCTGCAGGTGAGACAGGTGAGGCAGGTGAGACACGTGAGGCAGGTGAGACAGGTGAGGCAGGTGAGGCAGGTGAGACAGGTGAGGCAGGTGAGACAGGTGAGGCAGGTGAGGCAGGTGAGACAGGTGAGGCAGGTGAGGCAAGTGAGGCAGGTGAGACAGGTGAGACAGGTGAGACAGGTGAGACAGGTGAGGCCGGTGAGACAGGTGAGACAGGTGAGGCAGGTGAGACAGGTGAGGCAGGTAAGACAGGTAAGACAGGTAAGGCAGGTAAGGCAGGTGAGACAGGTGAGGCAGGTGAGGCAGGTGAGGCAGGTAAGACAGGTAAGGCAGGTGAGGCAGGTGAGACAGGTGAGACAGGTAAGACAGGTGAGGCAGGTGAGGCAGGTGAAGCAGGTGAGGCAGGTGAGGCTGGTGAGGCCGGTCAGACAGGTGAGGTATCACCTGAGACCATCACCTGGACGTGACTAGGGTTGGGCATCGTTTGAATTTGAACGATTCCGGTTCCGATTCCGAGTTCCTAACAATTCTCCATTCCGATTCTTTTAAGAGGCAGGGTCGAAAAAGTTCTGATGTTTTAAATGAGCTAGCTAACCAGAGGTCTTTCTGGATGAAATAGTCTGTACTTCTCCATGAATTTTAATGCTATGAACTTACCACTTTCTATGAACTATACTATGAATTTCTCATAGGGCTGTTTTTATATACATATCTGAACTGAAAAAAAATATAAATTTTCTTGTCACAGGAGTTCACTTTTCACAGGAGAGCTTTATTTTTGAAAAACTCATGATGGGTGTATTGTCCATGGTTGCGCTAACCTAAATACTTCTGCCGGATTCTTCTTCGTTGGTGTTTGGCGGTTTCTCCTCCCGGTCGGCGGACTAGGAATTGAAACTAGGAATTGAAATTAAAACATTTGGACGATTCCGGAAGAATTGGAAAGTTACTCCCGGTTCCAATCGATACTCAATGCTCGATGCCCAATCCTAGACGTGACCATCACCTGGACCTGACCATCACCCGGACCTGACTATCACCTGGACCTGACCATCACCCGGACCTGATCATCACCTGGACCTGAACATCACCTGGACCTGACTATCACCTGGACCTGACCATCACCTGGACCTGACTATCACCTGGACCTGATCATCACCTGGACCTGACCATCACCTGGACCTGATTACCAGGTGTGACTTACCTGATGTCTTTCAGCGTGTCCAGCATGTCCTCCAGAGCCCTCCTGTAGGCGGCGATGATCACAGTCGGGTGCATCTGCTGCTCCAGGAACTGCTCTGCAACTGACAGCATCTCCCCCGCTGTGGACAGACAGAGACAGCTCTATGTGTGTGCCCTGTGTTTGGCTTGCTGACAGGCAGAGACAGCTCTATGTGTGTGTCCTGTGATTGGCCTACAGACAGCTCTCTATGTGTGCCCTGTGATTGGCCCACTGCAGACAGACAGCTCTATGTGTGCGCCCTGTGATTGGCTCTCACTCAGGATGATGACCGATGTGGTCCCGTCCCCGACCTCCTCGTCTTGGGTCCGGCTGATCTCGATCATGGACTTGGCTGCTGGGTGCTGGACCTGGATCTGTTACCATGGAGACAGAGGTCAGAGTTCAACATGGTGACCCTGAACCTGTGGAGCTGCTGACTCGACCCCGTGGCCACACCCACTCACCTCTCTGAGGATGGCGTTCCCGTCATTGGTCATCACGATGCCCCCCTGAGGGTCCAGCAGCATCTGGAACCAGAACAAGAACCCTTAGTGAGGGAGAACCAGGACCAGGACCAGGACCTCCAGGACCAGGACTTCCGGGACCTGGTTCCTCATTTCGAAGCTGTGGCGTACGCCGCTCCCCACAGAGGCTAACTGTATAAACATACTGATGCTGAAGCTCTGTGATCACAGATGCAGATGAACTACAGTCCTACTGCAAAATAAACTACAGCCAGACTATAAAATAAACTACAGACTATAAAATAAACTACAGTCAGACTGCAAAATAAACTACAGTCAGACTGCAAAATAAACTACAGTCAGACTGCAAAATAAACTACAGACAGACTATAAAATAAACTACAGTCAGACTATAAAATAAACTACAGTCAGACTATAAAATAAACTACAGTCAGACTATAAAATTAACTACAGTCAGACTGCAAAATAAACTACAGTCAGACTGCAAAATAAACTACAGTCAGACTGCAAAATAAACTACAGTCAGACTATAAAATTAACTACAGACTGCAAAATAAACTACAGTCAGACTGCAAAATAAACTACAGTCAGACTGCAAAATAAACTACAACCAGACTGCAAAATAAACTACAGACAGACTATAAAATAAACTACAGTCAGACTACAAAATAAACTACAGTCAGACTGCAAAATAAACTACAGCCAGACTGCAAAATAAACTACAGCCAGACTGCAAAATAAACTACAGTCAGACTATAAAATAAACTACAGTCAGACTATAAAATTAACTACAGCCAGACTGCAAAATAAACTACAGTCAGACTATAAAATTAACTACAGACTGCAAAATAAACTACAGTCAGACTGCAAAATAAACTACAGTCAGACTGCAAAATAAACTACAACCAGACTGCAAAATAAACTACAGACAGACTATAAAATAAACTACAGTCAGACTGCAAAATAAACTACAGTCAGACTGCAAAATAAACTACAGCCAGACTGCAAAATAAACTACAGCCAGACTGCAAAATAAACTACAGTCAGACTATAAAATAAACTACAGTCAGACTATAAAATAAACTACAGTCAGACTATAAAACAAACTACAGTCAGACTATAAAATTAACTACAGTCAGACTGCAAAATTAACTACAGTCAGACTGCAAAATAAACTACAGTCAGACTATAAAATTAACTACAGACTGCAAAATAAACTACAGTCAGACTGCAAAATAAACTACAGTCAGACTATAAAATAAACTACAGTCAGACTATAAAATTAACTACAGTCAGACTATAAAATTAACTACAGTCAGACTGCAAAATAAACTACAGTCAGGCTATAAAATTAACTACAGACTGCAAAATAAACTACAGTCAGACTGCAAAATAAACTACAGTCAGACTATAAAATAAACTACAGTCAGACTGCAAAATAAACTACAGCCAGACTGCAAAATAAACTACAGTCAGACTGCAAAATAAACTACAGCCAGACTGCAAAATAAACTACAGCCAGACTACAAAATAAACTACAGCCAGACTGCAAAATAAACTACAGCCAGACTACAAAATAAACTACAGCCAGACTGCAAAATAAACTACAGCCAGATTGCAAAATAAACTACAGACTATAAATAAAATAGTCAAGCTATAAAATAAACTACAGTCAGACTAAAATAAACTACAGTCAGAGTTTAAAATAAACTACAGCCAGACTGTAAAATAAACTACAGTCAGACAATAAAATAAACTAGTCAGACTGCAAATTAAACTACAGCCAGACCATAAAATAAACTACAGTCTGACAACATCGTAAACTACAGTCAGACTGCAAAATAAACTACAGTCAAACTGCAAAATAAACTACAAACTACAAAATAAACTACAGTCTGACAACAACATAAACTACAGTCAGACTATAAAATAAACTACAGTCAAACTGCAAAATTAACTACAGTCAAACTGCAAAATTAACTTGTCAGACTGCAAAATAAACTACAGTCAGACTGCAAAATAAACTACAAAATAAACTACAGTCTGACAACAACATAAACTACAGTCAGACTATAACTAAACTACAGTCAGACTATAACTAAACTACAGTCAGACTATAAAATAAACTACAGTCTGACAACAACATAAACTACAGTCAGACTATAAAATAAACTACAGTCAGACTATAAAATAAACTACAGTCAGACTATAAAATTAACTACAGTCAGACTGCAAAATAAACTACAGTCAGACTGCAAAATAAACTACAGTCAGACTGCAAAATAAACTACAGTCAGACTGCAAAATTAACTACAGACTGCAAAATAAACTACAGTCAGACTGCAAAATAAACTACAGCCAGACTGCAAAATAAACTACAGCCAGACTGCAAAATAAACTACAGCCAGACTGCAAAATAAACTACAGTCAGACTGCAAAATAAACTACAGCCAGACTGCAAAATAAACTACAGTCAGACTATAAAATTAACTACAGACTGCAAAATAAACTACAGTCAGA
Source organism: Scarus forsteni (assembly GCA_036419115.1). Lineage (NCBI taxonomy): Eukaryota > Metazoa > Chordata > Actinopteri > Labriformes > Labridae > Scarus > Scarus forsteni. Next base: position 2,061,543 of record JAZDUH010000133.1, on the reverse strand, counting down.
CTGCAAAATAAACTACAGCCAGACCGCAAAATAAACTACAGCCAGACTGCAAAATAAACTACAGCCAGACTACAAAATAAACTACAGCCAGACTGCAAAATAAACTACAGCCAGACTGCAAAATAAACTACAGCCAGACTGCAAAATAAACTACAGCCAGACTGCAAAATAAACTACAGCCAGATTGCAAAATAAACTACAGACTATAAATAAAATAGTCAAGCTATAAAATAAACTACAGTCAGACTAAAATAAACTACAGTCAGACTTTAAAATAAACTACAGCCAGACTGTAAAATAAACTACAGTCAGACAATAAAATAAACTAGTCAAACTGCAAATTAAACTACAGCCAGACCATAAAATAAACTACAGTCTGACAACATCGTAAACTACAGTCAGACTGCAAAATAAACTACAGTCAAACTGCAAAATAAACTACAAACTACAAAATAAACTACAGTCTGACAACAACATAAACTACAGTCAGACTATAAAATAAACTACAGTCAAACTGCAAAATTAACTACAGTCAAACTGCAAAATTAACTTGTCAGACTGCAAAATAAACTACAGTCAGACTGCAAAATAAACTACAAAATAAACTACAGTCTGACAACAACATAAACTACAGTCAGACTATAACTAAACTACAGTCAGACTTTAACTAAACTACAGTCAGACTATAAAATAAACTACAGTCTGACAACAACATAAACTACAGTCAGACTATAAAATAAACTACAGTCAGACTGCAAACTTAACTACAGTCGCTCATATTCAGGCTGTATCTAAATCAGAGTTGAAGGTCGAGGACTCACCTTCATCATGGCCCGAGGGCCCAGACAGGTCCTGATGACATCAGCGATGGTCTGAAACAAACAAACAAACAAACGTAAACAAACAAACACAAACAATCCAACGGGGTGGTGCCGCAGAAGGTGGCGCTCTGACCTTGGCAGCGTTGATGTTTCCCGTCTGAACTTTGCGTCCCGACTCTCTCTTCACGTTCTGGTCTACAGGAGACAAAAGGTCAAAGGTCAAAGTGCTTTGACAGCAGTCAGGAACATAAGACAACAAAGCACAAGAGTTTAAACACAAAGAAAAAAGAACAACCGAAGAAGGTTCATTAAAATCAGAGAACAGTTAGGACAAACACAAATGGCAAAATGAAGATGAGAAAATTCCACAACACATAAATCAGTTTAACCCCAAAAGAACGCACAATGATCCAGACCCTGTCACTAAACACAGACACAGAGGAGGCCCCGACACCACGGGGCCGGAGACACAACACACCAGGACACAGCAACACAAGAGGCTGAAGACTCTTAAGTGTAAACTGTACCCTGATGGTTCTGACTAACATGACAAGTGCCATGTCCAATGACTCAGCCCCACGATTCAAAGACCCCCTCCATGTGTCACAGGAACCCAGACAGTACAGGAACACTGCTGCTAAAACGAGACCATGAGGACCAAACAAAAAAAAGCAATGTAAAAAGACAATATAAAATAGTAGAGACAGGGCTTCAGACTAACTTTTTGCATTGGTTGCAACGGTGCACCTAAAAAAAAATAAGATGCACCAGCACAAAAATAGGGTACCCAAATTTTTCATAGGCTCCCCTTTAACGACATCAGGTCACCATTTTATCACTCTCCACAACTTTTAGATAATGTAAATGAGATTACTGCTCTGTGCTGAAACCTGACACCACAGTCAGGCTCCACCTGGGCTCATTTGCATGCTGACAGCTGATTGGATGATTAGTGAGGGCTGTGTGTGCATGTGTGGGCCTGCAGCCTGTGAAGATGCACTGCAGGGACAGAGAAAAGAGGGAGCAGGTGACGTGTGTCTGTTTTTGGCTCAGTTACTTTTGTAACAGATTTGTAAGAGTGCACTGAACATCTTCTCTTGGTGCACCTAGAAAACATGTTCAGTGCACTTTCACAAACTTTGGGTGCATGTGCGCCCAAAATGGTTGCACTGTGGAGCCCTGAGAGATGAAAACAAGAGAACAATAACACAGTGACCTTAAAGAGTTTCCCCTCTGGGCTCTAATGTTTACTCTGCTATGAGCCCAGCTTTAGCGTTTACTCATGTTTAATGATTTTGTTGGTGGTTTCCATGGTAACCTGCACCAGCCTGATGTTAAGCACTGACAGATCACCATCACAATGATGGCGGGTGTGGCTGTTAGCCTGGTTAGCCTTGTGTGCTAACGGTTGAACTTCAGAGGAAATCACTAACCAACTAACTTGTTAACTAATTTAACTAGCTCTGACGATACACACGTGCTCCGCTAGCTGCAGGCTAACAGACTGAACTTCGGAGGAAACACCATCATGCACAGGAGATCATCAAACTAGCTCTAATGCGACATGATGGGCTCAGCTAGCTTTAGCCTGCAGCGCTAACCTCATCATGCTGAGTAACGGGGGTTAGCTTAGCATCTTACACGCCGATCAGAGCTTCAGAGAGAACGATGCTAACAGAGCTAACGTGTTAGCTCGTTAAAGCAGACGGAGATGCTAACGGTTAGCCTGTTAGCTCGGTCCACATGCAGCTAGCCGGGCTCCTCTTTGTGTCGCAGCCGGTTAACGGCGGCTGAACGGCGGCCGCCCCGGGACCGGCCCGTCGCAGGTAAGCGCGCGGACAGGTAAAGGTGAGACTCCCGCGGTTTCAGGTACTTACTGAGCACTAACACCTGCTGGCCGAACATCTTTGCAGCGCGTGCCGGTCAGAAACCGCCTGGAAGGTTCTGTGTGGCACGAGGAGAGGGAGGGCTGTGTCTGAGGGGCGGGAAACTATCAGAGAATCGACCAATCAGGTGAGAGGTGTTCTGACTGACGGAGACAGCGACCAATGGAGTCAGAGACTGTGTTAAAGGAACAGGAGGAGCAGCGGAACAGCCTTATATGGTCAGGCCGAGATTCAATTAAAAATATAATTTTCAATATAAAAAGCTGCCTTATATGGTCAGGCTGAGATTAACAGCGATGGGAGAGAATTAATGTCTAAAATAATAAATTAAAATATAACATTTAAAATAAAAAGCTGCCTTATATGGTCAAACAGTATTTACAGATATACAACACAGTTTACACAAAGAGACAAACACACGGGTGTGTCAGAAACTCTGTCGTGTTTTAAGTTTTGAGTCTTCTCTTTTTCTTTATATTCTGTCTGTTTTTCTTTATTTTCTGTCTGTTTTTATATATTTTGTTTTTATATATCTTCTGTCTGTTTTGTCAGACTTCCCAAACCTTGTTTTGCAGGTGTTGGTGACGATCAGACTGTTTCAGTGAAGCTGATTCATCAATAACAACGCAGAATCACTCTGAGCTCCAGTGTTCTTAGCATAGATCTACAGCTCATAGACGGACACACTCTCAGATCTATAGCTCATAGACAGACACACACTCATAGATCTATAGCTCATCCGTGACTTCATTCTCACCTGTCTATCAACAATCTCTACGAGCAATTTTAGTCTGGTTTCCGCCCCCTTCATTCCACTGAAACTGCCCTTCTGAAAATATCTAACGATCTGATGCTAGCTGCTGATTCTGGCCAGTTGACCATTCTCATCCTGCTTGATCTGAGTGTGACCTTTGACACCATCCTCCTAGACAGACTGCATTGGCATCACACACACACCCCTCTCCTGGTTTAAGTCCTACCTCTCTGGCCGCACTCAGTTCATTCAGTTTAAATCTTTCACTTCCCATCCACTCCCAGTCACCACAGGTGTGCCTCAGGGCTCTGTCCTGGGGCCCCTGCTCTTCATCATTTACATTCTTCCCCTTGGTCACATCCTCCGTAAACACAACATACAGTTTCACTGCTACGCGGATGACACCCAGCTCTACATCTCCACTAAACCTGATTCCCTCCTCCCTCACCACTTGTCTCCTCAAAATAAAGTCCTGGTTTACCGTCAACTTCCTCAAACTGAACAGTGCTAAAACAGAAATGTTACTTATTGGCACTCGCTCCACTCTCAAAAAATCTAACAGCTTCACCATTCTATTCGACCACTCCTCCATCTCCCCCTCCCCCCAGGTAAAGAGTCTGGGTGTCATCCTCGACAGCACACTCTCCTTCACATCTCATATCAATAACATCACCCGGTCTGCTTATTTCCACCTTAGAAACATTAACCGTCTCCGCCCCTCCCTCACCCCTCACGGCACCTCCATCTTGGTCCACAGTCTTGTCACCTACAGACTCGACTACTGCAACTCCCTTCTGTTTGGTCTCCCCCATAAAACTCTCCATAAGCTTCAACTGGTCCAGAACTCAGCAGCTTGCACCATTTCTAGGACTCCATCCACCCATCACATCACTCCCATCCTGCAGCAGTTCCACTGGCCCCCCATCACACACTGCATCCAGATCCTGCTTCACACATTCAAAGTCATCCACAACCTCGCCCCCCAGTACCTTTCTGACCTTATTCACATCTCTGTACCTGCCCGTACCCTTCGCTCCTCCTCTTCTATCCACCTCTCTGTCCCCTCTGCACGCCTCAGCACCATGGGGGGCCGGGCATTCAGCCGCTCGGCTCCCCAGTTATGGAACTCTCTCCCCCCTGACCTCTGCAACACTGACTCCTTACTGCTCCTTAAAACCAGACTTAAAACTCGTCTGTTCAGACTTTCATACCCCCTCTGATCATTTGCTCTGTCTTTGAATTGTATGTTTCTTTTTATACCTGCTTTTTATTTATGCTTCATATGCTCTTTGTTTGTGACTCGTGTAAGGTGACCTTGAGTGTTGTGAAAGGCGCCCTGAAATAAAATGTATTATCATTATTATTATAGATGGACACACTCATAGATCTATAGCTCATGGATGGACACTCATAGATCTTGGATGACCTTGTGCCCTTGGATGACCTTGTTGGAACAGTGTTGTAGCTTTAACTGCACTGACTCAGTCTGTGAGGCTCAGAGTTTAATTCAAACACACAGGTGAGACACCAGGTGAGACAAATCAAACAGAAAAACACAACTGATGACATCATGCCCATGGGGGCGTGGCTTCACTTTAATGACCTGCTGAGCAGGTGTTTGGTGTCAGATAAGCTCCACCCCCTGACCCTGACAGTGACGAGCAGCAGCATCGGATGGACGGACGGTTAAATGGATGAATGGTTGGATGAATGGTTGGTTGGATGGATGGTTGGTTGGATGAATGGTTGGTTGGATGGATGGTTGGTTGGATGAATGGTTGGTTGGATGAATGGTTGGTTGGATGAATAGACCCTCTCCAATTCGCTCATCAGTCTATGTAGGGTGTAGACGATGCTGAATCGTCTCTGGACATTTGGAGAAAGCTCGTGCTCGTTTGTGCTTCATTGATTTGGCGTCAGCCTGTCTGCAGCCGCGGAGCTCAGAGGCTGCTTCAAATGTCCGTTTTTGACTCTGGCACTGTTTGCTGGCTAGTCAATTTTCTAACGGCCAGGTCACAGAGAACCCACGTTAAAGACACTTTCTCCAGCCCAGTGTGTTCAACAGGTTCACCTTCAGGGTGTTTTGTCCCCTATCGTTCTAGACTAATAACTGTCAGAGCCAATCTGAGTCAAGGGTCATTGTTAAATTCAGAGGACTGCTGTAGTCGGCCTGCTGCAGGACCATGAGGTGGGCCATGACCCTGTCTTGGTGTGATGACTCCTACTTCCATCTCAACGTCTCCAAGACCAAAGACATGCTGATTGACCTTCACAGAAATCCACTGTACCAACATTTATGAGTGGAGCAGCTGTGGAGACGGTGACAGAATATAAATATCTACGAACCATCTTTGATAAAAAAAACTGACTTTTGATGCTAACACCGATGCTATTTGTAAAAAGGCCAATCAGAGAGCGTTCTTCCTGAGGAAGTTAAGAGGATTTACTGTTGACAAATCTCTTTTAAAAATGTTTTACTCGTGCTTTGTTGAGTCCATTTTAACCTGAGCAATGATCTGCTGGTTTGGTAACCTTAGCACTGAGAACAAAAACAAGCTGGGGAATATTGTCAAACTGCAGGAAGATTGTTGGCACAGACTTGAACGATCTTAACCATGTTTTTCAAGTAAGAGCCGCTAAGCAGGCAAAGTTTATCCTGGAGGACCCACGGCGTCCCCTACAGGCAGAGTAAAGGCTCTTGTCGACAGGGAGGAGATTTGCTCATGTTAGGAAGGCAAAATGCAACAGATACCTGAGCTCATTTGTCCTATCAGCTGGTAGTTTTTTAAATAAGTTACAGGCATTTTGATACCATTGCATAAATTATGTTTGTTGGGCCTTTTAAATAATTTAGACAATATAGACAAATGCTGCCTTTTGCACACATTGCATATTGTTCTTAATTATACAGTGTTGTTTTTATCTACTTATTCTAACTTTTTAACTTACTGTCCATGATGTAATCCATGAGTTAGTCAGACTAACCTGTACATGTTTGTTTCTGTTGGTGTTTGTAGTACGGCTGCAAAACAAACTGCCCCTCGGGGACAATAAAGATTTTTTAATCTAATCTACTCTAATGGTTGGATGGATGAATGGTTGGATGAATGGTTGGATGGATGAATGGTTGGATGAATGGTTGGATGAATGGTTGGATGAATGGTTGGATGGATGATTGGTTGGATGTCCACCCTGTCTTGTCAGACCCTGACCAGCAGGTGAATGACCTCACCGTGGCGTCCGCCTGCAGCTCACCTGGGAAACTCCATTTCCCATCATGCACTTCAGCACCATCCCAGGCCAGCAGTGACCACGCCCCATGAATGAAACATTTTTAATAAATAGGTAATAAAAAACATAAATAAATAAATAAATAACGAAGCTCGTTGACAGCATGACTGGCAGGTGTCTCTGGAGGAATCTGGAGCATCTGATTGGACTCAGCAGCTGTCAATCATTTCATGTCTTCTGTCCATTTGAACGTCCAGGTCTGTCTGCAGGTCAGAGCTCCGCCCCCTCTCCTTTAATGTTCATTGTCACAGAGATGAGGGTCAGTCCTGATTGGGCGATGAATCAGAGCTCGTCCTTGGACCCGCCCCCCACCCTGGGGCTCGCCTCCCGCTTCAGGAACTTCAGGAAGTCTCTTAGCTCCCGCCCCCCCTGAAGGGAGACAGACCAGAGCAATCAATCACAGAGCTATACAGACCAGAGCAATCGATCACAGAGGTATACAGACCAGAGCAATTGATATCAGAGGTAAACAGACCAGAGCAATCGATCATAGAGGTATTGAGACCAGAGCAGTCGATCACAGAGGTATACAGACCAGAGCAATCGCTCACAGAGGAGTTACCTGGTATTTGATTGGCTCATCCTTCCTGCCAGCCGGGACAAAATAGAGTGTTGGAAACCTGCGGAGTCAGAGACATGGAGCTGAGTCTAGACCTGATCCTTCAGTCTGAGCCTAAGCCTGATCCCCCAGTTTGAGCCTAGACCTGATCCTTCAGTCTGAGCCTAGACCTGATCCTTCAATCTGAGCCTAGACCTGATCCTTCAATCTGAGCCTAAGCCTGATCCCCCAGTTTGAGCCTAGACCTGATCCTTCAGTCTGAGCCTAGACCTGATCCTTCAATCTGAGCCTAGACCTGATCCTTCAATCTGAGCCTAAGCCTGATCCCCCAGTTTGAGTCTAGACCTGATCCTTCAATCTGAGCCTAAGCCTGATCCCCCAGTTTGAGCCTAGACCTGATCCTTCAGTCTGAGCCTAGACCTGATCCTTCAATCTGAGCCTAGACCTGATCCTTCAGTCTGAGCCTAGACCTGATCCTTCAATCTGAGCCTAGACCTGATCCTTCAGTCTGAGCCTAGACCTGATCCTTCAATCTGAGCCTAGACCTGATCCTTCAGTCTGAGCCTCGACCTGATCCCCCAGTCAGAGCCCCCCTGAACTCACCCCTGGACGTCGTAGCCCAGCGGGACGTCGTTGTCCACAGCGTTCATCTTGGCGATCACCAGATTCTCGTCAGACGACAGCTGAGACACAGGACAGGACGCCATGAGACCACGACCTTCACCAAGGTCACAGCAAAAACACTGATGGACAAAATGGAGGACTGGACCCCCTTTTGGTTTAAAGGTCATGACCACATCAGTACCAGGCCCCGCCCCGTCAGAGGAGTATTAAGGTAAACAGGAAGTGAGTTAAGGCCCTGCCCACTCAGAGGAAGTTACCGTTTGGGCGAGCTCCCTGTAGACCGGCTCCAGCTTCTTGCAGTGGGGGCAGGACGGGGAGTAGAACTGGACCAGGACGTCCTTACCGGGGTCGTTCACCACCTTATCGAAGGACTCTGCCACCACCACCTACAGGCACAGGTCAGAGGTCAGAGTTCAAACCCCACAGTCTGACCGGGGTCATGACTTGGGCTCACCTTCACTGTTCCGGCCCCCGGGTTCCTCTCAGGTACCGGCTCAGACTTTACAAAGCGTTTGAGGCGTCCAGAGAAATAATCGTCCAGAAACCGCTCCAGAGACTGGCCGTCCCTCCTGGAACAGAACCAGATTAGCCCTGTTAGCCTGGTTTGGCCCTGTTAGCCTGGGTTAGCCCTGTTAGCCAGGATTAGCCCTGTTAGCCTGGGTTAGCCCTGTTAGCCTAGGTTAGCCCAGTTAGCCTAGGTTAGCCCTGTTAGCCTGGATTAGCCCTGTTAGCTTGGTTTAGCCCTGTTATCTTTGATTAGCCCTGTTAGCCTTGATTATGCCTGTTAGCCTGGATTGGCCCTGTTAGCCTGGTTTAGCCCTGTTAATCTGGATTAGCCCTGTTAGCCAGTATTAGCCCTGTTATCTTGGATTAGCCCTGTTGGCCTGGATTAGCCATGTTATCTTGGATTAGCCCTGTTAGCTTGGATTAGCCCTTTTTATCCTGGATTAGCCCTGTTAGCTTGGATTAGTCCTATTATCTTGGATTAGCCCTGTTAGTCTGGATTAGCCCTGTTAGCTTGGATTAACCCTGTTATCTTGGATTAGCCCTGTTAGTCTGGATTAGCCCTGTTAGCTTGGATTAACCCTGTTATCTTGGATTAGCCCTGTTAGTCTGGATTAGCCCTGTTAGCCTGGATTAGCCCTGTTAGTCTGGATTAGCCCTGTTAGCCTGGATTAGCCCTGTTAGCTTGGATCAGCCCTGTTAGCCTGGATTAGCCCTGTTAGCCCGGATTAGCTCTGTTAGCCCGGTTTAGCCCTGTTAGTCTGGATTAGCTCTGTTAGTCTGGATTAGCCCTGTTAGCCTGGATTAGCTCTGTTAGCCTGGATTAGCCCTGTTATCTTGGATTAGCCCTGTTAGCCTGGATTAGCTCTGTTAGCCTGGTTTAGCCCTGTTAGTCTGGATTAGCCCTGTTAGCCTGGATTAGCTCTGTTAGCCTGGTTTAGCCCTGTTAGTCTGGATTAGCCCTGTTAGTCTGGATTAGCCCTGTTAGCCTGGATTAGCCCTGTTAGCCCGGATTAGCCCTGTTAGCCTGGATTAGCCCTGTTAGTCTGGATTAGCCCTGTTAGTCTGGATTAGCCCTGTTAGCCTGGTTTAGCCCTGTTAGTCTGGATTAGCCCTGTTCGTCTGGATTAGCCCTGTTAGCCTGGATTAGCCCTGTTAGCCCGGATTAGCTCTGTTAGCCTGGATTAGCCCTGTTAGTCTGGATTAGCCCTGTTAGTCTGGATTAGCCCTGTTAGCCTGGATTAGCTCTGTTAGCCTGGATTAGCCCTGTTAGCCTGGATTAACCCTGTTAGCCTGGATTAGCCCTGTTATCTTGGATTAGCCCTGTTAGTCTGGATTAGCCCTGTTAGCCTGGATTAGCTCTGTTAGCCTGGTTTAGCCCTGTTAGTCTGGATTAGCCCTGTTCGTCTGGATTAGCCCTGTTAGCCTGGATTAGCCCTGTTAGTCTGGATTAGCCCTGTTAGTCTGGATTAGCCCTGTTAGTCTGGATTAGCTCTGTTAGCCTGGATTAGCCCTGTTAGCCTTGATTAACCCTGTTAGCCTGGATTAGCTCTGTTAGCCTGATTTAGCCCCGTTAGTCTAGATTAGCCCTGTTAGCCTGGATTAGCCCTGTTAGTCTTGATAAGCCCTGTTAGTCTTGATTAGCCCTGTTAGTCTGGATTAGCCCTGGTACTCTGGATTAGCCCTGGTAGTCTGGATTAGCCCTGTTAGTCTGGATTAGCCCTGTTAGTCTGGATTTGCCCTATTAGCCTGGATTAGCCCTGTTAGTCTGGATTAGCCCTGTTAGCCTGGATTAGCTCTGTTAGCCTGGATTAGCCCTGTTAGTCTGGATTAGCCCTGTTAGCCTGGATTAGCTCTGTTAGCCTGATTTAGCTCTGTTAGTCTGGATTAGCCCTGTTAGCCTGGATTAGCCCTGGTAGTCTGGATTAGCCCTGTTAGCTTGGATTAGCTCTGTTAGCCTGGATTAGCCCTGTTAGCCTTGATTAGCCCTGGTAGTCTGGATCAGCCCTGTTAGTCTGGATTAGCCCTGTTAGTCTGGATTAGCTCTGTTAGCCTGGATTAGCCCTGTTAGCCTTGATTAGCCCTGTTAGTCTGGATTAGCCCTGTTAGTCTGGATTAGCCCTGTTAGTCTGGATTAGCTCTGTTAGTCTGGATTAGCCCTGGTAGTCTGGATTAGCCCTGTTAGTCTGGATTAGCCCTGTTAGCTTGGATTAGCCCTGTTAGCTTGGATTAGCCCTTTTTATCCTGGATTAGCCCTGTTAGCTTGGATTAGCCCTATTATCTTGGATTAGCCCTGTTAGTCTGGATTAGCCCTGTTAGCTTGGATTAACCCTGTTATCTTGGATTAGCCCTGTTAGTCTGGATTAGCCCTGTTAGCCTGGATTAGCCCTGTTAGCCTGGATTAGCCCTGTTAGTCTGGATTAGCTCTGTTAGTCTGGATTAGCCCTGTTAGTCTGGATTAGCCCTGTTAGCCTGGATTAGCCCTGTTAGTCTGGATTAGCCCTGGTAGTCTGGATTAGCTCTGTTAGTCTGGATTAGCCCTGTTAGCCTGGGTTAACTCACGTGAACTCCTCCCTCATGGTGTACTTGTGGCCCAGTTTGGTCCGGATGGTGACGAACGGCAGCTCTCCACCGTCGGACGTCCCGAGGCCAAAGTCGTTCTCCAGCTCAGACAGGAAGTCTTTCTTATTGGCTACAGAGAACAGCAGGCCCCGCCCAGCATATTTGGACGCCACCTTCATAACCCTGGCAAGGAGACAGAGGGGGCGGAGCTTAATTAACACATTTTAAGAAGTCAGGGCAGCAGAGAGGCTCCATTAAAGGTCACACCTGGTCACACCTGATCACACCTGGTCACACCTGTTCACACCTGGTCACACCTGGTCACACCTGGTCACACCTAATCACACCTGATCACACCTGTTCACACCTGTTCACACCTGTTCACACCTGTTCACACCTGGTCACACCTGTTCACACCTGTTCACACCTGGTCACACCTGGTCACACCTGGTCACACCTGTTCACATCTGTTCACACCTGTTCACACCTAATCACACCTGATCACACCTGGTCAAACCTGATCACATCTGTTCACACCTGTTCACACCTAATCACACCTGTTCACACCTGGTCACACCTGTTCACACCTGATCACACCTGTTCACACCTGTTCACACCTGATCACACCTGTTCACATCTGTTCACACCTAATCACACCTGATCACACCTGTTCACACCTGATCACATCTGTTCACACCTGTTCACACCTGATCACATCTGTTCACACCTGTTCACACCTGTCCACACCTGGTCACACCTGTTCACACCTGGTCACACCTGATCACACCTGGTCACACCTGGTCACACCTGATCACACCTAATCACACCTGTTCACACCTGTTCACACCCGTTCACACCTGTTCACACCTGGTCACACCTGGTCACACCTGGTCACACCTGTTCCTACCTGGTCACACCTGTTCACATCTGTTCACACCTGTTCACACCTAATCACACCTGTTCACACCTGTTCACACCTGTTCACACCTGGTCACACCTGGTCACACCTGTTCACACCTGGTCACACCTGTTCACACCTGTTCACACCTGATCACACCTGTTCACACCTGATCACACCTGTTCACACCTGATCACATCTGTTCACACCTGTTCACACCTGATTACATCTGTTCACACCTGTTCACACCTGATCACACCTGTTCACACCTGATCACACCTGATCACACCTGTTCACACCTGTTCACACCTGATCACATCTGTTCACACCTGTTCACACCTGATCACATCTGTTCACACCTGTTCACACCTGTTCACACCTGATCACACCTGTTCACACCTGATCACACCTGGTCACACCTGGTCACCTGTCCTGGGCCCTGTTCTACGAAGCAGGATTACTGCCTACTAGGGATGGGAATCGAAAACCAATTCCAGTTGAGAATCGTTAACAGCTCCATCAAAGAATCGATATCATTAATCTTTTTGCTTATCAATTCCCTTATCAATTCCCTTATCAATTCCATCCACTGACAGGGTTCAGAAGCATCAGAATTGTGACTTAATCCTAACTACACCTACTAGACAACCTTAAGTAAGTGGACACACCAGCAATTTGCAGAGGGAGTTATACATGCTGTGACATGTGTTTGACATTGTTGCCACGAAAATCAGACCAACATTTACTGACATGGGAAATCTGCAGGAATCGATAAGGGAATCGTTAAAGAATTGGATCGATTAGCAGGATCGTTAACAGCATCGATATTGATAAAATCTTATCAATTACCATCCCTACTGCCTAGCGAGGTAGCTTTGAGGTTAGGTTCCGGTTTCCCTGTTCTACGAGACGGGATCGCTCCTTAGCGAGGCGAGTCTCCATGGCAACGTACGCTGAACAGCTAACCTGCTCCGGGGCAGGTTAGGTTCCAGATTGAACTCGAGGACAATAAAAACCCCGCCCACTGACCAATGAGCTGACCCGATGGCTGCAGACCCAGATCTTTTTGTGTACTTTGATTGGTGCTGAAACGAAACCCAGATTTAGAGTCACTACACAGTACATGACACTTGCTACAGGTAGTTAAAGGGAATGAAGAACTTTCATTGCCGTAACAAGATCTTCAATGCTAACACTTCTGTTCCTTGACTTAAATTTCTACTGAGATGTGATTTTGACCCCTTAAAATTACCTATGGAGTTATCAGACTTTCATCTACAGGTATTACGGTATTGGAAAATGCTTTACACACATAATTTCAACCCATATAAAGCCATCATTTGGAACAACAGATATATTTTGCATAAAAGGAAGTCTTTGTTCTATAAAAATTTGATGGAAAAAGTTGTTTGGGCGGTAATACATTTAATGGATAAAGATGTAATATATTAAATCATACCAATTTCAATCTGAAATTCAAAATAAATTGTTCTTACAAACAGTATTCAATAGTGATAAAAAGCTGTTCCTGTAGCCTTGTTCAGTTTGATCAGAGAAACTCTGAAATATTCTGCTGTAACACCTGTACTTGACAATCTTTTTATTGGTGAATATGATTTATTAAACTGTAAGTGTAATAACAACATTTTGAGAAGTCTTATCACAAAGGAATTCTTTCCTCTTCCTTTTAAAAGAAATATCACTTTTCAGGTTTTCTCCAAACTTGATTTGGTTAAACTAAGAACTAGATATTTAGACTTTCCATTGTTGCCAAAAATGAAAGAAGATCATTTTAAGACTATTAATGATATCTATCCATGTAATGAATTTTTGAGAAGACGATTTAATATAGATAAGAATGAATGTACGTTTTGTCATACAGAAATTGAAACACAGGAACATCTGTTTCATGATTGTAATGCTATTAAGATTTTTTGGGAAATAATTCATGCATGGCTAAATGCAAAATACGTAATACCTGTTTTTAATTATCATATGATCAAATTTGGATTCTTTGTAAAAGATAAAACTGTTGACTTTTAATATAATAATATGTTTATTATTGGGAAATTCTATATCCACAAATGTAGATTCTTCAAAGTTACTCCCAATTTTGCTGCATTTAAGAACGACCTTAAATTATTTTCTCAATCTTTAAAAAAGATTGAAAAAGAAAGTGCCTCAAGACTCTGAGAAATTCTTGATTTGTGTATGAATTGAACCCCTGTAAATGTTTTCATTGAATTGTTTATGAATTTTTTTTTTTTATTTTACTCTTTTTTTTATTATTATTTAGTTTTATATATTGGTTAGTGATGCTGTATATAGTATATAGTGTATAGTGTATATATATGCTATATTGTATGAATTCATGTAGGGCTCATGTGGGCTACATATCACACAAAAAATGTAAACATGATAGGAATGAACAAATGAATGAATTCATCTTGGAAATGAATCAGACATGTCTGGTGCATGTTACAGTAAAAGTGCATGTTGAACAGTGCTATTTCAGGATGATAATGGCACAGAAGATTTTTTTCACGCTATACTTGTGCATCGAGACTGTCAGCAATTTTCTGCCAGCACTCCTTCAGTGCTTTTGACGTTTATTACATGTTTTAATTCTTCATACTCTGTCATGATCACCTCCTGCTCCTCCTGTGTGAAGTATGTGGTCCTTCTCTCTCCGGCCTGCTCTGACGCTCCAGACTGGTCCATGTTCGCGATTGGTCAGATGCGGCGGGCTCCGCCTTATATGTGTGCACGCGCTCATTGCAAAGCTGGATCCACTTATGAGGTTGATAACCAGCGTCGTTGAACCGTTTAGCGAGACCGCCGGCTACCGCGCTCAGTTCAGCGAGGTAGCTCCAAGGCTATCTCGCTAGGCTGAACTTGCTTCGTAGAATAGGGCCCTGGTCTTTGTTTTCAGGAACTTTTTGTTTTTGTGACCTTGAGAGTCACAGACGCCCTTGAGTAACATTCATTATTGTCAATCATAATAACGTGGCTCAGATGGTGCACCTGGAACACCTGAGTGATGTCACAGTGACCTCCATCACCTGTACATGTACGCCCCCCTCACCTGTTCCTCCAATAGTTGGAGCCCCTCACGTTGTGGCGGTAGTCCAGGTCGTAGTAGGCGGTCAGCAGGTCTCGGACTCTCAGGCGGTCCCGGTTCTCCATGGTCATGTGAGGGCACATCCCGTATCTGCACAGGAAGAGACGGACAGGAAGTTCCTTGGATGTCCGCCAGGTGCAGTGTTGGTAATAACGGCGTTAGAGTATGACGGCGTTACTAATGGCGTTATTTTTTTCAGTAACGAGAAATCTAATTAATTACTTTTTCATGCGTTACAACGCCGTTACCGTTACTAACAGGGAAATGTGGCGCGTTACTTTGCACCAATGTCAATCAGCTGTTATTCGACCTGCCTCACCCCCAAACTCCACGGCACGTGGAAGCGCCGCGCCGCAGTCTTATCCTGACAGACAAAACCCACTGAAAGGGCGCACCGAGCAGTGCCGCGGCGTGCAGCCCCGTAGGGGGAGGGCTGATCCCCGGAGAGCCACAGGCTCTCATAATGAGCACAGCGATGTCACACGCTCATAAAACATGTTATAGACTGAGAAAAGAAATAAACAACACCTCACTTCACTTTTCTAAGGTCCCTTTGCTGGTCCCAACCACTCAGCTTCGTGACTTATTCAACTTCTATCCACCTATATCCGTGTAGAAAAGATGTTTTTGTCATGTTTACAGTGTTTTATATTTCTGTTCCTCTACGGTTCACTTTTCTTCGTCCATGGTGTTGTGTTGTCTCTGGGACCCTCTGACCGACTGCTGACCTGATGCTCGTGCCTCCGGTTTTTACACAATGACAAACAATTCAGGAAATTGACGTAGGAAAGTCTGTGCATTCTGTTTTATTTTGAAACTTCCGGATACTCCACACATTGACTTCCTGTCTGGTGCTTTCTTAACGACAGTGACTTTATGAGGTTTGGACGCGGCCATGCAGAAAATAGGCCTGATCTTCAGCGCCTTGGCACGTGCCGGCGCTTACTGCGGAGCACTTCGCCCCCATTCTAGTCTATCAGGCAAATTCAGCTGCACGTTCTCTGAGCTTTTGGAGAACTGATGATGTCAGAGCTGCTGCAGCAGGTAACAACAAGGAAGGACACAGAGACAGAGACACACCGTTCAAGAGGAAAAGCTTTTTCAATAAAGTAACACATCAGTTACTTTACATGGCAACTAATTACTTTTATGAAGGAGTAATTCTGTTAGTAATTCAATTACTT
This sequence comes from Scarus forsteni, assembly GCA_036419115.1. Lineage (NCBI taxonomy): Eukaryota > Metazoa > Chordata > Actinopteri > Labriformes > Labridae > Scarus > Scarus forsteni. The sequence goes on along the minus strand of JAZDUH010000133.1, from coordinate 2,045,339 downwards.
TTTTGGGAAAGTAACTAGCAACTATAACTAATTACTTTTTTAAAGGAATGTGCCCAACACTGGCCAGGTGTTGCTGCAAGCTGATTGGACAGAGGACTTACATGTGATCTCTGATGAAGCGCCTGAGCGAGCCGATGGTCAGGTAGTCTCTGAAGACCACCACGGAGTCCTCGAACTTACTGGACAGGCGAGGGGGCCGGAACAGGAGCACACACCTGAGACCAAGCAAAAGATAATAAGCAAAAACACAACAACAAACACAAACACAACAGAATCACAACAAACAATTAAAAGCAACAAAAACACAACAGAAACACAACAACAAACATATAAACACAACAGAAACACAACAGCAAACACATAAAAGCAACAGAGACACAACAACAAACACATATACACAACAGAAACACAACAACAAACACATAAAAGCAACAGAGACACAACAAAAAAACACATAAAAGCAACAGAAACACAACAACAAACACATAAAAGCAACAAAAACACATCAAACATAAACACAACAGAAACAAAACAAACATAAAAGCAACAGAGACACAACAAAAAAACATAAAAGCAACAGAGACAAAACAACAAACACATTAAAGCAACAGACAACAAAAAACACAAAAGCAACAAACAAAAACAACAACAAATACATAAAAGCAACAGAGACAAAACAACAAACACATAAAAGCAACAAAAACACAACAACAAACACATAAAAGCAACAGAAACACAACAAAACACATAAAAGCAACACACAAAAGCAACAATACATATAAGCAACAAAAACACAACAACAAACACATAAAAGCAACAAAAGCACAACAACAAACACATAAAATCAACAAAAGCACAACAAACACATAAAAGCAACAAACAAAAACACAAAAGCAACAAACAAAAGCAACAACAAATACATAAAAGCAACAGAGACAAAACAACAAACAACAATCAAATAAACAATTAACCCAAATAAACAACAAAAAAAGCACACAATTGAAAATAAAGAACCAAACAGACAAACAACCATAACAAACATATAAGAAACAAAAGTTAACCTGAGTATACTAATTTGAGATTAAAGTTTAAGCAGACGTGAAGCAAAAACACTTTTTAAGTTTTTAATCACATTTGTTTGTGTTTGTCCTCTCAGCAGACAAACAAACCTGTTCATCAGATTTAGAATGTAACGTCACAGTGAGCCGCTGAGTCAATGTTGTTGTGAGGTTGCTGTTACCATTAATGTTACTGCTGTTGATGTTACTGTTGTTGTTGTTGTTACTGTTGTTGATGTTACTGCTGTTGTTACTGTTGATGTTTTTACTGTTGTTGATGTTACTGCTGTTGATGTTGGTACTGCTGTTGATTTTACTGTTGTTAATGTTGTTGTTACTGTTGTTGACTTTACTGTTGTTGGTGTTGTTGTTACTGTTGTTGATGATGTTACTGTTGATTTTACTGTTGTTGATTTTACTGTTGTTACTGTTGTTGATGTTGTTATTACTGTTGATTTAACTTTTGTTACTGTTTTTGCTGTTGTTTCTGTTGTTGATGTTACTGTTGTTGTCGTTGTTGCTGTAACTGCTGTTGATGTTACTGTTGTCGTAGTTACTGTTGTTGTTGCTGTTGATGTTACTGTCGTTGCTGTTGTTGTCGATGTCATTGTTGTTAGTCTCATTGTTGTTACTCTCATTGTTAGTGTCGTTTGTGTTGTAACTGTTATTGTTGCTGTTGTTGATGATGTTACTGTCGTTGTATCGTCGTTGTTGTAGTTGTTGATGTTACTGTTGTTGATGTTGTTGTTACTGTTGTTGATGTTACTGCTGTTGATGTTACTGTTGTTGATGTTGTTGTTACTGTTGTTGATTTTACTGTTTTTACTGTTGTTGATGTTACTGCTGTTGATGTTACTGTTGTTGATGTTGTTGTTACTGTTGTTGATTTTACTGTTTTTACTGTTGTTGATGTTACTGCTGTTGATGTTACTGTTGTTGATGTTGTTGTTACTGTTGATTTTACTGTTGTTGATGTTACTGTTGTTGATTTTGCAGTTACTGTTGTTGATGTTGTTGTTACTGTTGATTTTTCTGTTGTTGATGTTGTTGTAACTGTTGTTGATTTTACTGTTGTCACTGTTGATGTTGTTACTGCTGTTGATTTTACTGTTGTTACTGTTTTTGATGTTGTTGTTACTGATGTTGATGTTGTTACTGTTGTTGCTGTTGTCGTTGTTATTGTTGTTACTGCTGTTTACTGTTGTTGTTGCTGTTGATGATGTTACTGTCGTTGCTGTTGTTGTCGCTGATGTTGTCATTGCTGTTAGTCTCGTTGTCGTTACTCTAATTGTTAGTGTCGTTGTTTGTGTTGTAACTGTTATTGTTGCTGTTGTTGATGATGTTACTGTCGTAAGTAGTTGTTAGTGTTGTTGTTGTCGTTGTTGTTGTGGTCATTTTAGTTCTCGTTCTTGTCGTAGTTAGTGTTGTTACTGTTGTTGTTGCTGTTGTTGATTTTACTGTTGTTACCGTTGTCGTTGTTAGTGGCGATGTTGTCATCATTAGTGTCATTGTTGTTGTCTTTTATTGTTGTTACTGCTGGTGTTGTTGTTAATGTCGTTGTTGTTGTGGTGTCAGTCTAAGTAAACAAACACGTCTCACTCTCCATTGGCTCCGTTACTGTTGTTGTTGTTATTGTCGTTGTTGTTGTGGTGTCAGTCTAAGTAAACAAACATGTCTCACTCTCCGTTGGCTCCGTTACTGTTGTTGTTGTTATTGTGGTTGTTATTGTGGTGTCAGTCTAAGATAACAAACACGTCTCACTCTCCATTGGCTCCGTTACTGTCGTCGTTGTTGTTGTTGTTATTGTCGTTGTTATTGTGGTGTCAGTCTATGTCAAACATATCTCACTCTCCGGTGGCTCCGATACTGTCGTCGTTGTTGTTGTTGTTATTGTGGTGTCAGTCTAAGGTTACAAACACGTCTCACTCTCTGTTGGCTCCGTTACTGTCGTTGCTGTTGTTGTGGTGTCAGTATAAGGTTAACAAACACGTCTCACTCTCCGTTGGCTCCGCTACTGTCGTTGATGTTGTTGTTATTGTGGTGTCAGTCTAAGGTAAACAAACACGTCTCACTCTCCATTGGCTCCGTTACTGTCGTTGTCGTTATTGTTGTTGTTGTTGTGGTGTCAGTCTAAGGTAAACAAAAACATCTCACTCTCCGGTGGCTCCGTTACTGTCGTTGTTGTCGTTGTTATTGTAGTTGTTGTTGTGGTGTAAGTCTAAGGTAAACAAACACGTCTCACTCTCCGTTGGCTTCGTTACTGTCGTTGATGTTGTTGTTATTGTTGTTATTTTGTGGTGTCACTCTAAGGTAAACAAACACGTCTCACTCTCCGTTGGCTCCGTTACTGTCGTTGTTGTTGTTGTTATTGTGGTTGTTATTGTGGTGTCAGTCTAGGTAAACAAACACGTCTTACTCTCCGTTGGCTCCGTTACTGTCGTTGTTGTTGTTGTTATTGTGGTGTCAGTCTAAGGTTACAAACACGTCTCACTCTCCGCATTGGCTCCATTTACTGTAAATGCGTTGTTGTTGTTGTTGTTAGCCGTTGTTATTGTGGTGTCAGTCTAAGTAAACAAACACGTCTCACTCTCCGTTGGCTCCGTTACTGTCGTTGTTGTTGTTGTTATTGTCGATGTTATTGTGGTGTCAGTCTAGGTAAACAAACACGTCTTACTCTCCGTTGGCTCCGTTACTGTCGTTGTTGTCGTTGTTATTGTGGTGTCAGTCTAGGTAAACAAACACGTCTCACTCTCCGTTGGCTCCGTTACTGTCGTTGTTGTTATTGTAGTTGTTATTGTGGTGTCAGTCTAAGATAACAAACACGTCTCACTCTCCATTGGCTCCGTTACTGTCGTCGTTGTTGTTGTTGTTATTGTCGTTGTTATTGTGGTGTCAGTCTATGTCAAACATATCTCACTCTCCGGTGGCTCCGATACTGTCGTCGTTGTTGTTGTTGTTATTGTGGTGTCAGTCTAAGGTTACAAACACGTCTCACTCTCTGTTGGCTCCGTTACTGTCGTTGCTGTTGTTGTGGTGTCAGTCTAGGTAAACAAACACGTCTTACTCTCCGTTGGCTCCGTTACTGTCGTTGTTGTCGTTGTTATTGTGGTGTCAGTCTAGGTAAACAAACACGTCTCACTCTCCGTTGGCTCCGTTACTGTCGTTGTTGTTATTGTAGTTGTTATTGTGGTGTCAGTCTAAGATAACAAACACGTCTCACTCTCCATTGGCTCCGTTACTGTCGTCGTTGTTGTTGTTGTTATTGTCGTTGTTATTGTGGTGTCAGTCTATGTCAAACAAACGCCTGTGATTCTTGGCCGTAGTTGTTGTTGTTGTTATGTCGATGTTGTTGCTGGTGTCAGTCTATGTCAAACATATCTCACTCTCCGGTGGCTCCGATACTGTCGTCGTTGTTGTTGTTGTTATTGTGGTGTCAGTCTAAGGTTAACAAACACGTCTCACTCTCCGTTGGCTCCGCTACTGTCGTTGATGTTGTTGTTATTGTGGTGTCAGTCTAAGGTAAACAAACACGTCTCACTCTCCGTTGGCTCCGTTACTGTCGTTGTCGTTATTGTTGTTGTTGTTGTGGTGTCAGTCTAAGGTAAACAAAAACATCTCACTCTCCGGTGGCTCCGTTACTGTCGTTGTTGTCGTTGTTATTGTAGTTGTTGTTGTGGTGTAAGTCTAAGGTAAACAAACACGTCTCACTCTCCGTTGGCTTCGTTACTGTCGTTGATGTTGTTGTTATTGTTGTTATTTTGTGGTGTCACTCTAAGGTAAACAAACACGTCTCACTCTCCGTTGGCTCCGTTACTGTCGTTGTTGTTGTTGTTATTGTGGTTGTTATTGTGGTGTCAGTCTAGGTAAACAAACACGTCTTACTCTCCGTTGGCTCCGTTACTGTCGTTGTTGTTGTTGTTATTGTGGTGTCAGTCTAAGGTAAACAAACACGTCTCACTCTCCGTTGGCTCCGTTACTGTTGTTGTCGTTATTGTCGATGTTATTGTGGTGTCAGTCTAAGTAAACAAACACGTCTCACTCTCCGTTGGCTCCGTTACTGTCGTTGTTGTTGTTGTTATTGTCGATGTTATTGTGGTGTCAGTCTAGGTAAACAAACACGTCTTACTCTCCGTTGGCTCCGTTACTGTCGTTGTTGTCGTTGTTATTGTAGTTGTTATTGTGGTGTCAGTCTAGGTAAACAAACACGTCTTACTCTCCGTTGGCTCCGTTACTGTCGTTGTTGTTGTTGTTATTGTCGATGTTATTGTGGTGTCAGTCTAAGTAAACAAACACGTCTCACTCTCCGTTGGCTCCGTGCTTCTCGCCCAGCTTCGGCTCCAGGCTGTGGGAGAATCTGAACTGCTCTCTGAGCAGAGCTGCAGCCCGCAGGAACTCATCCAGACGAGAGCTGTCTGCACCTGAGAACACACCTGACACACACACACACGCGTGCACACACACACACACATCGTTAAGAGGTCAAACTAAAGCACAGATCAGTGACCTCCCTCATGAGCAGAGGTCAGAGGTCATGTGACTGTGGTACCGATGATGCTGGCGTCGTAGTGGTCTACGAAGGCCTGCAGGTCCTCTTCAGTCTGCAGTAGAACCGAGTCTGGACCGGACTGATGCTTCATGACCTGGACCATGCCGTCTGCACACAGACAGGAAATACATTAAATTATGATACATTAAATTAACAGAATTAAAGTCATTTGATCAAATTATATTCATTATATCTAATTAATTACATTAAATTAACTCAGCTCTCTGTGAAGCTGAAACTGAAAACAAACCAAAGCCTCAGAAAACAAAAGTAGAAAAAAAAATGAATTGGATGGATTTATATTTATATTTTAGTATTTGCATTTATATTTTCGTATTAACTATTTTTTTTATTATTTATATTGAAGTATTTTTATTTGTATTTTAGTATTTATACTTTAGCATTTATATTTTAGTATTTATTTTTAGTATTTAAATTTTAGTATTTATATTTGTATTTAAGTACTTATAATTTAGTATTTATATTCATATTTTAGTATTTATTTTTTAGTATTTACAGTTAAGTATTAATATTTATATTTTAGTATTTATATTTGTATTTTAGTATTTATACATTATTATGTATTAGTATTTATATTTATATTTTAGTATTTATATTTATTTTTAAGTATTAGCTATTTTTTAGTATTTATATTTAAGTATTTATATTTATATTTAAGTATACGCAATTTTTTAATATTTATATTTATTTTGTATTTATATTTCTTTTTTGTATTTATATTTCTTTTTGTATTTATATTTATTTTTGTATTTATATTTATTTTTTTGTATTTATATTCATATTTTAGTATTTATTTTTTAGTATTTAAATTTTAGTATTTACAGTTAAGTATTTATGTTTAAATTTTAGTATTTATATTTTAGTATTAATATTTTTTTTTGTATTTATACATTATGTTTTAGTATTTATATTTATTTTTAAGTATTAGCTATTTTTTTGGTATTTATATTTATTTTTTGTATTTATATTTATATTTTAGTATTTATATTTATATTTAAGTATAAGCGATTTTTTAGTATTTACATTTATTTTTTGTATTTATATTTATATTTTAGTATTTATATTTTAGTATTTACATTTACATTTTAGTATTTTTATTGTAGTATTTATATTTTAGTAATTATTCATGCCCTTATATGATCGTTTACACGCCGCTGACACAGCAGTGGGAGGAGCTTTAGGTTCAGTGTTTTGCCCAATGACACATCGAGATGTCACTCAGAGCTGGGCTCGAACCTGCAGCCTCCTGATCACAGACTTAACCACAGAGTTTCCTGTGCTGTGATTGGTTGATGTTGTTTACCTGCAGAGCGAGGGCCGTCATAGAGGCTGGAGTCTTTCCCGCCTCTGAAGATCTTCAGGGTGGGGTAGCCGGTCACGCCAAAACGGGTGCAGGTGTCCGCGTTGGCTGTACAGTCCACCTGAGTGGAAGAGGACAGGTAGGTTGGTTATTAACCTGCCAATCAAAAAGGGAGCAAGACTGTAATGACTGTATTAATGCTCCCCACAGAAAAGAGAAATACCATAATTACTGTATTAATGCACCCCACAGAAAAGAGAAATACCATAATTACTGTATTAATGCACCCCACAGAATAGAGAAATACCGTAATTACTGTATTAAGAGACCGCACCGAAAAGAGAGAAATACTGCAATTACTGTATTAATGCACCCCACAGACAAAAGAGAAATACCGTAATTACTGTATTAATACACCCCACAGAAAAGAAATACCGTAATTACTGTATTAAGAGACCCCACCAAAAAGAGAGAAATACCGTAATTACTGCATTAATGCACCCCACAGAAAAAAGAGAAATACCGTAATTACTGCATTAATGCACCCCACAGAAAAGCAAAATACCGTAATTACTGCATTAATGCACCCCACAGAAAAGAGAAACTACCGTAATTACTGTATTAATACACCCCACAGAAAAGCGAAATACCGTAATTACTGTATTAAGAGACCCCACCGAAAAGAGAGAAATACTGTAATTACTGTATTAATGCACCCCACAGAAAAGAGAAATACCGTAATTACTGTATTAATGCACCCCACAGAAAAAAGAGAAATACCGTAATTACTGCATTAATGCACCCCACAGAAAAGAGAAATACCGTAATTATTGCATTAATGCACCCCACAGAAAAGCAAAATACCGTAATTACTGCATTAATGCACCCCACAGAAAAGATAAATACCGTAATTAATGTATTAATACACAAAGTTGTATTTAAGGTCTTATTAAGCTACAGCTGCATTGAGGTTCTTATTTTACTATAGCCATATCATTGGTCTGATTTAATCCTATTCATGCTCTTTATGCTGTCATTGCATTATAATTTAATTTTGATCATAACCGTGTTAATAGGTGCTCTTTTAGACTGATGGACGAGCGCACCTTTGCCAGCTGCACGGTTCCCTTCAGTCGACCTGCTGCCCGCTCAAACTCCGGGGCCAGCTTCTTACAATGACCGCACCTGGAGGACGAAGGAGGCGAGGAAGGAGGCGAGGAGAGGTGGATGCGGGTTCGGGGGGAGGGTGGAGAGGAGGGAGTGACAGGAGGATGGAGAACAGGACACAAACGCACAGGTCAGTCCGCCATCATCTCCATCAGAGCATCAAAGCTCAGAGGCTAGCATGCTAATGCTGCGTTACCATGGAGCGTAGAACGTCACCAGCATGGTCTCGTGCTCTGTTGCCAGGTAGTCGAAGTCCGCGTCCGTGAGCTCGAGCACGTCCCTGAACGCGGGCTCAGCGGCGGGAAAACTGGACAGCAGGGCGACAGTGACGGCGGGAAGGAGGCGGACGGCGGCCGCCATGATGGACGGAGACGGAGAATGATTCTGGATGGAGACCGACCGGAGGGATGGAGACGGCACCGGCCAGCAGAGCCTGAGGGGCGGGAGATACCTGCTAACCTCCGGTTACGGCCCTTCACAATAAAAGCCTGGTGCGTGACAGAGCGCGGCCGGAGTTAAATAATCCTGGTATTTGACGGTTAAGTAGTTTTCTACCCAAACACAGCCCTACGGGGATGAGTGTTGTGCTTTAAAGACCTTATTTCAGTACAAATAAATCACATCCTGCTTTTATTGTGAAGGAATCCTCCGGTTCACTCCAGTCTTCCTTTACCGTCTCTGCCTCGCTCCATCTCTAAAATCTGATTTGATTTTCAGTCCCATGGACACAGAAGTCTGAGCGCTGTTTCCGGGGCGGGGCGTGGTCAGGAAACACCGTGAAACGGCTCTCTGATTGGTCCACAGCCAAGAGGGGCTGACTGGCTGTAGCCCTCTGATTGGTTCAAAACCAAGGAGCGACATGTCAATCAAAGGACCTCACAGCTGTGGTTTTTTCACAAAGATCTGTTCTCCTTAATTATGACGTCATTAAAACAATTATTCTGTTTTCTTCACAAAGATATGTCAGAAAAATATTTTAAAAAACAAATGAGTGATCAAACATGAACATCATATGGGCTAATTCAACTTTTATCCAACATGTAACCACCCTAAAGGAGGAAGTCAAAGCTGTTTTTATTTATTTATGATTTTGGCTCTGAGGTCAGTTTCTGTGCTGAGGTGAGGAGGAACATGACCTTCTGACCCCTGACCGCCACAGTCCAGAAGTGTAAACCCCGTCCCAGGTAGATCATGGCCTTTCTTCATGTTATACAGATGCATTGTGGGAAACGACGGGTCTGACTGACCTGATAAAACAGTGACTGTGGGCCAGAGGCATAAATTCTTATTATTGTGCTTCAAATCAAACCCATTAAACTTTTTGTTTTGATCGGATAGGACTTCTGATTTTATTCTAATATTTATTTTTACAAATGAGTTATATTTAAATACCTTAGTGCTCTTTTATTTAGGTTTAATCCTTTATATTATTATATTATTATTCTCTTTGCTTCAGTTCCTGCTCAGTCGTCACTTTAATGAACACCGTTGTTTTTTTTAATGACTAAAAATATATTTTTTTTCAATATGCTGAATCAACAAAGTGGAAACTGACCAAAAACATTTTATTCATGTTTAATATTTTTAAATATCCTGTGTGCTTAATGGGCCTTTAAAGGTGAAGTCTGAGCTTTTTAGTAATCATGCAAACAGTAATAATCTCTGAAGTTCACTGTTTGAGCCGATCAACACGTCTGCTGCAATAACACATAAATATAATAAATAATATATATTATATATGAATAAAACCACTCTGCCTCCTCACAACAGACAATTAATGTTCAGTTTAAGACCCTGGATTTATGTCAACAAACTGCATTAGAGCAGGGGATCAACATGAGGCCCACGGACCAGTTTGACCTTTAAAGTCAGACCAGTTTGACCTCCAAAGTCAGACCAGTTTGACCTCCAAAGTCAGACCAGTTTGACCTTTAAAGTCAGACCAGTTTGACCTCCAAAGTCAGACCAGTTTGACCTTTAAAGTCAGACCAGTTTGACCTTTAAAGTCAGACCAGTTTGACCTTCAAAGTCAGACCAGTTTGACCTTTAAAGTCAGACCAGTTTGACCTCCAAAGTCAGACCAGTTTGACCTTTAAAGTCAGACCAGTTTGACCTTCAAAGTCTGACCAGTTTGACCTTTAAAGTCAGACCAGTTTGACCTCCAAAATCAGACCAGTTTGACCTCCAAAATCAGACCAGTTTGACCTCCAAAGTCAGACCAGTTTGACCTTTAAAGTCAGACCAGTTTGACCTTTAAAGTCAGACCAGTTTGACCTTTAAAGTCAGACCAGTTTGACCTTTAAAGTCAGACCAGTTTGACCTTTAAAGTCAGACCAGTTTGACCTCCAAAATCAGACCAGTTTGACCTCCAAAGTCAGACCAGTTTGACCTTTAAAGTCAGACCAGTTTGACCTTTAAAGTCAGACCAGTTTGACCTTCAAAGTCAGACCAGTTTGACCTCCAAAGTCAGACCAGTTTGACCTTTAAAGTCAGACCAGTTTGACCTCCAAAATCAGACCAGTTTGACCTTTAAAGTCAGACCAGTTTGACCTTTAAAGTCAGACCAGTTTGACCTCCAAAGTCAGACCAGTTTGACCTTCAAAGTCAGACCAGTTTGACCTCCAAAGTCAGACCAGTTTGACCTCCAAAGTCAGACCAGTTTGACCTCCAAAGTCAGACAAATGTCAACAAACTGCATTAGAGCAGGGGATCAACATGAGGCCCACGGACCAGTTTGACCTTTAAAGTCAGACCAGTTTGACCTCCAAAGTCAGACCAGTTTGACCTTTAAAGTCAGACCAGTTTGACCTTTAAAGTCAGACCAGTTTGACCTCCAAAGTCAGACCAGTTTGACCTTTAAAGTCAGACCAGTTTGACCTTCAAAGTCAGACCAGTTTGACCTCCAAAGTCAGACCAGTTTGACCTTTAAAGTCAGACCAGTTTGACCTCCAAAATCAGACCAGTTTGACCTCCAAAGTCAGACCAGTTTGACCTTTAAAGTCAGACCAGTTTGACCTCCAAAGTCAGACCAGTTTGACCTTCAAAGTCAGACCAGTTTGACCTCCAAAGTCAGACCAGTTTGACCTCCAAAGTCAGACCAGTTTGACCTCCAAAGTCAGACCAGTTTGACCTTTAAAGTCAGACCAGTTTGACCTTTAAAGTCAGACCAGTTTGACCTCCAAAGTCAGACCAGTTTGACCTTTAAAGTCAGACCAGTTTGACCTTTAAAGTCAGACCAGTTTGACCTCCAAAGTCAGACCAGTTTGACCTCCAAAGTCAGACCAGTTTGACTTCCAAAGTCAGACCAGTTTGACCTCCAAAGTCTGACCAGTTTGACCTCCAAAGTCAGACCAGTTTGACCTTTAAAGTCAGACCAGTTTGTCCTCCAAAGTCAGACCAGTTTGACCTTCAAAGTCAGACCAGTTTGACCTCCAAAGTCAGACCAGTTTGACCTCCAAAGTCTGACCAGTTTGACCTCCAAAGTCAGACCAGTTTGACCTCCAAAGTCAGACCAGTTTGACCTCCAAAGTCAGACCAGTTTGACCTTTAAAGTCAGACCAGTTTGACCTCCAAAGTCAGACCAGTTTGACCTCCAAAGTCAGACCAGTTTGACCTTTAAAGTCAGACCAGTTTGACCTCCAAAGTCAGACCAGTTTGACCTTTAAAGTCAGACCAGTTTGACCTCCAGTCAGACCAGTTTGACCTTTAAAGTCAAACCAGTTTGACCTCCAAAGTCTGACCAGTTTGACCTCCAAAGTCTGACCAGTTTGACCTCTTAAGTCTGACCAGTTTGACCTCCAAATTCTGACCAGTTTGACCTCCAAAGTCTGACCAGTTTGACCTCCAAAGTCTGACCTGTTTGACCTTTTAAGTCAGACCAGTTTGACCTTTAAAGTCAGACCAGTTTGACCTTTAAAGTCAGACCAGTTTGACCTCCAGTCAGACCAGTTTGACCTCCAAAGTCAGACCAGTTTGACCTTTTAAGTCAGACCAGTTTGACCTTTAAAGTCAGACCAGTTTGACCTTTAAAGTCAGACCAGTTTGACCTTTAAAGTCAGACCAGTTTGACCTCCAAAGTCAGACCAGTTTGACCTCCAAAGTCTGACCAGTTTGACCCTTAAAATCAGACCAGTTTGACCTCCAAAGTCAGACCAGTTTGACCTCCAAAGTCAGACCAGTTTGACTTCCAAAGTCAGACCAGTTTGACCTCCAAAGTCTGACCAGTTTGACCTCCAAAGTCAGACCAGTTTGACCTTTAAAGTCAGACCAGTTTGTCCTCCAAAGTCAGACCAGTTTGACCTTCAAAGTCAGACCAGTTTGACCTTCAAAGTCAGACCAGTTTGACCTCCAAAGTCAGACCAGTTTGACCTTCAAAGTCAGACCAGTTTGACCTCCAAAGTCAGACCAGTTTGACCTTTAAAGTCAGACCAGTTTGACCTCCAAAGTCAGACCAGTTTGACCTCCAGTCAGACCAGTTTGACCTTTAAAGTCAAACCAGTTTGACCTCCAAAGTCTGACCAGTTTGACCTCCAAAGTCAGACCAGTTTGACCTCCAAAGTCTGACCTGTATGACCTTGGAGTGATGGTACCAGAGGACACAGCTGTTGATGGTAAAAAGGTTTTTATTGAATTCTTCGTCGTTTGTTCTTCACGTCTGTCAGACTCGCACTGACCTTTGACCCCGTTTACAGAATCAGGAAAATACTGGTCTCGGTTCTTCAGCTGGACTAACCTATCCACACCAGGACCAGGTCCAGGTCCAGAGAGATAAAGGTCCTCATGGTCCTGCTGCCTGAGCGTCAGGACAGACGGCAGGAGAACATGACCTTCAGTTGTTCTTAGTGTCCTTCATGAAGTGGGCGGAGTCTCCCGAGGCTCAAGGTCAAATAAATACAATCCATAAATAAAGAGGTCAGAGGTCGCCAGAACAGCTGCACTGGTTCTTGAGGAAAAACTGAAATGTCCAGTCAAACAGAACGTCCTGGAGAACCAGACCAGGAACATCCTCAGCTTCAAACTTCAGCAGCTCCGAGCAGGACTGCTTCAACACCGTCCAGCCAGGACTCCAGATCATCTGAGCAGAACATCTGAGCAGAACATCTACACCAAGGGGAACCCAGGTCAGCTCAGGAACATTCTCCAGTCAACAGGGAGCACTGCAGGAAGCTTCTGGAGTCACTTCAACAATCTAGAGTCGTCCACATGTTCCACAGGAGGTCTAAGAACGTTCTAGAGTCGTCCACATGTTCCACAGGAGGTCTAAGAACGTTCTAGAGTCATCCACGTGTTCCACAGGGGAACCTAGAACGTTGTAGAGTCATCCAAGTGATCCACAGGAGATCTGAGAACGTTCTAGAGTCATCCACGTGTTCCACAGGGGATCCTAGAATGTTCTAGAGTCATCCAAGTGTTCCACAGGGGATCCTAGAATGTTCTAGAGTCATCCAAGTGTTCCACAGGGGATCTGAGAACGTTCTAGAGTCATCCACGTGTTCCACAGGAGATCTGAGAACATTCTAGAGTCGTCCACGTGTTTCACAGGAGATCTGAGAATATTCTAGAGTCATCCACATGTTCCACAGGAGATCTGAGAACGTTCTAGAGTCTTCTACGTGTTCCACAGGATATCTGAGAACGTTCTAGAGTCGTCCACATGTTCCACAGGGGATCCTAGAATGTTCTAGAGTCAACCAAGTGATCCACAGGAGATCTGAGAACATTCTAGAGTCATCCACGTGTTCCACAGGAGATCTGAGAACGTTCTAGAGTTGCCCACGTGTTCCACAGGAGATCTGAGAACGTTCTAGAGTCGTCCACGTGTTCTACAGGAGGTCTGAGAACATTCTAGAGTCATCCACGTGTTCCACAGGAGATCTGAGAACATTCTAGAGTCATCCATGTTCTTGCGTCCCCTGCTGGAGGTCACAGCCTGAACCTGCTGTGATGTCATCTGCAGGCTGGTCTGTGATCACACCTTTAGTCCGAATAGGGGTCCAGCTGCTGATTGGCCGGCTCTCTCTTAGGAACAGGAAGTGGTTCTCTGGATGTGGAACAGGTCCATCAGGTGTCTGAACCTCCGACTCACCTGCAGAAAACAGACGAGTCCTCATCTTTGCTAATGCTAACAAAGGCTAAGAACACAGGCTCCGCCCCCTCTTACCTGCTGGACTGTTTTGTCTCCCAGGTGGGCGGAGACTTGTCTGAATGTTTTCTGATTGGCTCCCTTCTGCTGACACGTGGTCAGGATCGCCCGGTCCGCCTCCCTGGAACACAGAGGTCAGAAGTCATGCCTGTTAGCATGCTAGCGGCTAAAGGATGAACAAAGGTTTCTCACCGAGTCCACACCACGTCTGTCTCCTCGCTCGTTGTCATGGAGACGTCTTCATCGCCTCCTGCTGCCTCTGACTCCTCCCCCTCCTCGCTGTCACTTCCTGTCTCACTGTCAGACGTTTGCTCTTCCTCTTCCCTGCCCTTTCCCAGGGGATTGTGGGAAACGCAGTCTGCTTTGGCGGACGACTGGGAGCCAAGCTGCTTGAAAAACTCCCAGAATTCCTTGTGCAGGTCGGGGTGGCATTCAAGGAAGCAGGAGATCTGACAAAAAGAGAGAGGAGTTCTTCTTCTGTGGTGTTTGAATCAGGTCACTCAGACCAGTCACCGCTAGCCAATCACAGGGCACCACTGTCTACCTTGTCAATGTCCTCAGGCATGGGGGCGGGGCTCCCCTGTAGCACCGACACCACCTGCTGGTAGAGGGAGGAGTCTTTTCCAAGGCTCCGCCCCAGTCGCTGCAAAAACCAGCGACTGCGTTCAAAGAGCCTCTGCTCGGTCAGCTGGTGGAGATGCAAGGGAGAAAACGACGTCAGAGTGATGTCATCAGGGCTCGCAGTGATGTCATCAGGGCTCGTGGTGATGTCATCAGAGCTCACGGTGATGTCATCAGAGCTCGTACTGATGCCATCAGAGCTCGCGGTGATGTCATCAGAGCTCGTATTGATGCCATCAGAGCTCGCGGTGATGTCATCAGAGCTCGTATTGATGTCATCAGAGCTCACGGTGATGTCATCAGGGCTCGCGGTGATGTCATCAGAGCTCGTATTGATGTCATCATGGCTCGCAGTGATGTCATCAGAGCTCGCGGTGATGTCATCAGAGCTCGCAGTGATGTCATCAGAGCTCGCAGTGATGTCATTAATGTTGTAAATATAACCTGTTAAATGGTAAAGAATCATGAACTGCCCTGCCTGTAAGTGCTGCATTGATGTTACTTATAGGTGTAATGGTGAATCTACCTGTTCACCTACAGGTGTAACGGTGTGTCTACCTGTTCACCTACAGGTGTAACGGCTCCAGAGCCTCTGAATCTCTAAAGTGTGAGATAACACACCTCTGTCACAACATCCCCACAGGTACCTGTTCAGGTGGACAGCTTCATCTGCCCTGCTGTGTGTCCTGCTGTTTTATGCTCTCTGTTTTAAGGTCACACCTGTTCATCTACCTGCTGGGCGGACAGGTGGGCATCAGGAACATTCCCCTGTCAGTGTTCATTAACCAGCTCTGTTCTCGACTATAACACTTTTCACCAGTAAATGAGCTCAAAGTTTTATTATACGTGAGTACGAGCACGATACTTTTTAGACTGTAGTGAAATAAAACTTCAGATCAACATCACAGCTGCAGCAATCTGATACAAAATAATTTGTGGCTCGGGCTTTGCAACGAGCCACGTGTTCTTCTGTGTGTTTATTTTTTTTCTTTTTCTTCTTTTGGACAGAATTTCGATTCACATCTAGTCCTAGGGCTTTGGGAAAACCCAACAAATAATATATATCAAAACGTGCGGCTTGGTCCCAATAGGTGTGCTATGACTTTTATAAGAATTTCGTGAAAATATGGCTGAGTTATACGCTAAAAGCTGCGAAAAAAGTCCCATTGAAAATGAATGGGGAGACACCCCATACAGACCAAAAAAACTTTGCCGTCCTGGCACCTACAGAGTTCATTCAAACTTCAAAACGCAGCCGTATGTCTCCTCTCTTCATAACTAAAAACCGTAAGCCCGTTGGGCCTCAAATAAAGCAAAATGTGAAGCCCTAACTCATTTTGAAGTTAAATGAGAGCCAGCTGTTTCCTCCAAAGTCCATCAATCTCTCCCATAGACGTCCATTCAAACCTAACATGAAGTCCTCATGCTGGACAGGCTGTTTGTAAATCGCGATAACTTTGTCATTTCTCACAATATCTTCATAAAAATTACATATTCACGATCCCAAGACTTGTCCTAAGCTCACGATGTGCTTAAAATTCATGTATCTTCTACGGTTTGTGAAATATAAGCCGATGTTCGACACCATTGAAGAAGCAGGAAAATGCATTACAAAGGTCAGTGTAATTAAAACACCTGTGTTACTGATAACAGTCTCTCTCTCCCTTTGAAGTTGATACATTAATCTGGTGTTTGATCTCTGTCGTCTGTGTGTGTGTCAGTGTGTTTGTACTTATGACATTACGGGGACCTCAACTTTAAACAGTGCCAGTATTTGGGGACACATAGTATTAATGGGGACACTTACTATAGATGTATAGTATGTGTCCCTAAATACAACACTGTGAGCGGGGCACACATGTTTGTGAGTGTTTGTCTGTGTGAATTAATGGAGTTAAAGGGACCTAATCTTCACACAGAATCTCCACCAATAAACACATAGTGTGTGCTGTTTTTTTGGAGTGCGTGCAAAGCACGCATGTATGTTTTTTTTTGTGTGTGTTTAAAAAGACTATAAGAGCTTAGTTTAAACAGGACCCCCACTCATTAAGTGCTTGGTGACATCAGTCTGTTAGGGAGGGGAAACACCACCAGCTATATCAAGAACACAGCTCAAGGTCAGGTGCCAGGTGATGATCATCACTTAATCAAACCACACGACTTAAGCACATGAATGAAGTCTCCTGCCATCTCCAGAACTATTTCAGCATGTCATCCAGCTGAAATGCTGCTTGAGGTTGGCCTGTATTAAAAAGATACAGCCCGGCAGCGGCCCGAGCCCCACTCACGATTCCCGCGGGAATTGTCCAGTTAAATATTCATTTTTCATATGTTTTTGTGTTTGTTGTGAAATGTCATTGAATAAATCTTCATGGTCGTCAGACTGAGCTTTGGGAAACATTAAAGGTAAATAAGCTGATACTGATGTCATAGTGATGTCACTGACCTGCCCACAGGCCCCGCCCTCTCTCAGTCTCAGGAAGGCGGCGAGCTCCTGGATCAGCTGAGGCCATGGCGTCAACACTCTGCTCACAGAGTCCATCAGCTCCGAGGCCCCTGAGGCCCCACGAGGCCCCGCACAGGAGAACTGATCCAGGACCTGCAGCAGCTGTTCAGACACACCTGGACTCACCTGGACCACATCACACACCTGAGGAGGACAGGGTCAAGACAGGGTCAAGACAGGGTCACCAAACACATCATCACATCAGACAGAAGAAGAAGAAAGAGGTCTCACTCTGAGCAGAAGAGCCTGAGCAAAGTTCTCCTCCTGGTCCTCCTCCAACACAAGGTCCTCCTGCATGAGGAACACAAGAAGAACATGAGAAGAACATCAGAGGAACATCAGAGGAACAAGAGAAGAACATCAGAGGAACATCAGAGGAACATGAGAAGAACATCAGAGGAACATCAGAGGAACATGAGAAGAACAACTGAGGAACATCAGAGGAACATGAGAAGAACATCAGAGGAACAAGAGAAGAACATCAGAGGAACATCAGAGGAACATGAGAAGAACAACTGAGGAACATCAGAGGAACATGAGAAGAACATCAGAGGAACATGAGAACATTAGAGGAACATCAGAGGAACATGAGAAGAACATCAGAGGAACATTAGAAGAACATCAGAGGAACATCAGAGGAACATGAGATCATGGAGGGTCTTCCTGGTTGAGATCTCAGAGACTCACCTGCTGTTCCTTTGGTTCTTCTGCTCCGGCTGGTGTCCGTGTGACTTCTTGTTCTCCATCGTGGTTCTCCAGCTCGTCGTCCTCGTCTGTAGCTCCTCCTGCTGAGCTCGAGGACTCAGACAGAGCTAAGGTGACCTCACTCTCCTCCTCCAATCCCTCCTCACTCCCCTCGATGACATCATCACCCTTCTGAGATTCCACCAATGAGGGGGTGGGGCTTTTTAGAGCCGGGGGGGATGGCGCTGCCTTGAAGCCCCTCCCTCTTTTCCTCAGGCTGGTGAGGGTCTGACCGTGGCACTTGATTCGTTCTCTGGTTGTCATGGAGACAGCACTGTCAGCAGGGGAGCGTGGCTTTTCTGGATAACTGGGCAGCTGTCTGTTAGCCAAGGGGGCGGAGTCATAAGAAGGGGGAGGGGCCTGATTGAGCTGCAGGAAGCCAATGCGTTTGAAGTCCAGGTTTTTGGGGAGGCGGGGGGGATACCTGGTCCCGGGGGGGAAGCTGTAGGTGTGGGACGGGGAGCGGAGGAACGTTCTGTGGCTGTAACGATTGGCTGACCTGGAGGGGGGCGGGGCCGGGGGGGCGGAGCCAGAAGAGCTGTTGTAATGTCTGATGGTGGGGTAGATGACAGGAAGACTCCTCTGTGGAGATAAGCCGTGATGATAACTTTAATTCACTCTAAAACAGCAACACTTAAGTTTTTTTAAAGGATTTCAATCCCCCTCACTAAAAATATAAACTAGATTTTAGATATACAAGAGACATTTTAATCCTCGCTTTGATTTGCTTACTAATTTAATATTGTTTAGGTAATAACCTTTTTTTATCTTTTAGTTAAAATGACCCCAAAGAGAAACTCAGTTTCTGTTCAAAATGATAAATTTGAATTTTAAACCCAGTAAGATTTTAAGTGATGAAGAAAAAATTAATCTATCTCCGTACCAAATACAAAGAGTATTTTCTCCACCTACAAGAACTCAAATCAAAAAGTAATACCACAGTTTAAGAGTGCGCTACATATGAGTGTTTTTAAGTGCATCAACATTTCAGAAATATAAAGTTTATCTGGACCGAGCTAACTCACCTCATGTACCCCTCTGCTAAATCACTCCAACCCCCCCTCTCTCAGCTGATCAGAACATAGCAAGCTAGCAGCTTCAGACGCTGGTTGTAGCTTCGTGTAACTTTTATCAGGATTGTAACTCTTCTGTTTTGACTGTTAGCGGTGTGAGGAAGAGACAGTGCAGGAAATTAAAAAAGGATAATTATGACAGCGCCGATGAAGTCTCATTCACTTTGGAGTCAAGAGGATACCTGTATGAACCGGAGTTTACAGAAGAAGAGCTGCTGAAGATGGAGACGAACAGACCGAGAGGAAAACAGAGGAAACATCCACGGACACTGGACATCAAGAAAGAGTCGGAAATAAACAGTGATGTAAATGTTTGACCTGGGAATAGGTGATACGGACAGCGGTATTACTCCTCAAACAGACTTTCCTGCCCTTCTGAATCCTGGAGTTTTGTGAACATTCTTCAATTTCCCGATGATAAACTGGAAAAATGTCCCAAACCTGAAGGAGCTAATGACAGTTTCTGCTCAAAGTAAGTAATAATGATCTGTCAGAGACAAATAAGCAGAGTAGAGGAGGCTATTTCTTTAACAGAACAGTGCAGACTACTTATGTGCGTGTCTCTCTCTCACACACATGCACACACACGCAACTATTACTGTGTATTAGCCTCTAATATCTATATATACATATATATGGGCCATTCTACTGAATCTGTCCAAAGTGCAGGGTTGGAATTTTTTTTTTAAGTGTTTTTTTTCCCAAAACTTTGTCCATACATATGTTGTACCATATCTAAGGTACATATATCTTGTATAGTGCAGTCAATATTCATATTTTAATTTCTGCCTGTTCTTGAAATGTTTTTTCTACTCCCAAAATGTGTCACAACCGAAACATAGCAACACACTGCAATAAAAGGTATTATATTAATCTGTTCATATTGTACTTCCATGCCCCCTCTAAAGAATATTTTTACAAATTTTTCTTGAAGGCTTTTACAACAAAATCAATAAAAATGATATTTTAAACATTTTTCAAAGTTCAATTTCTAAGACTCATCAAAATCAAAATCCAATCTTTTCTTGTAAAATGAATTCCACTGATTATATAGATCTCAGAGTTAATGAGTTATGAAATTGAACATACATTTAAAGAACAGTCATCATAAAATGTTAGTTGATGACTCAATATCTTTTATTTTTTACAAAACACCCAGTGTTTCGGTTGTGACTGCACTACTTTGGTAGTGACCACTATTTTTTTGTTTGCAAGCTTGTATCATATTCCCTCCACCTTATTGCTTAATATTAACTTCAAACATGTCTTACATTGGGAATATTATGAACACAAATGTTTATAATCAATCAAATGACATTTACTTTGAAGGCCAGCATTAGCCTACTCAAACATCACAACACATCTACTGTAACATTAAAAAGTAGTTTAAGCAGTTAAAGCAGTTTTTTCTGTCACAAATGAACAATGATTTATTTTTTTAAACATTAATCATTCCTGAATGTATTGACTTCTGCCAAACAGTTGAGCTGGGAGTTAGAGGGTCAAACATGAGTTATAATTATTGAACATTCTGAAGATATTGCTTTTAAAGGTGCTGTGAGGAGAATCTATCACCGGCGACATAAAGACTCTGCTACCCATGAGCACGCGCGGCGACTGTCGTAATGCTGCGTTCCAGTAACCTCGGAACTGGGAGTGACATCATCTCCGACTTATCGGCGTTCCAGTTGAAGTCGAAAAAAAACATGCCGATCTACCAGGCTATAGTTAGCTGTTGTTAGCACGCCCTGTGTTGTTGTTCACAAATATCACATGAAGAATGTGATTATCACTATGGCAGCATTTTTGTAAATATAAGTCTAACAATACTATGGCTGCGGTCGAATAGTCACCTCCTAAGTCCTTTCCTATCTACTTTTCCTTAACCCTGATGGAAAACGTCAAGAGGTTAAGGAAAGGAGAAAGGAGAATTCAGAAGGACTTAGGAAAGGAATACTGCCATACAGTCAGTTTTTCAAATATTTTGTTTTTTGTCATATTGATGTTTTTTTCATTTCTCCCTGTTGCTTTCTCCTGATGCAGTTTTCTGAAGGTGGACTACAAAAGACGCATCATTGAAGTGCTCATGTATCATGACAATGTTGTTCCTTTAGTAAAAATGAGGTGTGCATAACCGATGTTGAAGTGAGGATGTAAATAAATCTGTCCTCTCATTATCAACATGAACACCAATCAGTGCATGAAAATAAATGAACTGAAGGAAAGAAAGGCACAAACTGTTAAGACCACAATCTAATAGAGTACAAATGATTCATATTGAACCAAGTTTAAAACAGAATCAACATCAAATGTCTCATATCCTGCTCTCTTCAGAGAATCAGACTGCTGGAAAGTTAAGGCAGGTTTTGGTCAACTTTAGAAAGGATGAACAGCAGAGGGAACTCACATGGTCTGAGGGATTTGTTTGTCATTATTCGGTTGAATTTGGAAGCAGTCGGAGTACGCGCTGTTTATAAAAGCTGTAGCCGTGGTGAATTGTGGGACAGAATAATCTCCTCTCCTTTCGTAAAGGATGGTCCGGTGTATCCTATGCTAAAGGAGATAATAAAGGAAGCATTGAGCCACCTTTCCTAAGCATTTAAACTATTCGAACAGCTCTAATCACGAACTACTTCTGGTTCATTTCACTCCGTTTGGAACCTTCCTAAGCAAAAATGACTTTTCGACCGCAGCCCGTGTATACAGCTGATCTAGAGCGACACACCCCAGTCAGAAGTGCAAATAAATGGATTATTACAGGAGCTAAATAACTGTTCACACTGGGGGCATCCATCTTCCATTGTCAACTCGGGGGTGGTGAGGTTTCACCAAGTTCCCAGCAGGAAATTCAGACTTCGGGGGACGTTCCAGTTGCAGTTTCCTACTCGAAACTCAGAAATTCCAACTTCCGACTACAACTGGAACGCACCAAAAGACGTGAGCCAAGCCAAAGTGTGTGTTTGTTGTGATGCTAATGAATGCAGCTCAGACCTTCCTCAGAACTCTGCATTGCTTTACAACTTCTTTTTTCAACAACTTACAGGATGCAAAGCCACGAGGTAATGTATCTCTTTCTAGTTACGTAGTGGTAGTTTTTGATGTGTGACAACAAGCAATTTTTAGAAAACTTAGTATTGTAGTTTTGTTGCCGGCTATATATGGCTACTTACAGCCCGGTGCTCTAAGACGTGTCTGAATAATATAAATTTGCTCTAGTTTTAATTGTCTTGTTCCTGAAGTTGAGTATCCAGGCCAGTCCAGCCCTGTCTGACCCGACCGTGAAGCTAAAGAATAGCATTTATAGCTAACCTATTTTGATGCTATAAAACTCATCTTAAAGTGTGTATTTCCATCAGGCATATATCTAAAAGGGAGACTTTTTGTAATTATTTAGAAACTCCTCACAGTCCCTTCAAAACATCTTTTTTAAAAAATACACACACCAGAAAGTGTTATGCAAGAACTTTAATGAACTTAAAAAAAAACGACTTCTTAAGAGTAACGTGGTCGACACCCTTGGGCTAAAAGTCTAGTTTTTCAAATATTTTGTTTTGTCATATTGGTGTTTTTTTCATTTCTCCCTGTTGCTTTCTCCTGATGCTTTATAATATAAAACATGAATCAGCATTATCTACATGTTTTAAGAGGTAATAATGATCAAACATTGACTTAAGTGAGTGGACCATTACATGCTGTCACAACCGAAACTCTACCATCTGTTTCGGTTGTGACAATTTTAGCTATTTTTAGCTAATAACTAAAAAATGCTACAAAGCACATGGCCAGCAAATGGATGTTTGAACAGGTGTACACCCATGAAAACATAATGTGTTGCATTAAACCTCCAAAAGTTTACCTAATTACAGAGAATATGTGTTTGGTAGTGATGATTAAAAATGTTCCAGACAGATTTTCAGATTTTGGAACACATTTACTCCAAACTGATGAGAGGTAACTACTCACCATGATGCCATGAGGTAGAGGGGTGCTGAGTCTCTGCCTGATCAAAAATGCAGGGGTGTGGCTAAAAACAGGCTCAACCTATGTGGTAAAACTATCTGTGTTTCAGGAGTGACATGAAAGCGTGGGACAGCATTTTTTGAATGATCTTTTTAAATTAAAAAAATAAACCCAAAATACATCCAAATCTTTCCAATGCTGTTTAAAAGAAATCAACAAGATATTTTAAAAAACATCATTGAAAAAAAATACAAAATTGTTTTAAGTATTATTTTCATAGGTCGAAATTTAGGGCTTAGGGGTTGGGACAACCACTTCCCAATAGAAAGTACACTATAAATGATGATTTTGTATATATTTAGCTTATCACTATCTATTTGCTGTCTTGTGTGTTAAATAGATCATAACAGAATCTTAGTAAATATGTAAAGTCTGAATTCTTTATTGTTTTGTTACATAGTTTTTTTAGTGTGGGACCACAGTTTGGACAAATTCGGAAGAATGGCCCATATACATATACATATATATATCTATATCTATATCTATATCTATATCTATATCTCTCTATATATATACATATATACATATATACAAACCCAAAACCAGTGAAGTTGGCACTTTGTGTAAATCATAAATAAAAACAGAATACAATGATTTGCAAATCCTTTTCAACCTATATTCAATTGAATACACAGCAAAGACAAGATACTTAATGTTCAAACTGAGAAACTTTGTTATTTTTTGCAAATATTAGCTCATTTGGAATTTGATGCCTACAACATGTTTCAAAAAAGACTGAGAAAGTTGAGGAATGCTCATCAAACACTTATTTGGAACATCCCACAGGTGAACAGGCTAATTGGGAACAGGTGGGTGCCATGATTGGGTATAAAAGCAGCTTCCCTGAAATGCTCAGTCATTCACAAACAAGGATGGGGCGAGGGTCACCACTTTGTCAACAAATGCGTGAGCAAATTGTCCAACAGTTTAAGAACAACATTTCTCAACCAGCTATTGCAAGGAATTTAGGGATTTCATCATCTACGGTCCGTAATATCATCAAAAGGTTCAGAGAATCTGGAGAAATTACAGCAAGGCCCAAAACCAACATTGAATGCCTGTGACCTTTGATCCCTCAGGCGGTACTGCATCAAAAACCGGCATCACTGTGTAAAGGATATCACCACATGGGCTCAGGAACACTTCAGAAAACCACTGTCAGTAACTACAGTTCGTCTACATCTGTAAGTGCAAGTTAAAACTCTACTATGCAAAGCCAAAGCCATTTATCAACAACACCCAGAAACGCCGCCGGCTTCACTGGGCCCGAGCTCATCTAAGATGGACTGATGCAAAGTGGAAAAGTGTTCTGTGGTCTGACCAGTCCACATTTACAATTGTTTTTGGAAACTGTGGTCGTCGTGTCCTCCAGACCAAAGAGGAAAAGAACCATCCGGACTGTTATAGGAGCAAAGTTCAAAAGCCAGCATCTGTGATGGTATGGGGGTGTATTAGTGCCCAAGGCATGGGTAACTTACACATCTGTGAAGGCACCATTAATGCTGAAAGGTACATACAGGTTTTGGATCAACATATGTTGCCATCCAAGCAACGTTTTTCATGGACGCCTGCTTATTTCAGCAAGACAATGCCAAGCATAGATAGATAGATAGATAGATAGATAGATAGGTACTAGACTGGCCTGCCTGTAGTCCAGACCTGTCCCCCATTGAAAATGTGTGGCGCATTATGAAGTGTAAAATACAACAACGGAGACCCCGGACTGTTGAACGACTTCAGCTGTACATCAAGCAAGAATGGGAAAGAATTCTACCTGAAAAGCTTCAAAAATTGGTCTCCTCAGTTCCCAAACGTTTACTGAGTGTTGTTAAAAGGAAAGGCGATGTAACACAGTGGTAAAAATGACCCTGTGACAAATTTTTGGCATTGTGTTGCTGCCATTAAATTCTAAGTTGATGATTATTTGCAAAAGAAAATAAAGTTTCTCAGTTTGAACATTAAGTATCTTGTCTTTGCTGTGTATTCAACAGAAAAGGATTTGCAAATCATTGTATTCTGTTTTTATTTATGATTTACACAACGTGCCAACTTCACTGGTTTTGGGTTTGTATATATACATATATATATATATATATATATATGTATATATATATATATATATATATACACATATATATGTATACATATATATGTATATATATATATACATACATATATATATATATATACATAAATATATACACATACATATATATATATATATATATATATATATATATATATATATGTATGTATGTATATATATATAAATATATGGTGCTGTCAGGCGATTAAAAAAAATAATCTAATTAATTACAGGATTTGTAATTAATTAAACTAATTAATCACATTTTAATCTCATATCTGCTTAAAGTACCCAAATAAAGAATCTGAATTCTAGGATATTATAAAATTGTAGTGCAGGACTAATCAAATGAATACACTAAGAAGTGAAGATTTGTAAATCCACATTTTTATTGGTGACTAAATCAAACCAAAGTCAGGGCAACTTGTCCAGAAAATTCTAAGCTCAATCAGGCAACTCAAATTACACTTTAAGTGTGTTTCATAAATCAAATTCAAAATAAGACAAAGGTCGAGGACATCCAGCAAAACAATTAGGCCTGATGGATTATTAAAGAATGTAGTACAAATATAGATAAATAAATTCAAACATAAAATCAGACTAAGTCTTAAATATGGCATTCCTGTTGTCACCTGGGCTTTGTTTGGTTTGACTAGAGACGCATGTGTGAAGTGACACGTGCCACTGCCATGTACGGGTCCTCCAGCTGGACAATATCAAAATGTTTGTGTGCTATGATTAATCTGTGATTAATTTTTATAACGCATTAATTTGCAGTGTAATTAATTAATCTAATTAATGCACTAAAGTGACAGCCTTAATATAGATAGATAGATAGATAGATAGATAGATAGATAGATAGATAGATAGATAGAGAGATAGATAGATAGATAGATAGATAGATAGATAGATAGAGAGAGAGAGATAGATATAGATGTGTAGATATGTGCACGCAACCTGTCAGGTAACGATAGATGCATTCACTGTACTAAAACTTAATTTTAAGGCTTTTTAAGGTTTATGTTACAGGTTTTATAAGACGTAATGTTTCTAAAACTTAATTTTAAGGCTTTTTAAGGTTTATGTTACAGGTTTTATAAGACGTAATGTTACTAAAACTTAATTTTAAGGCTTTTTAAGGATCTTTGTGGACCCTGCCATGAGCTTGAATTGTTCGTTCATCCCACCTGCAGCCACACGGGCAGCAGATTCTCCTCCCTCTCCACAGGGGGGCGCTGCTCCGCCGGGTCCACACTGCGACAGGCCACCATCATGGTCTGGACCACCCGCTGGTACCTGAAGGCCTGAGGGAGACCAGGACAGACCAGGACAGACCGGGCGAGGAGACATATGACAAACATGTCACTAAAATGTTTTTAAGACCAAACTTCGGTGACTGCCATGTTGTTACCTTGACGATGTTGTCATGGTAACCAGGTCGGCAGCACTGCAGGATCCTCCTCCTGACCTGGGCCACCGTCTTCCTCAGCAGGAACTCAGACACAAGCTTAGGAGGATCACATGACCCCTCCATGTTCCTGAGGCCAAGGACCAGCAGGCTACAGCACAAAGAAATATAAAATAAAATAAAGAAATGAGCTGAACAAATGTTTATGGAAATATATTTACCCCACAGGATCAGCTGTGTTCATACCACACTTTAAATAAACACTAAAACATTAAACATGTTTTGGTCCTGTGTTTCTCTTTGTAATTATTGGATTCCAGTTTTTGAAACTTTGTCAGAAGTAACTGGGACGCTTTTACAACCTAACGCAATAACTGCCTTGTTTGGAATTTCTCTGGTGTCCTCACATAAATTAAATATAATCGCCTTTGCCACTTTATTGACTCGACGCCTCATTCTTTTAAGGTGGAAGTCAACATCACCCCCTTCTCACACAATGTGGGTTAAAGAGATTTTTCATAATTTAAAACTGGAAAAAAAGATAAGATAAGATACACCGTTATTAGTCCCACAGGGGGAAATTCCAGATTTACAGCAGCAGCAGGATAGAAGAGAAAAGAAAAGATTTACAAATGAGACTATAAGATACCAAATAGCATAAATACAACTCAATGAAAATAAATGAATGAGCAAGAGCCTTTCAGCAATATTAACAATTATTAACAATATATAAACAGATCTGAATGAGAATAAGTGAAATGAAAATTAAAGTAGATGAAAGAGCATGATCCTATCAACAATATCAACAATATTAACAACATATAAAAAGATCTGAACAAAGAAGGATGAATTTGGAGTCCTTACAGTAAAAAGATAGAGATTATTGCACACTGGAGAGGTTTTTGTTGTAGAGTCTAACAGCTGGTAGTTGTGTGTGTAGGTGTGTGTGTGTGTGTAGTTGTGAGTGTGTGTGTGTAGTTGTAGGTGTGTGTGTAGTCAGGAGTTGTGTAGTTGTGTGTGTAGTTGTGAGTGTAGTTGTGTGTGTAGTTGTAGTGTGTGTAGTTGAGGACTGAGCTGGCCTTCTTTATGAGTTTGTCCAGCCTCCTGTGTGTTGTTGTGTGTGTAGTTGTGTGTGTAGTTGTGAGTGTAGTTGTGTGTGTAGTGTGTGTTGTGTGTGTAGTTGTGTGTGTAGTTAGTGCAGCAGTGTAGTTGTGTGTGTAGTTGTGAGTGTAGTTGTGTGTGTTTGTGTGTTTATACAGAAAGGATTATTTTCCCAGTTGTTCCTGAATAGGACTCTGCTTTATCCCGCTGTAAGCCTCTGCTTGTTAATTTAGCCTCACACTATTGTAATATTGGAACAATGTCATTTTTTTATAAATTTTTTTATTTTTACTTATTTACTTTTTTATTGTATTCTTTGTCTTCCTATTCCTACTCTGTTTTAAAGACTGAAATTACTATTATTATCATCATCCATACTAGCATGGCCTTGATCCACTGTATGACCAGACCGACCATCCTGTTCCAATGTTGTTGTTGTTTTTGTGTTTGTTGTTTTTTTGTATGATTGATGAAAAGCTGTAAGCACCTTCAGTTACCAATACTGTGACCTCTGACCTTTTGGTGCACAAAATTTAATAAACAAAACTGTGAAAAAAAAAACATTAAACAGGTGTTTATGACACTCATGCAGTGCTGTGTAGTTGTGAGTGTAGTTGTGAGTGTAGTTGTGTGTGTAGTTGTGTGTGTAGTTGTGTGTGTAGTTGTGTGTGTAGTTGTGAGTGTAGTTGTGTGTGTAGTTGTGAGTGTAGTTGTGTGTGTAGTTGTGTGTGTAGTTGTGTGTGTAGTTGTGTGTGTAGTTGTGTGTGTAGTTGTGAGTGTAGTTGTGTGTGTAGTTGTGAGTGTAGTTGTGTGTGTAGTTGTGTGTGTAGTTGTGAGTGTAGTTGTGTGTGTAGTTGTGTGTGTAGTTGTGTGTGTAGTTGTGAGTGTAGTTGTGAGTGTAGTTGTGTGTGTAGTTGTGAGTGTAGTTGTGAGTGTAGTTGTGTGTGTAGTTGTGAGTGTAGTTGTGTGTGTAGTTGTGAGTGTAGTTGTGTGTGTAGTTGTGAGTGTAGTTGTGTGTGTAGTTGTGTGTGTAGTTGTGAGTGTAGTTGTGTGTGTAGTTGTGTGTGTAGTTGTGAGTGTAGTTGTGAGTGTAGTTGTGAGTGTAGTTGTGTGTGTAGTTGTAAGAGTAGTTGTGTGTGTAGTTGTGAGTGTAGTTGTGTGTGTAGTTGTGAGTGTAGTTGTGTGTGTAGTTGTGTGTGTAGTTGTGTGTGTAGTTGTGAGTGTAGTTGTGTGTGTAGTTGTGAGTGTAGTTGTGTGTGTAGTTGTGTGTGTAGTTGTGAGTGTAGTTGTGTGTGTAGTTGTGAGTGTAGTTGTGTGTGTAGTTGTGTGTGTAGTTGTGTGTGTAGTTGTGAGTGTAGTTGTGTGTGTAGTTGTGTGTGTAGTTGTGTGTGTAGTTGTGAGTAGTTGTGTGTGTAGTTGTGAGTGTAGTTGTGTGTGTAGTTGTGTGTGTAGTTGTGAGTGTAGTTGTGTGTGTAGTTGTGAGTGTAGTTGTGTGTGTAGTTGTGAGTGTAGTTGTGTGTGTAGCTGTGTGTGTAGCTGTGTGTGTAGCTGTGTGTGTAGTTGTAAGAGTAGTTGTGAGTGTAGTTGTGTGTGTAGTTGTGAGTGTAGTTGTGTGTGTAGCTGTGTGTGTAGCTGTGTGTGTAGTTGTTAGAGTAGTTGTGAGTGTAGTTGTGAGTGTAGTTGTGTGTGTAGTTGTGAGTGTAGTTGTGAGTGTAGTTGTAAGAGTAGTTGTGAGTGTAGTTGTGTGTGTAGTTGTGAGTGTAGTTGTGTGTGTAGTTGTAAGAGTAGTTGTGAGTGTAGTTGTGTGTGTAGTTGTGTGTGTAGTTGTGAGTGTAGTTGTGAGAGTAGTTGTGAGTGTAGTTGTAAGAGTAGTTGTGAGTGTAGTTGTGTGTGTAGTTGTGAGTGTAGTTGTGTGTGTAGTTGTGAGTGTAGTTGTAAGAGTAGTTGTGAGTGTAGTTGTGAGTGTAGTTGTGAGTGTAGTTGTAAGAGTAGTTGTGAGTGTAGTTGTGAGTGTAGTTGTAAGAGTAGTTGTGAGTGTAGTTGTGAGTGTAGTTGTGAGTGTAGTTGTAAGAGTAGTTGTGAGTGTAGTTGTGAGTGTAGTTGTGAGTGTAGTTGTGAGTGTAGTTGTGAGTGTAGTTGTGAGTGTAGTTGTAAGAGTAGTTGTGAGTGTAGTTGTGAGTGTAGTTGTAAGAGTAGTTGTGAGTGTAGTTGTGAGTGTAGTTGTAAGAGTAGTTGTGAGTGTAGTTGTGAGTGTAGTTGTGAGTGTAGTTGTAAGAGTAGTTGTGAGTGTAGTTGTGAGTGTAGTTGTGAGTGTAGTTGTAAGAGTAGTTGTGAGTGTAGTTGTGAGTGTAGTTGTGAGTGTAGTTGTTAGAGTAGTTGTGTGTGTAGTTGTGAGTGTAGTTGTGTGTGTAGTTGTAAGAGTAGTTGAGAGTGTAGTTGTGAGTGTAGTTGTGAGTGTAGTTGTGAGTGTAGTTGTGAGTGTAGTTGTAAGAGTAATTGTGAGTGTAGTTGTAAGAGTAGTTGTGAGTGTAGTTGTGAGTGTAGTTGTGAGTGTAGTTGTAAGAGTAGTTGTGAGTGTAGTTGTGAGTGTAGTTGTAAGAGTAGTTGTAAGAGTAGTTGTGAGTGTAGTTGTGAGTGTAGTTGTGAGTGTAGTTGTAAGAGTCGTTGTGAGTGTAGTTGTGAGTGTAGTTGTGTGTGTAGTTGTGAGTTTAGTTGTGTGTGTAGTTGTAAGAGTAGTTGTGTGTGTAGTTGTGTGTGTAGTTGTGAGTGTAGTTGTGAGTGTAGTTGTGTGTGTAGTTGTAAGAGTAGTTGTGAGTGTAGTTGTGAGTGTAGTTGTAAGAGTAGCTGTGAGTGTAGTTGTGTGTGTAGTTGTAAGAGTAGTTGTGAGTGTAGTTGTGAGTGTAGTTGTGAGTGTAGTTGTGAGTGTAGTTGTAAGAGTAGTTGTAAGAGTAGTTGTGTGTGTAGTTGTGAGTGTAGTTGTGTGTGTAGTTGTAAGAGTAGTTGTGAGTGTAGTTGTAAGAGTAGTTTTGAGTGTAGTTGTGTGTGTAGTTGTGAGTGTAGTTGTGAGTGTAGTTGTAAGAGTAGTTGTGAGTGTAGTTGTGTGTGTAGTTGTAAGAGTAGTTGTGTGTGTAGTTGTGTGTGTAGTTGTAAGAGTAGTTGTGAGTGTAGTTGTAAGTGTAGTTGTGAGTGTAGTTGTGTGTGTAGTTGTAAGTGTAGTTGTGAGTGTAGTTGTAAGAGTAGTTGTGAATGTAGTTGTGTGTGTAGTTGTGAGTGTAGTTGTGAGTGTAGTTGTGAGTGTAGTTGTGTGTGTAGTTGTGAGTGTAGTTGTGTGTGTAGTTGTAAGAGTAGTTGTGAGTGTAGTTGTGAGTGTAGTTGTGTGTGTGTAGTTGTAAGAGTAGTTGTGAGTGTAGTTGTGAGTGTAGTTGTAAGAGTAGTTGTGTGTGTAGTTGTAAGAGTAGTTGTGTGTGTAGTTGTGAGTGTAGTTGTGAGTGTAGTTGTGAGTGTAGTTGTAAGAGTAGTTGTGTGTGTAGTTGTGAGTGTAGTTGTGAGTGTAGTTGTTAGAGTAGTTGTGTGTGTAGTTGTGTGTGTAGTTGTGTGTGTAGTTGTGAGTGTAGTTGTAAGAGTAGTTGTGAGTGTAGTTGTGTGTGTAGTTGTGAGTGTAGTTGTGTGTGTAGTTGTAAGAGTAGTTGTGTGTGTAGTTGTAAGAGTAGTTGTGAGTGTAGTTGTGTGTGTAGTTGTGAGGGTAGTTGTGTGTGTAGTTGTAAGAGTAGTTGTGAGTGTAGTTGTGAGTGTAGTTGTGTGTGTAGTTGTGAGTGTAGTTGTGTGTGTAGTTGTGTGTGTAGTTCTAAGAGTAGTTGTGAGTGTAGTTGTAAGAGTAGTTGTGTGTGTAGTTGTGAGTGTAGTTGTGTGTGTAGTTGTGAGTGTGGTTGTGTGTGTAGTTGTGAGTGTAGTTGTGTGTGTAGTTGTGAGTGTAGTTGTGAGTGTAGTTGTGTGTGTAGTTGTGAGTGTAGTTGTGAGTGTAGTTGTGTGTGTAGTTGTAAGAGTAGTTGTGTGTGTAGTTGTGAGTGTAGTTGTGAGTGTAGTTGTGTGTGTAGTTGTGAGTGTAGTTGTGTGTGTAGTTGTGTGTGTAGTTGTGAGTGTAGTTGTGAGTGTAGTTGTAAGAGTAGTTGTGTGTGTAGTTGTGTGTGTAGTTGTGTGTGTAGTTGTGAGTGTAGTTGTAAGAGTAGTTGTGAGTGTAGTTGTGAGTGTAGTTGTAAGAGTAGTTGTGAGTGTAGTTGTGTGTGTAGTTGTGAGTGTAGTTGTGTGTGTAGTTGTAAGAGTAGTTGTGTGTGTAGTTGTAAGAGTAGTTGTGAGTGTAGTTGTGTGTGTAGTTGTGAGTGTAGTTGTAAGAGTAGTTGTGAGTGTAGTTGTGAGTGTAGTTGTGAGTGAAGTTGTGAGTGTAGTTGTGTGTGTGTAGTTGTGAGAGTAGTTGTGAGTGTAGTTGTGAGTGTAGTTGTAAGAGTAGTTGTGAGTGTAGTTGTAAGAGTAGTTGTGTGTGTAGTTGTGTGTGTGTAGTTGTGAGTGTAGTTGTGAGTGTAGTTGTAAGAGTAGTTGTGTGTGTAGTTGTGTGTGTAGTTGTGTGTGTAGTTGTGAGTGTAGTTGTAAGAGTAGTTGTGAGTGTAGTTGTTAGTGTAGTTGTAAGAGTAGTTGTGAGTGTAGTTGTGTGTGTAGTTGTGAGTGTAGTTGTGTGTGTAGTTGTAAGAGTAGTTGTGTGTGTAGTTGTAAGAGTAGTTGTGAGTGTAGTTGTGTGTGTAGTTGTGAGTGTAGTTTTAAGAGTAGTTGTGAGTGTAGTTGTGAGTGTAGTTGTGTGTGTAGTTGTGAGTGTAGTTGTGTGTAGTTGTAAGAGTAGTTGTGAGTGTAGTTGTGAGTGTAGTTGTGCGTGTGTAGTTGTAAGAGTAGTTGTGAGTGTAGTTGTGAGTGTAGTTGTAAGAGTAGTTGTGAGTGTAGTTGTAAGAGTAGTTGTGTGTGTAGTTGTGTGTGTGTAGTTGTGAGTGTAGTTGTGAGTGTAGTTGTGAGTGTAGTTGTAAGAGTAGTTGTGTGTGTAGTTGTGTGTGTAGTTGTGAGTGTAGTTGTGAGTGTACCAGTCCTCGGCTGCAGTGAAGGCAGTCGTCCTGCGGGGGCAGTAGAGAGCAGGGTCCAGGCTGGCACAGGGCAGCAGCTCGGGGTAGAGGAAGAGCGGGCGAGTGGCGAAGAGCCAGGCCGACTCAGCGGGCATGACGGGGAAACTGCGCACTGCACAAACGCAAACAAACACGTTAGCATGGAGGATGAACACGTTAGCATGGAGGACGAACAAGTTAGCATGGAGTACAGACACGTTAGCATGGAGGACAAACATATTAACATGGAGGATGAACATGTTAGCATGGAGGACAAACACGGCCCAGCGCTAAACATCAATGTTTGACCTGTTTGTTTTCAGAGCTGTCACTCACTCTGTCCCTGTGCGTCAGGTGGGCGGGTCTTCCTCTGGTAGCTGATTGGCTGCTGTTGCAGCTCCTCCAGCAGCTGCAGCGCCCCCTGCAGGTTACGGGCTCTGAAGGCGCTGACGAAGGGCGAGTGAGGAGACGAAGACAGAAGCTCCGCCCTCTGAGCGAGGACGTCCAGCTCGACCTGGAGACAGAGAGAGTGTTGTTGTGTTGTTCTGGAATTGTGCATACGTGTAGCTGTGTGTAGTCATGTGTAGTTGTGTGTAGCTGTGTGTAGTTGTGTGTAGCTGTGTGTAGTTGTGTGTAGTTACATGTAGTTGTGTGTAGTCATGTGTAGCTGTGTGTAGTTGTTTGTAGCTGTATGTAGTTGTGTGTAGTTACATGTAGTTGTGTGTAGTCATGTGTAGCTGTGTGTAGTTGTTTGTAGCTGTATATAGTTGTGTGTAGTTACATGTAGTTGTGTGAAGTCATGTGTAGCTGTGTGTAGTTGTGTGTAGTTACATGTAGTTGTGTGTAGTCATGTGTAGCTGTGTGTAGTTGTGTGTAGTCATGTGTAGCTGTGTTGTTGTTTGTAGCTGTATGTAGTTGTGTGTAGTTACATGTAGTTGTGTGTAGTCATGTGTAGCTGTGTGTAGTTGTTTGTAGCTGTATATAGTTGTGTGTAGTTACATGTAGTTGTGTGTAGTCATGTGTAGCTGTGTGTAGTTGTGTGTAGTTACGTGTAGTTGTGTGTAGTCATGTGTAGCTGTATGTAGTTGTGTGTAGTTACACGTAGTTGTGTGTAGTTATGTGTAGTTGTGTGTAGTTACGTGTAGTTGTGTGTAGTTACGTGTAGTTGTGTGTAGTCATGTGTAGCTGTGTGTAGTTGTGTGTAGTTGTGCGTAGGTGTGTGTTACCAGGAACTGCCTGGTGGTGTCGGCCTCTCCCAGGAGCTCGGCCACAGGTGAGCTCAGCAGGTGCACCTGTGTGAGCAGCTGCACGTGCTGAAACAGAGGTTGAGGTGGTTACCATGGTTACTCTGAGGTCACAAAACCCGGGCTGCTCTGATTGGTTACCTGTTGGACCTGTTGCTGCAGGCGCCTCTTCTGCCGGGCGTCCAGCGTGAGTGTTTGCGGCTCTGCGGCGGGCGAGGGCTCGGGTTGGCCGAGCCGCTGCCTGCTGCGGATCAGCTCCAGCTGCTGCTTCACCGTATGCAGCCGTGTGATTGGCTGCTCCCCCTCGTCCTCGCCCTCTCTCCTGAAATCAGAGGACAGGGTCAGAACAGAAGCCGCCTGCACGCCGAACACTAAGAGAGCGACCGCCATGATCGCTCTCCATGTAAAGTCAATGTACAGTTGTGAGGGGGCGGGACTAGCCACCAGGGGGCGGGGCTAACCCTCCAACGACGCGTTGGATTGGTGGAGGCGATCACTTCAGTAATCACCAAAGTCGAAAAGTTGATCTTTTCAGGTGATGTTGTGTGTAACAGTTTTTCAAACATCAGTCAGTTATCTTAAGTTTCCTTTTTGTTACGGTTAAGCGATGTGTATCCGCCTAGCTAACCGCTGACGACATAGGTCGGTTGTACCTGTGTTGTTTTATTGTTTGAGGACAGTGTTTTCCGCTCATTAGGTTGCCATTTGTTTTTCTTTTGACTGAAATACCCTTTGTCGGTGAAGGTAGGTGAGACAGGTGTTACCTGGCGAAGGTGTCTTCGCTTGAAGCCAGCTGTAACTAGCGCATCACAATACCTTGTTGGAGAGCCTATTTCCAGATCCTGGCAGAAGTTATCAGGTCAACTGGTTGGTAAAGGCAGTGTTTTCGCTTCCCCACTCCCAGCTCGTTGCATGCTCAGCACAATGCCAGGCAGTCATAACTGTACTGCCTGTATGGCTACTACGCAGCCAGAGGACGGTCATGATCTCTGTCCCTCTTGCCTGGACCTCGAGCACCTGAAGCAGGGCCTTTCTGAGGATCCCTGCATGAACTGCAGCTACTTGCCTCGGTCTGTTAGGGCTGTCCAACTGGCTTAGGTGGAGGGATCTTCAAGCTCACCAGCTTATCCGTCTCCTCCCCAGCTGACTCCAGCTCAGGGTCCAGTTAAGACCTCTTCACGCCAGTTGAAGCTTAGAGCTGCTGAGACTGAGGGCGCCCCTAAACGGAAGCAGTCTAGGCTTGCTTCCAGGGTGGACCAGCTCATGGCAGAGCTCAATCAGATGAAGGCTGCCTTTTTTACAAGACAGTTTGAGTCAAGTAGGGTCTGTGTGGCCTCGCCTGTACATACCGATGCGGCTGCAATTGTCAAGGAAGATGTCCTTTCTCTGACGGCATCTGCCACAGAGTTTGGTGAATATGGGGAGGATGCACCCACCCAACAGGGAGCTTCTCAGGCCTCAGTGGCTGACTCCCGTTGCTCCGCCCCCAGCTCTGGACAGGGCTCAGTGGAAGAATCCATGAGGCCCCTCATTCGTAGGGCCCTTGCTCGTCTGCAGCTGGATCCTCCTCAACCAGAGCTGCCCCCGGTGAGTGCCTTCTTTAGGCGCAGTTCAGCCCCTGTTACTTTCACAGTACCTCCCTCAGAGGAGTACCTGAGAGAACTGCACGCATGTTGGAGGGACCTGAAGGCCCTCTCAAATGCTACCTCAGATGACAGGGCACTTGCAGCCATGCAGATTGCAACCAAGTTTGGGCTGGGCCACAGTGAGGGGTGATTGGTTGGCCAGCCGTGGACCCTCCCAGACAGAACAGATCTACTGTCCCAGATGGGGGGTCAAATCTGGCACCCCAACCCTGGTCACCTCCAGTTGTGGGTTTGGCCTCTGCAGGGCCTCACCACTGAGAGATTGCTCGATCTCCGTTCGAAGGACAGTGTTTAATGCTAGGGCACCTTCCACTCGCATTCAATATGAGAACAGGTGGCAACTGTTCTCAACCTGGTGCGCAAGGAGGGATCTGGACCCTGAGTACTGTACCGTCAATCCTAGAGTACTTGCAGTCGCTCGTAGATGCTGGTCATTCCCTCACTACCCTAATGGTTTATGTCACGGGCATTTCTTCCCGGCATGCTTGGGTAGACAATAACACTGTTGGGTGCCACAAATTGATTTCTCTTTTTTTTAAGGGGGGCTATGAGGCTTTGTCCAGGATTAGTCCAGAGAGCACCAGCTTGGGATCTGCACCTCGTGCTTGACAATCTATGTCTGCCCCACTTTGAGCCCATTGTCGAGGCAGATCTGCAATGGGCAGTTTTCCTCCTTGCCATTACTACAGCTAAGCGAGGGGGGAGCTCCACGCTCTGTCTGTAGATCCTGCATGTCTGAGGTGGCCAGATGATTCAGGGGTCACCTTGTGGCCAAGGGCCTCTTTTCTGCCTAAGGTCCTAAGATCCAACACGTCACAGTCCTGTGGGGGGGTCCTCACCTGTGGTCCTGCTCCTCAGGTGTGTGCGTCAGATCAGCCTGAGACTCCTCCTGAGGCTCCTCCTCCTCCTCGTCCACGTCCTGTCCTGTGAGGTCGTCTTTGAGCTGCAGACACAGACAGGTGAGCAGTCAGGCCTCACCGAGGACCAGATCGACCAGAGAGAGAGGCTCACACTCACCGTCTCAAAGAGCTCCTCCATCAGCTCGTTCACCTCCTTCTCTGGAGCACAACAAACAAACAAACAGACAAACAAACAAACAGACAAACAAACAAACAGAGATGGTCAGAGGGTTTTTTCTAAACAATCCAAACTCAGCAGTGAAGCTCAAACATCGAGTCATCGTCAAAAAGAGGCCTGTCGAGGTTTGTGCAGAAAACAGCCCGCCTTAGCGGTGTGAATATCACACCAGCAAGTCCAACAGTCAATATCTGACAAGTTTGGAGGTTGGTGTTGATTTTTGACACAAGCAGAAAGAAGCTGTGTGCAGATAAAGCTCGAGAACATCTGTGTTTGTTCTACAGTAAGGCGCTAACTAACGTTAGCTAACCATAGCTCAGTGTGGGGGTAAGACAACATTAGCAAACAAAGACGTCTCAGGGTAACAAACTCGTGGTAGAGACGAGTTCTGACAAACTGACATCGGTTAGCATTTTGTGATGCTCTAGAAAAGAGCAGACACAGCGATAATGAAGCTAACAACATTAAATACAAACAATATACACCGACTCACCCTGCACTGTTCTTGTGATTGTTTGTAAAGTGACGTGTCAACACACCTGCACACCTCCATTTTAACGTCCTCTTTATTTGTCACATTTGATTTGGTGAACATTTCTCTCAAAACCATCCGGGAGATCTTTCTGCTCTCTCTGAAGAGTTTGTCCAGAACACTGCAGATATTTCCTTCAGAACACGACTCACCTGCACCACTAAAAAGTCACATCATGGAGTCGAACTATGTCCATCAGAATGCAGTCGGAGAGATTTAAGGGTTTTGGTCAAAGTGGGTGAAATTAATCAACCAAATTTGATTCAATAACGATGAATTTATTTTTCTTATGACTGGTGAAGTAACTATGGAGAACTCAGATCTGATAACTAAGCGTGACATTCTCCGTTCATGTTTGCTGTTCCTAGAAAATAAAAAAGCTAAACTGTAAGGGAGCTCTTGTAAATGGTGCAACATGTTTGATGTCCCTGATTAATAAATATAAAAAAACAATAAAAATAAACAACTAAAAAACTCAATTTTTCTCAGTCTAGGAGGGAAAGATTGACAGGTGTAGCAACAATAACCAAGGGGGCGGGGCTTACCGAAAGGTTGATTGCAGACATGATACATATTAGGCGGTTTCTTTAGCATCACTGCAGGTCATTATCATTATAGATGTTAATGTAGATGTTAGGCTGGTCTGGGCACTGCCATAAACTCTGATTTCAGTCCTTTGTCTCTCCGGTCCCTGATTGGCTAAATGGGTTCATGTTGGATGTATATATATAAAAAAATATATATATATATATATATATATATATATATATATATATATATATATATATATATATGTATATATGTATATATATATATATATATATATATATATATATATATATATATGTATATATATATATATATATATATATACATATATATATATATATATATATATATTTATATATATATATATGTATATATATATATATATATATATATACACACATATGTATATACACATATATATATATACACATATATATATACACATATATATATACACATATATATGTGTATATATATATGTGTATATACATATACATATATATATATATATATATATCTATATATATATCTATATATCTATATATGTATATATATACATATATATATGTATATGTGTATTTTTTTTTACATGTATATATGCATATGTGAGTTACCTGAGGGTCTGAGATAACACCTGCACGGCACTTTATATAAAGACTGATTGGCAGGTCTTTGGTCCACCTGAGACCAAATGAAGGTCCTACACCTGCACACCTGTTTGTCGCTCGGCTAAGTCTGTTTGCCGCCGTGTACCTACTGGTGATGCGGACTGCCTTGTCGTCACGGTAATCCTCCAGGTCGGGCTCATCGATGTCCGCCAGGAAGTTATACTCGGGGTCGTCATCGTCGTCGCCCTCCTCTGACGGAGACAAAGAAACAGGAGCGTCAGACCATCACACGCCGCTTCAACAACACCTGCAGCTTCACTCACCGTCGTTCTCTATGTCTGAGGTCATCAGGCCTCGCAGCCAATCAGTCCACTCCCTGTCCTCAAGGGCGGAGCTTGAGTCATACATGTCAGGTGTGATGTCAGGAGCTCGTAGCTCCGCCTCCAGCTGGCCCAGCGGGATGTCACGCAGAGGTCGTTTAGAGCGGGTCCGGTACGCCATCAGTCCCACCTCATCCTCGGACTCAGAGAGAGGCTGACCAATCAGATCGCAGCATCAATTAACCAATTAACAGATGCTCTGATCAACTGAACCAGGTGACAATGGCCTCTGTACACTTTAGAGCTCAGATTAAAGAAGACCTGATTAAGACAGAAGAACTAAAGCTGTCTCTGCAGAACCAATCAGGACAGGTGTGGAGACAGGTGTGGTGACAGGTATGGAGACAAGTGTGGAGACAGGTGTGGAGAGAGACAGGTGTGGAGAGAAATGTAGAGAAAGGTGTGGGGACAGGTGTGGGGACAGGTGTGGGGACAGGTGTGGAGACAGGTGTGGAGACAGGTGTGGAGACAGGTGTGGAGTGAAATGTAGAGAAAGGTGTGGGGACAGGTGTGGAGACAGGTGTGGGGACAGGTGTGGAGACAGGTGTGGGGACAGGTGGAGGGACAGGTGTGGAGACAGGTGTGGAGACAGGTGTGGGGACAGGTGTGGAGAGAAATGTAGAGAAAGGTGTGGGGACAGGTGTGGGGACAGGTGTGGAGACAGGTGTGGAGACAGGTGTGGAGACAGGTGTGGGGACAGGTGGGGGGACAGGTGGGGGGACAGGTGTGGAGACAGGTGTGGAGACAGGTGTGGGGACAGGTGTGGAGACAGGTTGGGGACAGGTGTGGAGACAGGTTGGGAGACAAATGTAGAGACAGGTGTGGGGACAGGTGTGGGGACAGGTGTGGAGACAGGTGTGGGGACAGGTGTGGGGACAGGTGGGGGAACAGGTGTGGAGACAGGTGTGGAGACAGGTGTGGGGACAGGTATGGAGACAGGGATTGGGGACAGGTGTGGAGACAGGTTTGGGGACAGGTGTGGGGACAGGTGTGGAGACAGGTGTGGGGACAGGTGTGGGGACAGGTGTGGAGACAGGTTGGGAGACAAATGTAGAGACAGGTGTGGGGACAGGTGGGGGGACAGGTGTGGAGACAGGGATTGGGGACAGGTGTGGGGACAAGTGTGGGGACAGGTGTGGGGACAGGTGGGGGGACAGGTGTGGAGACAGGTGTGGAGACAGGTGTGGGGACAGGTGTGGAGACAGGTTGGGAGACAAATGTAGAGACAGGTGTGGGGACAGGTGTGGAGACAGGTGTGGGGACAGGTTGAGCTTCAGCCAATCAACATTCCGTTACCTGTCGACGTCCACTCATCTGTTTCTCACCTGGTACGGCTCCATGCACACGGCTAGCTCCTCCTCCACGGCGTGAAGCTTCTCCAGGAAACTGCTGTCAGGCACCGATTTAGGGGGCGGGGCTTTCGGGGGAGGGGGCGGTCCCATGGAGGAGGACGCCCTCAGACGCCACGAGCGACTGCGAGACATCTGAGGAGGACGGACAGAAAAGGTCATAGGTCAAACGCTTCAGAGGAGGTCTCACCTGAGTCTGCTTCACAGCAAAAGCTCAAAACACCACATCACCTGAGACCGGGGTCACGCTCAAGGTCACCGAGCGACCACCGGATAAATCAACATCTGAGATCAAAGTCAGACATCTGAAGATTAAAGTCAGAATTTTGCCAAATAAGAATTTAGATAAAAATTTCAAAATTTGAGAAAAAACATCAGAATGTTAAGATGAAGTTTTTACTTTCAGATCCTGAGATGAAATTCAGAAATCTGAGATTTGAGTCATAATTTTGAGGAAAGTCAAAACTTGGACATTAATCCTATTTTATTTAAAATAAACAGCCTGGCAGAATCCTTTTTAAAACCCTGACCTAAGATTTAAGTTTAAGATTTACCGTAAAATACCAAATAGTAGCTGGGCGTTTATTTGGTATTTTACGGTAAGAGGTTGAGTACCTGCCACGGGCTGCAGCTCTCCTCGTCGGCCCGGCTCAGGCGACTGCCCCGCGGCGAGGACGCCGTGCTCTCCATGTCGCTCTCCTGAAATGTCTGCACACGCACACACAAGTTAACGAGCCATCAGCGGGACGCACTGAACAGCCAATCAGAATCATCCTCACATCTTCAGCGGTCTCGTCCTCCTCGTCTTCATCGGGCCGATACTCTTCATCAGACGAGTCCTCGTCAGCCAGAGGGATGTCCACGAACTGAGGAGCCTGAACACAACACGAGGCG
This sequence comes from Scarus forsteni, assembly GCA_036419115.1. Lineage (NCBI taxonomy): Eukaryota > Metazoa > Chordata > Actinopteri > Labriformes > Labridae > Scarus > Scarus forsteni. The sequence goes on along the minus strand of JAZDUH010000133.1, from coordinate 2,004,129 downwards.
TTTAATGACCCACTGATCCTCCGCAGAGGGAAAACCACTGTGACCTCTGACCTTTACCTTCCTCACATCACTGCTCTTCTTGATGGGCGAGATGTTCCAGGCCGGGATCACCTGCAGGAGGGAGAGGGGGCGGGGCCAACAGACAAGGTTAGAAACGGCGTGGTAAATAACTCGGTAACAACACGGTGAAGACAAACGGACATCTCACCACTCCTTTCTCCACGACTTCTTTAAACTTAGACCGAGTCATTTTGGGCTCCTGGAGAACAAAACAAATTAACAATTAAAATTAATAATTATTATTATTATTATTAATTATTGACTCTAATTAAGATGAGGCAAATATAATCACAACAATCAAAGAAGATTAAAAAATTACATCAGATGAAATAATCTGATTTAGACAAAACAAACAGAGTTGCAATAATTAATATAATTTAGATTAAGTCAACATTATAAATTAAACTAATGAATAAAAAAAAATAACTTTAGCCAATCTAAAGTTCCATGAGCTCCTCCAGTGCAGACTAATTCAGACTCATGCAGGTTAACTAGCGACCCTGACTTAACTCGTCCAGTTAAGATAAACAAATGTAGCGTCGTTAATTAGCTGTGTTAGCTAAACGTTAAAGCCGTTAAGCGCTGCACTCTGATTGGATGACACTCACAAACGGGGGGACGGCCTCGGTCTCGTTGATGGCTGCCTTCATCATGGCCACCACGTGCTCATTGGTGATCACCTCCTGCAGGTCAAAGGTCACATGAAAAGGTTAACGCCTCATTGGTCGACTCTCCAGGATCACATGACCTGAGAGGACCAATCAGAGAGCAGGGCGACTCACGTGGATGATGTTCCTGACGTTCACCGTCGTCAGGTTGTGCTGTTTGGACTTGGTCTCCAGCGACTGGTCCAGCTGCCTGCCAATCTCCAGGTCAACAACAGGCTCCGCCTCCTCCTCGCTCTCTGAGGCCCCGCCCACTTCTTCATCTTCATCCTCGGTCAGCTTCCTCTTCCTCCTCCTCACCGACTTCCTCCTGCTCGCCTTCGGCTCCGCATGACTGTCCTCTGAGGAGACACATGGACATTTGGACCGGTTTAGCCTTTAACCCGGTTTGGCCCGGATTGGTCCGGGTACAGGTGATTACAGAGGTTAGCCTGGTTAGGGTGTGATAACAGAGGTTAGCCTGGTTAAGGTGTGATAACAGGGTTTAGCCTGGTTAAGGTGTGATAACAGAGGTTAGCCTGGTTAAGGTGTGATAACAGAGTTTAGCCTGGTTAAGGTGTGATAACAGGGTTTAGCCTGGTTAAGGTGTGATAACAGGGTTTAGCCTGGTTAGGGTGTGATTACAGGGTTTAGCCTGGTTAAAGTGTGATTACAGATTTTAGCCTGGTAAAGTGTGATAACAGAGTTTAGCCTGGTTAAGGTGTGATAACAGAGTTTAGCCTGGTTAAGGTGTGATAACAGAGTTTAGCCTGGTTAAGGTGTGATAACAGGGTTTAGCCTGGTTAGGGTGTGATTACAGGGTTTAGCCTGGTTAAAGTGTGATTACAGATTTTAGCCTGGTTAAGGTGTGATAACAGAGTTTAGCCTGGTTAAGGTGTGATAACAGAGTTTAGCCTGGTTAAGGTGTGATAACAGAGTTTAGCCTGGTTAAGGTGTGATAACAGGGTTTAGTCTGGTTAAGGTGTGATAACAGAGGTTAGCCTGGTTAAGGTGTGATAACAGGGTTTAGCCTGGTTAAGGTGTGATAACAGAGGTTAGCCTGGTTAAGGTGTGATAACAGAGGTTAGCCTGGTTAAGGTGTGATAACAGAGTTTAGCCTGGTTAAGGTGTGATAACAGAGTTTAGCCTGGTTAAGGTGTGATAACAGAGTTTAGCCTGGTTAAGGTGTGATAACAGGGTTTAGCCTGGTTAAGGTGTGATAACAGGGTTTAGCCTGGTTAAGGTGTGATAACAGAGGTTAGCCTGGTTAAGGTGTGATAACAGAGGTTAGCCTGGTTAAGGTGTGATAACAGAGTTTAGCCTGGTTAAGGTGTGATAACAGAGTTTAGCCTGGTTAAAGTGTGATTACAGATTTTAGCCTGGTTAAGGCGTGATAACAGGGTTTAGCCTGGTTAAGGTGTGATAACAGAGGTTAGCCTGGTTAAGGTGTGATAACAGAGTTTAGCCTGGTTAAGGTGTGATAACAGAGTTTAGCCTGGTTAAGGTGTGATAACAGAGTTTAGCCTGGTTAGGGTGTGATTACAGGGTTTAGCCTGGTTAAAGTGTGATTACAGATTTTAGCCTGGTTAAAGTGTGATAACAGAGTTTAGCCTGGTTAAGGTGTGATAACAGAGTTTAGCCTGGTTAAGGTGTGATAACAGAGTTTAGCCTGGTTAAGGTGTGATAACAGAGTTTAGCCTGGTTAAGGTGTGATAACAGGGTTTAGCCTGGTTAAGTTGTGATAACAGAGTTTAGCCTGGTTAAGGTGTGATAACAGAGTTAGCCTGGTTAAGGTGTGATAACAGAGTTTAGCCTGGTTAAGGTGTGATAACAGAGTTTAGCCTGGTTAAGGTGTGATAACAGAGTTTAGCCTGGTTAAGGTGTGATAACAGAGTTTAGCCTGGTTAAGGTGTGATAACAGAGTTTAGCCTGGTTAAGGTGTGATAACAGGGTTTAGCCTGGTTAAGGTGTGATAACAGAGTTTAGCCTGGTTAAGGTGTGATAACAGAGTTTAGCCTGGTTAAGGTGTGATAACAGAGGTTAGCCTGGTTAAGGTGTGATAACAGAGTTTAGCCTGGTTAAGGTGTGATAACAGAGTTAGCCTGGTTAAGGCGTGATAACAGAGTTTAGCCTGGTTAAGGTGTGATAACAGAGTTTAGCCTGGTTAAGGCGTGATAACAGAGTTTAGCCTGGTTAAGGCGTGATAACAGGGTTTAGCCTGGTTAAAGTGTGATAACAGGGTTTAGCCTGGTTAAGGTGTGATAACAGAGTTAGCCTGGTTAAGGCGTGATAACAGAGTTTAGCCTGGTTAAGGTGTGATAACAGAGTTAGCCTGGTTAAGGCGTGATAACAGAGTTTAGCCTGGTTAAGGTGTGATAACAGAGTTAGCCTGGTTAAGGCGTGATAACAGAGTTAGCCTGGTTAAGGTGTGATAACAGAGTTTAGCCTGGTTAAGGCGTGATAACAGAGTTTAGCCTGGTTAAGGTGTGATTACAGAGTTTAGTCTGGCTTAGCCCGGTTTGGCCTGGTTTAGGTGTGATTAGGTGATACCCATGGTGATGATGAGTGCTCCTCCCCTGCAGGTAGCCTCAGGCCTGGGGCACTGCGCCTCCTCCTGTTAGGTGATTCCCATGGTGGGAGCCTTCACCTGCAGGTAGCCTTCATCCTCATCCTCCTCCTCCTCCTGTCGGGCGACACCTCCAGCAGGAGTTTGTGGGCATTCATTCTGTGGCGTGGCGGTTTAGTCTGGCTGGATTTCAGGCGTTTGTGGAACGGATTCATTCTGAAGGAACATGACCTCTGAAACAGTGACATCATCGAGAGGGCCGGAGTCAGACTAACAGGTTTAAGACTGCAGATCAGATTCAGACCAATAAAGGTACAGCATAAAACATTGAAGAACACGCCCACACCAGCTGAGGACACGCCTCCTCTCTAACCTGTGGAAACACCAGCTGAGGACACGCCTCCTCTCTAACCTGTGGAAACACCAGCTGAGGACACGCCTCCTCTCTAACCTGTGGAAGCACCAGCTGAGGACACGCCTCCTCTCTAACCTGTGGAAACATCAGCTGAGGACACGCCTCCTCTCTAGCCTGTGGAAACACCAGCTGAGGACACGCCTCCTCTCTAACCTGTGGAAGCACCAGCTGAGGACACGCCTCCTCTCAACCTGTGGAAGCACCAGCTGAGGACACGCCTCCTCTCTAACCTGTGGAAACACCAGCTGAGGACACGCCTCCTCTCTAACCTGTGGAAGCACCAGCTGAGGACACGCCTCCTCTCTAACCTGTGGAAGCACCAGCTGAGGACACGCCTCCTCTCTAACCTGTGGAAACACCAGCTGAGGACACGCCTCCTCTCTAACCTGTGGAAACACCAGCTGAGGACACGCCTCCTCTCTAACCTGTGGAAATTTCAGGCTCCAGACTGAAAAGTTCTGAAAACCTTTCGGCAGCGTCTTCATGAACAGGAATCAGAATCATTGACGTGTGGCACATAATGCCCTATTTAGATAACAGCTGTGAAACAACAACAGCAAAACAACACACACAACAGCAAAACAACACACACAACAGCAAAAACAACAACAAACACAACAAAAACAAAACAATAGCAAAAACAGCAAAAACAACAACACAACAGCAAATACAACAGCACAACAAAAACAACAACAAAAACAACAACACAACAGCAAAAACAACAAAAACAGCAAAAACAACAGCAAAACAACAAACACAACAGCAAAAACAATAGCAAAGACAAAAACAAAGCAAAAACAACAACACAACAAAAATTAACAACAGCAAAAACAACACAACAGCAAAAACAACAACAAACACAACAGCAAAAACAACAACAAACAAAACAGCAAAAACAACACAACAGCAAAAACAACAACAAACACAACAGCAAAAACAACAACACAACAGCAAAAACAACAACAAACAAAACAGCAAAAACAAACACAACAGCAAAAACAATAGCAAAGACAAAAACAAACAGCAAAAACAACAACACAACAAAAATTAACAACAGCAAAAACAACACAACAGCAAAAACAACAACAAACACAACAGCAAAAACAACAACACAACAGCAAAAACAACAACAAACAAAACAGCAAAAACAACACAACAGCAAAAACAACAACAAACACAACAGCAAAAACAACAACACAACAGCAAAAACAACAACAAACAAAACAGCAAAAACAACACAACAGCAAAAACAACAACAAACACAACAGCAAAACAACAACACAACAGCAAAACAACAACAAACACAACAGCAAAAACAACAAAAACAGCAAAAACAAACACAACAGCAAAACAACAACACAACAGCAAAAACAACAACAAACACAACAGCAGACCTGCGGACACCTGTGTGATCAGCACCTGCAGGTGCACTGACGTCACAGCTTCGTTAACAAAGCTGTAAACTCTCACCTGTGCCTCTGATCAGAATATCTACCTGGGATGACGTCACTCACCTGCTCTACATGATCATGATCACCTCTGTTTAACAGGTAATCAGTGGTTTCTGAGTGACGTCACCGCACCTGTTTGCCCCGATCAGTCTGGTGCTGATTGGCAGGTGAATGGCTGATTGAATCACCTGAAGCTCTCACCCAGTCACCGGCTCAAACTGTTAGCATTAGCATCGTTAGCTCCGTCCTCATTCCCCGTTCACTCAGCCTGCAGCCCGGTCTGTTAGCATGCTAACGGCTACAGAGCCGAGTATCGGCTAGCATTAGCATGCTAACTCACGGAGCTCCGTGTCCCGGTTCGAGCCGCTCTCTGGTCTCACGTGAGCAGGTCTGACCCGGGACAGGACAGTTTAACCCGGGTTAAAGATAAAACGGAGCAGAGCAGCACTTACCCGCCACAACCAGAAGATTTTCCCGAAAAAACTACACTTCCGGTCCACGTCAGGAAATACAGTGACGTCAGATGAACTTTGGTTGAACTCGTTTGGTTCCGTACCTGACGTACAGTTCATCTCCAAACCCTAAGAGCCCGTTTTTCTTTATAATTATTAAATATGTCTGCTCACACTACGGAGGGCCGTTAGGGACATGTCAGAGGAAACTGAGAACAGAGCTGAAAAACAACTTCGTGATGAAAGTGGAAATGTCCAGAACAAAGTGGAAACACAGTCTCTCAAAATATTCGCTTTTTGGTCGAAATTTCGACTTTGATCACATTTTTTATTCAACTTTATTCTCATTATTTCAACATTTATTCCTAAATTTCTACTTTAATGTCGACTTCCTCCAAATCATCTGCTCCATTATATATATATATATATATATATATATATACATATATATATATATATATATATGTATATATATATATATATATATATATATATATATGTATGTATGTATATATATATATATACACATACATATATATATATGTATATATGTATATATATATATATATATATGTATATATGTATATATATGTATATATATACATATATATACATATATATATATATATATATATATATATATACATACATACACACACACACACATATTATATATATATTTATATTTGTACAAATACCCCCGTTTCAGAACTAAATGCCAAAAACTGTACTCCTGCTGAAAGTTTATTAAAAGGTTAAACTCTAATTGTATTGTGCTGTAACAGAGGGACAAGTTTTCTGTCTCACCTGTGCAGGTGAGTCCTGAGTCTGTCTCTGTGTCTCAGGTCTTGATAAATAAAAATAAACTTTAACATCTTCATGTTTTACTCCCACGGCTCCTCTGGGGATGTGGTGGCCATTTTGAACAGCTGTACAGGTGAGGGGCTCTGATTGGTTTATCAGTCATGGAGAGGTCAAAGGTCAAATCACTTTTATTAGCACATTTATTTACAGATCAGATAAAACCAGCTCCTCCTCCTCCTCCTCCTCCTCCTCCTCCTCCTCAGCGCCTCCTAACTGCCGGGCTCAGCGCCTTCAGAGCGGCGACGGGCTTCTTCAGCTCCTTCATCACCTGCAGACCAAGCGCTCTGATTGGCTGTGAGCTGACCTGTGACCTTGCTGAGGAAGGAGTGGGAGGAGCCTCCAGGTCCTGAGGGTCGGCCTCCTTCACTGTCACGGTCACCGGTTTGTGTCGGTGAAACAGGGACTCCCTGCGGCTCGTGCAGGGGCTGGCAGCCAGCACGCCGCCGAAGCCGTACGGCGTGGTCAGCTTCGTCACGTGCGGCAGGGACAAGGCGGCACGTGTCGTCAGGTCAATGTCTGACGACTCAGGGCGGGACCGCCTGAGGCCAGGTGTCGGGAGGCGGAGCATACCTCCAGGCTGGGCGGGGCCTGTGGGGGGGCTGTTACCATCGTCGTGGCCAGAGAGCAGTCTGGTCCGGTCTGGCGAGCGGCGGGGGAGGAGGGGGCTGCGGGACGGGACAAAGAAGGTCGGGATCCTCTCAGGGGTCAGGACCAGAGACCGCAGGGACATGATGAGGGAGGCGGATAAGGAGGCGGGACTTCAGGCAGCTCAGAGAGGGAGGCGGGGCTTCAGGCAGCTCAGAGAGGGAGGCGGGGCTTCAGGCAGCTCAGAGAGGGAGGCGGGGCTTCAGGCAGCTCAGAGAGGGAGGCGGGACTTCAGGCAGCTCCAATAAGGAGGCGGGACTTCAGGCAGCTCAGATAAGGAGGCGGGACTTCAGGCAGCTCCAATAAGGAGGCGGGACTTCAGGCAGCTCAGATAAGGAGGCGGGACTTCAGGCAGCTCCAATAAGGAGGCGGGACTTCAGGCAGCTCCAATAAGGAGGCGGGACTTCAGGCAGCTCAGATAAGGAGACGGGGCCACACTCCACAGATCTGAAATGAGATGAGCATGTTTGTGGGACAGTGGGCGGGGTTTGGTAGCCCCGCCCACTTCATAAATCTGGGGCCTGTTGGACTAAACCAGGATCAGGGATTAAGCCGGGATATCTTGGTTATCCTGGATCAGTTAATCCATGATGTGGTCGCACAAAAGTCGGATATGTTTTGATAAATGTTACCATGGAGATTTGTTCTGTAGCTCCAGACCAGGCTAAAATCAGGATTATTTAATCTCATCTATTTTTTTTTTTTATTAATGTTATCACATTAAACAAGACCCACTGTCATTATCTGAACATTTATGATCATTAATGCAGTGATTTTAGATAAAATTATGATTTTACATGACTTTAAATCATTAGATAAGAGTTTTCCATGGAATATATTAATGCACATCCCATAATAGTTAGTGTAAAAGTCAAAGAGTCACGTGGTGTTTAGTGAATCAGGATAAATCAGAGCAGGTGAACCATCAGCTCCTTTAAAACTGAAGTTACACAGAGCTCAACAAGACAGAAAGAACAAAATCAAAACATATAAACAAAATCAAATCATTAAATCAGTGAACATATCACTTTCAGTATAATTATATTAAAATTATTACTTTTAACTTTAAAATAGAAAAGCTCACAATGATTTAAATGTTAATGTACAGTTATTTTTTATGCTAACTACATGGTCATTTAAACTATCTGATGTTGATTTCTGTAGCTACAGTTTATTATAATGTTGATTGTTTGTTCACCTATTTAAAGGGTTTTTATTTTGTGCTAAGAGTGCTTTGTATTTCAGAATTTTTGTATTTATTTCTTGATCATGCAAATTTGGTGACTCATTTTCTTATAAATTAAAGACAATGCTGTTAGATTTCTTCTGTAAGCATAAATCACAGATAGATGGGACATCATATAAAATCTCACATGGGGCCCAACATTAGATAGACACGGCTCTGCATGCACGCGCTCGTGCACTCTTACACATATAATGCAACAGCAGCATAAGGAGTAAATGTGGATGATTTAATTTCAGTTTCACGTGCAGTTTAACAAATTAATAATCCGGTCAAAGCTTTGCTTCTGCAGACTTTAATGAGCTGTTTGATATCCTGATGTTTCAGAGGAGTGTTTATCAGTGCTGTTCCACATTCAGGAGCTCTGCAGAGCTTCATGTTGTTTTATCACCGTGACGTGTTTCCTCTTTTTAATTCAGTCTTTTACCTCCTCATACTCCTCCATCAGGACTTCCTGCTCCAATGAGAGCACGCCGCTCTTGTTGTCATGGTGAATCAGTGATTCTGTGATCGATCGCGGGGTCTGTTGAAGGACTCACGTGCGCGCACTGATCCAGGATGGTTACACCTGGCTTTAAGAATCCCTGAGCTCTCATCCTCGCTTGTTTTGGATTGATGAGCCGGACTCAGTCTTCGATCCTGATGTCTGAAACACCTGAAGGCCTCAGGTGTTTCAGACCAAACAGAAACTAAAAAACTTTTAAATTCATTCTCAGATGTTCCAGTTTAACTTTTCTTCAGAAACATAAAGAGTGAGTCAGATCGTTTAAACCGTCCGTGATTTACCTGTTCAGAGTTTAAAACACCTGCACATGCTCAAACATTTAAGCTAACGCTGCTCACCTGAGGGTCAAAGGTGAAGAGCAGACACCGTTCACCTGGACTAAAGTCTTCACGTCTAAAACCAGATCAGACAGACCACGATGGAAACTCCTGGATCAGGACTTACCTGTCAGCAGCTGCAGGTGACTGAGTCTCAGGTGAGTCTCAGGTGAGCCGCTCTTATCAGCAGGTGGATCCAATCAGTGATCAGGAGCTCCATGATGGTCCAACCAGAGCCCTGCTGCCATGAAGAGTCCACCACAGACTGAGCCCTCTGCAGGACCAGGACCAGGGTCTGTCCTGGTCCTGCAGACCCTGGTCCTCTCATTCAGGTCCCAGACCTTCACAGGAGGTCCAGAGGACTTTCCGACTGAAACCTGAACCTTCAAACATCTCTGCAAACCGGATCTTGGTGGGCGTGTTCTCCCTGTGCATGTGCGGGGCTCCTCACTCCTGGCCCGGTTCTTCAGGTCACCTCCAGGTGGAGACACTGCTGGCCTCTGATTGGTCAGAGCATCAGTTCCAGTTCAGGTGTGGACGTGATCCTGCAGCTGTAAAGCCTCATAGGGGCGGGCAACTCTATCCCCTCTGTTTCCTTTGTCATTGAGGCCCCGCCCACCTTACAGCAGCGTCCTTCAATGGACAACAGAGCAGGACCATAAACCACCTGAGCAGTGAATCATTGTGTGTGTGTGTGTGTGTGGGGGGCATAAATGTAATTATAAAAATAAATAAATAATGAGGGGTGCTATGAGGTCACCGTCTTTCCCAGACTTATCTGTTTATACCAACTACAGCATGAAGACGAACACGCAGATATCCACCTGCAGACCCGTTTTCAAAGATGCAGAGTCATGGACAAATACGCGTCTCCGTGTGTCAATATCACCGGATCCACAGTTTATTTTATGGAGTCTTATAAATTCGTACTCGTGTAAAGCCCACCTTACTTCATCACCTCCGCTGTGTCCGCCTGACTGCAGCAGAAACAGTTTGGACCGAACCATTGTGTGTGTCGGGGGGGGGTTAACAGTTATAACTGTCTGACAGTGCTGTTAAGTAGCGTCACTTGGAGTGTTGACACGTTACTGAAGTGCGACATGAATCTTTTCCAAACAGGATTTTTTGGGGCACACGTCCCCATCCCTGGATTAGCACCTGTGCACCTGAGGTGGACTTACCTTTGTAAGTCTGCTTCTGCCAAATGTTCGCAATGAAGCCCCCCCCCCCCCAAAGGGTCTCGGGGAGAGATGGATGGATTAATGAATGAATGGATGAATGTTTGGTTGGATAAATAAATGAATGGATGGATGGTTGGATGTTGGAGCCTTCCATTCTACAGGGTTTTCCCGCCTTTCTCGTTGTTTGAAGCCAGATGTGACCATATTTGGAGAAGTAGGTGGGGCTGGAAAGGAGCTCTTTTTGTAGGCCCTCCTACTTCTCCATATATGGCCACTTCCTCCTTTGACTGCCACCGAAAACTCATGAAACCAGACTTCAGGTTGGTGGCTGCCTGTCCATCATGTTTAGCCCCGCCCCCTCTCATCACCACAGAAACAGAATGACGAGGACAACAGGAAGTAAACATCAGCTTTTATATGAAGGTTCCTCCATCACGATGCTCACAACAGACGAGGGGCTTTTACTGCAGCGAGACAAACAGGAAGGAGCTGCTAAAAACAGCAGGAAGTCAGGACCCTCCACAATAAGAGCCCAACCCCCCTCTAGAAAAAAACTGAAAAAACTGAAAAGCACAAAGTTCCTGGTCGTGTTCCCTGGATTAAAATGTTCCCATAGTTCATTGACCTCAGTTCATCGTCTCCTCACAGCAAAGCATCATGGGAGAATAACCACGCGGGCCGCAGTGACAGCAGAGTCCTCGTCTTCATCACAAGGGTTTACAGACTGCAGCGTCACAGAGCCCCGCCCCTTTCAGGTCATTAAGTGCATGTCATTGGGAGGGGGCGGGGCTTCTTCCGGCCGGGGCGTCTGGTCAGCTGACGGTGACATGTGATTGGCTGAGAGGGTCCATCAGTCACTGTCAGAGCCGACGGCCGACGAGCCTTTCCTCTTCCTCTTCGGAGCTTTGGGCTTCGAGTCCTCCTCCTCCTGCAACAGAGACACGGGGTCACACCGCGGCGCCACCGCCCTGAGCTCTCATTGGTCCGTTTGGATCATAAATAACAATTTAAATATTAAATACTTACACTCACAACATAAACGTGATGAAATATCTGATTACTGATAACCATGAGAACTCTAAACAATGATGTTCATGATAAATGGTTCATCAATCATTAATGAATTAAACACATTCATCTCCAGAACAACGTTTGGACAATCAGTAACTTCCCCATATGACCCTTGACCCCGGCTGACGTACCGATGCACTGCTGGAAGCGCTCTCCTCCTCATTGTTGGTGGGCGGGGCCGCGCCCTTCCTGGAGCGCGGCGAGGTGGCGGGGGCTTTACGGCGGGACTTGGGAGGCTTGGCCTGAGAGTCCTCATACTCCTCGGCCAGAGCGAACAGGTCGCTGAACCTGAGGAGGAAGTGATGTCATCACTGAGTGGGCGGAGTCAGCTGAGTGTCTGGTGTAGGTGTGCATGCTGGAAGTTACCTCATCTTATGAGCTTCATCACAGCTCGCCTGGACGTGCTGCAGAGCCTGGAGGATCGGAGTCTGCGTAAAGACTGAAGGACAGACCGTCAGACTAAAGACAGACTACAGACGGACTAAAGACAGACTACAGACGGACTAAAGACAGACTACAGACGGACTACAGACAGACTACAGATGGACTATAGACAGACTACAGACAGCTTATAGACAGACCATAGACGGACTAAAGACAGACTACAGACGGACTAAAGACAGACTACAGACAGACTAAAAACAGACTACAGACACCCTACAGACGGACTAAAGACAGACTACAGACAGGCTACAGCGGACTAAAGACAGACTACAGACAGAATACAGACGGACTATAGACAGACTACAGACAGACTACAGACAGACTACCGACGGACTAAAGACAGACTACAGACGGACTAAAGACAGACTACAGACAGAATACAGACGGACTATAGACAGACTACAGACAGACTATAGACAGACTACAGACGGACTAAAGACAGACTACAGACAGGCTAGTCAGACTACATACAGACTACAGACAGACTAGTCAGACTACAGACAGACTAGTCAGACTACAGACAGACTACAGTCAGACTACAGTCAGACTACAGTCAGACTAAAGACAGACTACAGACGGACTATAGACAGACTACAGACAGATTACAGACAGACTAAAGACAGACAACAGTAGGAGTACAGTAAAAATACAGCGGACTACAGACAGACTAAAGACAGACTACAGACAGGCTACAGCGGACTAAAGACAGACTACAGACAGAATACAGACGGACTTAAGTCAGACCACAGTCAGACTACAGACAGACTACAGACAGACTAGACAGACTACAGACAGACTAGTCAGACTACAGACAGACTACAGTCAGACTACAGACAGACTACAGACAGACTACAGTCAGACTATTCAGACTACAGACAGACTACAGACAGACTAGTCAGACTACAGACAGACTACAGACAGACTAGTCAGACTACAGACAGACTACAGACAGACTACAGTCAGACTACAGACAGACTACAGACAGACTACAGTCAGACTACAGTCAGACTACAGACAGACTACAGTCAGACTAGTCAGACTACAGACAGACTACAGACAGACTACAGTCAGACTGCAGTCAGACTCACAGTTGTTCTTGGTGTTGCTCAGGCTCAGTCTCAGGTTGTCCATGTGCTCCAGGATCTGCTCCAGGGTCAGTTGGGCCAGTTTGCTGCTCGAGCTCCGCAGGCTGCAGACAGACAGACAGAGGACAACAGCGTTAAAGACAATTTAGAACATTTTATTTATTCTTATTACAGAAAAGATTATTTTATTATAATTTATATAGAATTTATGATTATCAGTCTTTTATACTATTTCCTTTAACAAACTTAACTTTAATTATCAAAGACTCTTACTTTTATTATCATACTAGACTATTATTATTATTATATACAGTCATGGAAAAAATTATTAGACCACCCTTGTTTTCTTCAATTTCTTGTTCATTCTAATATCTGGTACCACTAAACGTATAATACAATGAACACAACAAAAAATGCAGCTGGTCACATAATACTTTATGTCCTATTTGACATTCTTAAGCTTAATTGATTCCCAGGGTATATAAGAGGCCATTTCATGTCACAAGCAGCACTGCACATGCAAAGGCCTAGAGTGGTTTCCTGCTTACATTCAAGCCGTAGCACAACTCAGAAGTTGTCAGCTCTCACATAATGCCTAAAACAAAAGAATTATGTGAAGCCACAAAGGCAGCCATCTTGGCACTGCTGGAAATTGGCATGAGTGAGAGACAGGTAGCGAAAAAACTGAAGATCTCCAAGACAGCCGTTCATTACAACAAAAAAACAAGCTGAACATGGCTCTACCAAATTGCTCCCTGGCCGTGGCAGGAAACGACTTTCTACCCCACGAGATGACCGTGCACACATCCGTTCCTGTGTCAGGAATCGTCGTCAGACCTCCAGGGACCTTAAAATGAGTGGGCACTGTCGAGAAATGTGACTTGTTCAGCAAGGACAGTTCAAACCGACTTGTTGAAGCTGGTTTGAAGTCACACAGAGCACGCAAGAAGTCCTTCATCAATGAAAGGCAGAGGAAGGTCCGGTTACTCTTTGCTCGAGACCACAAGGATTGGACTGTTGATGATTGGGCTAAGGTTCTCTTCAGTGATGAATCCAGTTTTGAATTGATGCCCACTCCAGCCAACTTACTGGTTAGGAGGAAGCCTGGAGAAGCTTACAACCCAGACTGTCTTGCCCCTACAGTAAAACATGGGGGTGGATCAGTCATGATCTGGGGTTGTTTCAGTCTGAGTGGAACAGGGCAAATGCAATTGTGTGAAGGCCGAATGAACCAGGTCATGTACAGGACTACCCTTGAAAACAGTCTTCTTCCATCAGCTGGAAAACTCTTTCCTGCCTCCAATGACTGGATTTTCCAACAAGACAATGCCCTTGCCACACAGCAAGGTCAGTTAAAGCCTGGATGGAGAAGCACAACATTACGCACCATGCCTTGGCCTGCTCAATCACCAGATCTTAATCCAATTGAAAACCTGTGGAAAATCATCAAACTCAAAATGGAGAACCACAAGCCCAAAAACAAAGAAAATTTGTTTGAATTTGTCCAACAGGAATGGGCTGCTGTGACAGCAGAACAATGTCAGAAGCTGGTGGAGAGCATGCCAAGACGCATGGCTGCAGTCATCAAAAACAATGGTTATGCAATCAAGTATTAACTCTTGTGTGTATCATGTGTTTAAAGCAAACAGAAAAGAAACATGGAATGCTTAAAAGTAGTGTTTTTGGCGGTACAATGCCATAGCTATTGATGTAAGAATTTAAGTAATTTTGGTTATTATCAAGAAAACCATGGAAAATGAATAGTTCTTAGTTCTTAAATTAAACTCTCATGAGCTATTTTTGTTGTTATCATTATAATTGTCCAAACAAATGTACCTTTAGTTGAGCCAGGCATTAAAATTAACAAGAAATTGAAGAAAACAAGGGTGGTCTAATAATTTTTTCCATGACTGTACATGAAAATCATTATTATTATTATTATTGTGAATTAGACTTTGAGAGAAGAAGTTGAGAAGGCTTTATTATTATGATTTATTTCCCTAAACAGCATTATTATTTTTATTACCATGAAATACATTATTATTGTTTTTCAGTTATTAAACTTATCATTAGACATTATTGTCTTTAAAGAGTGGTGATCTCTGACCTCTGCCTCTTGCGGGGCTGGTTGTTGTTCTTGATCAGCTGGGCCTTGATGTGCTCGCTCAGCGTGTCGTCGTGTTTGGACGCCCAGTGTCTCAGGATGCTCGTGGTGAACTGATCCTCAGGGTGACAAGGTCGACTCAGGACCATCTTCACCATCTCCTCACTGGGCCTGAGGACAGACGGACGGACGGATAATCAGACAGACGGACCATCAGACAGACAGACAGACGGACAGATAATCAGACAGACGGACCATCAGACAAACAGACAGACGGACAGATAATCAGACAGACGGACCATCAGACAAACAGACAGACGGATAATCAGACAGACGGACGGACGGACAATCAGACAGACGGACGGACAGACAATCAGACAGATGGACAGACAAACCATCAGACAGACGGACGGACGGACAATCAGACAGATGGACAGACAAACCAGACAGACGGACGGACGGACAATCAGACAGATGGACAGACAAACCATCAGACAGACGGACGGACGAAGACGGACCATCAGACAGACAGACGGACGGACGGACAATCAGACAGACTGACAGAAAGACAGACAGATGGATGAATAATCAGACAGGCAGGTGAACATGGCGCCCCCTGCTGGTGGGTGTCGTACTTCTCTCTTCGCAGCTGCAGCATCAGGCAGGATAAGGCCTCTGGGTGCTCTGCAACAGACAGACAGGAGTCAGGCAGGGCAGCCCTGTGATTGGCTCTCACTCGGAGCCCTGTGATTGGCTCAGTCCTCACCTTTGTACTTGAGGTGTTGCAGGATGGGGATGATGGTCTCCAGAGGGATGCTGTGAGCCAGGAAGAGCTGCCATGTGCTGTACTGCTCGAAGGTCTCCCAGTCCAGGGACTGAACTGTGGACCAAGACCAGAGACTAAGACCAAGACCAGAGACTGAGACCAGAGACTAAGACCACAGATTGAGACCAGAGACTGAGACTAAGACCACAGACTGAGACCAAGACCCAGGGGGGTCACAGACTGAGACCCTCTTGGTGTGGTGGGGCCTACATGTTGTATATTGGATGTTTTGTATTGTATGTTGCATGTTGTATGTTGTACGTTACATGCTGTACAAACCCCAAAACCAGTGAAGTTGGCACGTTGTGTAAATCGTAAATAAAAACAGAATACAATGATTTGCAAATCCCTTTCAACTTATATTCAATTGAATACACAGTAAAGACAAGATACTTAACGTTCAAACTGGTAAACTTTATTTTTTGCAAATATTAGCTCATTTGGAATTTGATGCCTGCAACATGTTTCAAAAAAGCACAAGTGTCAAAAAAGACTGAGAAAGTTGAGGAATGCTCATCAAACACTTATTTGGAACATCCCACAGGTGAACAGGCTAATTGGGAACAGGTGGGTGCCATGATTGGGTATAAAAGCAGCTTCCCTGAAATGCTCAGTCATTCACAAACAAGGATGGGGCGAGGGTCACCACTTTGTCAACTTGTCCAACAGTTTAAGAACAACATTTCTCAACCAGCTATTGCAAGGAATTTAGGGATTTCATCATCTACGGTCCGTAATATCATCAAAAGGTTCAGAGAATCTGGAGAAATTACTGCACAGAAGCAGCAAGGCCCAAAACCAACATTGAATGCCCGTGACCTTCGATCCCTCAGGCGGTACTGCATCAAAAACCGGCATCACTGTGTAAAGGATATCACCACATGGGCTCAGGAACACTTCAGAAAACCACTGTCAGTAACTACAGTTCGTCTACATCTGTAAGTGCAAGTTAAAACTC
Source organism: Scarus forsteni (assembly GCA_036419115.1). Classification (NCBI taxonomy): domain Eukaryota; kingdom Metazoa; phylum Chordata; class Actinopteri; order Labriformes; family Labridae; genus Scarus; species Scarus forsteni. The sequence continues at coordinate 1,987,298 of JAZDUH010000133.1, read as the reverse complement.
TACTATGCAAAGCCAAAGCCATTTATCAACAACACCCAGAAACACCGCCGGCTTCACTGGCCCGAGCTCATCTAAGATGGACTGATGCAAAGTGGAAAAGTGTTCTGTGGTCTGACCAGTCCACATTTACAATTGTTTTTGGAAACTGTGGTCGTCGTGTCCTCCGGACCAAAGAGGAAAAGAACCATCCGGACTGTTATAGACACAAAGTTCAAAAGCCAGCATAACTCTGCCGTCTTCTTCAGAAGCTGTCATCCTGACAGCTATGAAGTGTCTTTTTATCACGTGATCAATCCATCCCGCCAGCTACTACCGGAAACAGCTGATAAAAAGACACGTCACAGCTGTCAGGATGACAGCTTCTGAAGAAGACGGTCGAGTTACTTCGAAACATGTCAAGGTAACCATACCTTTTTTGTCTTTAAAAAATAACACTAAAACACTTATGTTCAAAGAAGACAAGATGAATCTAATCAGTAAGGTATGGGGGTGTATTAGTGCCCAAGGCATGGGTAACTTACACATCTGTGAAGGCACCATTAATGCTGAAAGGTACATACAGGTTTTGGATCAACATATGTTGCCATCCAAGCAACGTCTTTTTCATGGACGCCCCTGCTTATTTCAGCAAGACAATGCCAAGCCACATTCTGCACGTGTTACAACAGCGTGGCTTCGTAGTAAAAGAGTGCAGGTACTAGACTGGCCTGCCTGTAGTCCAGACCTGTCCCCCATTGAAAATGTGTGGCGCATTATGAAGCGTAAAATACAACAACGGAGACCCCGGACTGTTGAACGACTTCAGCTGTACATCAAGCAAGAATGGGAAAGAATTCCACCTGAAAAGCTTCAAAAATTGGTCTCCTCAGTTCCCAAACGTTTACTGAGTGTTGTTAAAAGGAAAGGCGATGCAACACAGTGGTAAAAATGACCCTGTGACAACTTTTTTGCATTGTGTTGCTGCCATTAAATTCCAAGTTGATGATTATTTGCAAAAGAAAATAAAGTTTCTCAGTCCATTTCTCAGAACATTAAGTATCTTGTCTTTGCTGTGTATTCAATTGAATATAAGTTGAAAAGGATTTGCAAATCATTGTATTCTGTTTTTATATATGATTTACACAACGTGCCAACTTCACTGGTTTGGGGTTTGTATATTGTATGTTACATGTTGTATGTTACATGCTGTATGTTATGTGTTGTATGTTGTATGTTACATGTTGTACGTTACATGTTGTATGTTACATGCTGTATGTTGTGTTGTATGTTACATGTTGTATGTTACATGCTGTATGTTATGTGTTGTATGTTACATGTTGTATGTTACATGCTGTATGTTGTGTTGTATGTTGTATGTTACATGTTGTACGTTACATGCTGTATGTTGTATGTTACATGTTGTATGTTACATGCTGTATGTTATGTGTTGTATGTTGTATGTTACATGTACGTAACATGCTGTATGTTGTATGTTACATGTATGTTACATGTTGTATGTTTAATGTTGTGTTACATGTTGTATGTTATGTGTTGTATGTTACATGCTGTATGTTACATGTTGTATGTTACATGCTGTATGTTGTGTTGTATGTTACATGTTGTATGTTACATGCTGTATGTTATGTGTTGTATGTTGTATGTTACATGTTGTACGTTACATGCTGTATGTTGTATGTTACATGTTGTGTGTAACATGCTGTATGTTATGTGTTGTATGTTGTATGTTACATGTTGTACGTTACATGCTGTATGTTGTATGTTACATGTTGTATGTTTAATGTTGTATGTTACATGTTGTATGTTTAATGTTGTATGCTACATGTTGTATGTTGAATGTTGTATGCTACATGTTGCATGTTGAATGTTGTATGTTACATATTGTATGTTACATGTTGTATGTCTAATGTTGCATGTAGGGATGTAACGATATGGAAATTTTGTATCACGGTTATTGTAACCAAAATTATCACGGTGATGCAGTGTGCTCAAAATGTTCTAAAAGTACTTTTACACAGAATTGAAATAATTTAACCCCTTTATTGTTATATTCATAACAGTTCTTTTGTCTTTTTTGTCAATAAATGTGTCAGACTCAGAGGCCGAACAATGCAAACTGCGCATGTGCACCTCGCGTGAGGCTCCTTAATCGAGGGCAGATACATAGTTCCGGCTTTTCCAGGCAAAGGGTAGCATCACCGTGCGTTACTGAGGCAGTGTGGTGATCAAGCACGATATGACGGTAATTTTAATTGGACACGGTAACGATTATCGTGGGAAATTTTATCGCGGTTTACCATTTTACCGGTAACCGTTACATCCCTAGTTGCATGTTAAATGTCGTATGTTACATGTTGTATGTTATGAGTTGTATGTAACATGCTGTATGTTACATGTTGTATGTTACATGTTGTATGTTACATGTTGTACGTTACATGCTGTATGTTGTATGTTACATGCTGTATGTTGTATGTTACATGTTGTATGTTACATGTTGTATGTTACATGTTGTATGTTGAATGTTGTATGTTACATGTTGTATGTTTAATGTTGTATGATACATGTTGTATGTTTAATGTTGTATGCTACATGCTGTATGTTATGTGTTGTATGTTACATGCTGTATGTTACATGTTGTATGTTACATGCTGTATGTTATGTGTTGTTTGTTGTATGTTACCTGTTGTACGTTACATGCTGTATGTTGTATGTTACATGTTGTATGTTACATGCTGTATGTTATGTGTTGTTTGTTGTATGTTACCTGTTGTACGTTACATGCTGTATGTTGTATGTTACATGTTGTATGTTACATGCTGTATGTTACATGTTGTACGTTACATGCTGTATGTTGTATGTTACATGTTGTATGTTACATGTTGTATGTTTAATGTTGTATGTTACATGTTGTATGTTACATGTTGTATGTTGAATGTTGTATGTTACATGTTGTATGTTTAATGTTGTATGATACATGTTGTATGTTTAATGTTGTATGCTACATGCTGTATGTTATGTGTTGTATGTTACATGCTGTATGTTACATGTTGTATGTTACATGCTGTATGTTATGTGTTGTTTGTTGTATGTTACCTGTTGTACGTTACATGCTGTATGTTGTATGTTACATGTTGTATGTTACATGCTGTATGTTATGTGTTGTTTGTTGTATGTTACCTGTTGTACGTTACATGCTGTATGTTGTATGTTACATGTTGTATGTTACATGCTGTATGTTACACGTTGTACGTTACATGCTGTATGTTGTATGTTACATGTTGTATGTTTAATGTTGTATGTTACATGTTGTATGTTTAATGTTGTATGCTACATGTTGTATGTTGAATGTTGTATGCTACATGTTGCATGTTGAATGTTGTATGTTACATACTGTATGTTACATGTTGTATGTCTAATGTTGCATGTAGGGATGTAACGATATGGAAATTTTGTATCACGGTTATTGTAACCAAAATTATCACCGTGATGCAGTGTGCTCAAAATGTTCTAAAAGTACTTTTACACAGAATTGAAATAATTTAACCCCTTTATTGTTATATTCATAACAGTTCTTTTGTCTTTTTTGTCAATAAATGTGTCAGACTCAGAGGCCGAACAATGCAAACTGCGCATGTGCACCTCGCGTGAGGCTCCTTAATCGAGGGCAGATACATAGTTCCGGCTTCTCCAGGCAAAGGGTAGCATCACCGTGCGTTACTGAGGCAGTGTGGTGATCAAGCACAATATGACGGTAATTTTAATTGGACACGGTAACGATTATCGTGGGAAATTTCATCGCGGTTTACCATTTTACCGGTAACCGTTACATCCCTAGTTGCATGTTAAATGTTGTATGTTACATGTTGTATGTTACATGTTGTATGTTACATGTTGTACGTTACATGCTGTATGTTGTATGTTTAATGTTGTATGCTACATGTTGCATGTTGAATGTTGTATGTTACATATTGTATGTTACATGTTGCATGTTACATGTTGTATGTTACATGCTGTGTTACATGTTGTATGTTACATGCTGTATGTTACATGCTGTATGTTGTATGTTTTATGTTAGATGTTGTATGTTACATGTTGTATGTTACATGTTCTATGTTGTATGTTTTATCTTACATGTTGTATGTTACATGTTGTATGTTACATGCTGTATGTTATGTGTTGTTTGTTGTATGTTACCTGTTGTACGTTACATGCTGTATGTTGTATGTTACATGTTGTATGTTACATGCTGTATGTTACATGTTGTACGTTACATGCTGTATGTTGTATGTTACATGTTGTATGTTTAATGTTGTATGTTACATGTTGTATGTTTAATGTTGTATGCTACATGTTGTATGTTGAATGTTGTATGCTACATGTTGCATGTTGAATGTTGTATGTTACATACTGTATGTTACATGTTGTATGTCTAATGTTGCATGTAGGGATGTAACGATATGGAAATTTTGTATCACGGTTATTGTAACCAAAATTATCACCGTGATGCAGTGTGCTCAAAATGTTCTAAAAGTACTTTTACACAGAATTGAAATAATTTAACCCCTTTATTGTTATATTCATAACAGTTCTTTTGTCTTTTTTGTCAATAAATGTGTCAGACTCAGAGGCCAAACAATGCAAACTGCGCATGTGCACCTCGCGTGAGGCTCCTTAATCGAGGGCAGATACATAGTTCCGGCTTCTCCAGGCAAAGGGTAGCATCACCGTGCGTTACTGAGGCAGTGTGGTGATCAAGCACAATATGACGGTAATTTTAATTGGACACGGTAACGATTATCGTGGGAAATTTCATCGCGGTTTACCATTTTACCGGTAACCGTTACATCCCTAGTTGCATGTTAAATGTTGTATGTTACATGTTGTATGTTACATGTTGTATGTTACATGTTGTACGTTACATGCTGTATGTTGTATGTTTAATGTTGTATGCTACATGTTGCATGTTGAATGTTGTATGTTACATATTGTATGTTACATGTTGCATGTTACATGTTGTATGTTACATGCTGTGTTATGTGTTGTATGTTACATGTTGTATGTTACATGCTGTATGTTATATGTTACATGATGTACGTAACATGCTGTATGTCATGTGTTCTATTTCATCCTTCCTGACCGCCAGAGGCGGTGCTTTAAGCACTGAATGACACCATATCGCGCATGCGCAGGTCGAGTAGCTATACCAACAGAGTCACGTGTGACCCCCTGATGACCCCACCGGGTCTATATCTTCCGGTGTCATCAGAGGATCTGGTCCTTTTACATCTTCTCGCTCGCAGATGTCAGACTACGGAGTAGCACCTTGCTTGTTGCTTGTAGCCCTGTGACTTTCTGTCGGAGCTGCGGTGTTTGACCGCCCTCCAAGGGCTGCGACGAGCCTGGTCTTCGGCGTTCTTCTCTCCCTTGGATACGAATCCTTGAGGTTTGTCGCCGACAAATCGTAAGTAGTAAAGCTTGCTACTATTGCTGAAGTTAGGCGCTTTCGCCACATACAGCACACATAAGTTTCCTTTCTTTTTTCTGGTAAGCGACGACGTACTCGCCGTCGTATACGCCGATAAGTTTCCTTTGTTAAGGTGTGTTCACCGAGCTAACCGCTAACGGCGTGGGTAATAACTCGGCTGCACCCGTGTTGTTTTCTGGCAACACTTTTTATTTAGGAATAGTGTTAATCTTCCACATCCAGATTACCCGATTCCTTTTTCTGATACGGTTTAGCAGCGTGTATCCATCGAGCTAAACCGCTAACGACACAGGGTAGTAACTCGGTTGCACCTGTGTTGGATTTTTTTTTCTTGACAATCACTTATTGTTTGAGGATAGTGTTATTCGCCACATCCTGAGTGTCTTGAGTTTATTTGTTACGTTGAAGCGACGTGTATCCACTGAGCTAACTGCTGATGATGTAGGGTTGTAACACGGTTGCACCCGTGTTGTTTTCTGACAACACTTATTGTTTGCCAGCGCTTGTTTCGCTCATACGGTTGCCAGTTGTTTTTCTTTTAACTGCAATACCCTTTGTCGGTGAAGGCAGTGTGTACACTCCCTCTCCCGACACAGGTGAGACCAGTGTGGTTACCTGGCGAGGGTGTCTTCACTTGAAGCCAGCTGTAACTAGCACATCACAATACCTTGTCCAGTCAACTGGTTGGTGAAGGCGGTGTTTTCACTTCCCGCTCCCAGCTTGTTGTATGCTCAGCACAATGCTAGGCGGCCATAGCTGTACTGCTTGTATGGCTGCTATGCAGCCAGAGGACGGCCATGATCTTTGTCCCTCTTGCCTGGGCCTTGAACATCTGAAGCAGGCCCTTTCTGACAATCCCTGCATGAACTGCAGCTACTTGCCTCGGTCTGTGAGGGCTGCACGACTGGCTGAGGTGGAGGGATCTTCAGGCTCACCAGCTTACCTGTCTCCTCCCCAGCTAACTCCAGCGCAAGGTCCAGTTAAGGTTCCTTCACGTCGGTTGAAGCGTAGGGCTGCTGAGACTGAGGGCGCCCCTAAACGAAAGCAGTCTGGGCTTGCTTCCAGGGTGGACCAGCTCATGGCTGAGCTCAATCAGATGAAGACTGCCTTTTTCACAAGACAGTCTGAGCCAAGTAGGGTCTGTGTGACCTCGCCTGTACCTACCGATTCGGCTACAATTGTTGAGGAAGATGTCCTCTCTATGACAGCATCTGCCACAGAGTTCGGTGAATATGGAGAGGGTGCATCCTCCCAACAGGGAGCTTCTCAGGCCTCAGTGGTTGGCTCCCTGTTCGCCCCCAGCTCTGGTCGGGGCTCAGTGGATGAATCCATGGGGTCCCTCATTCGTAGGGCCCTTGCTCGTCTGCAGCTGGACCCTCCTCAACCAGAGCTGCCCCCGGTGAGCGCCTTCTTTAGGCGCAGTTCAGCCCCGGTTTCTTTCACTGTGCCTCCCTCAGAGGAGTACCTGAGGGAACTGCATGCATGTTGGAGGGACCCAAAGGCCCTCTCAAATACTACCTCAGATGGCCGGGCACTGGCAGCTATGCAGGATGCACCCAAGTTTGGGCTGAGCCACATGCCAGCAGTAGAGCCAGCCATTGCAGCTCTGATTGTTTCCCCTGATGAGGCCCTTAGGCGGGATGCAAGGTGCCCCCGTCCTCAATGCAGGGTGACAGATGACCTCTTGTGTAGGGCTCACGAGGCGGAGCTCAGATGGGAAGGATAGGGAACTCTATGTCCCACCTTCTACTTGCTCTGTCGGCCTCCTTGCCAGATATGGGTCCTGATTCATCGGTGCAGAGTTTTAGTGATGCATCCCTTCAGGCTTTTGCGCTGATGTCTAGAGAATTGGGCCGACTGATGTCCACACTTGTTCAGGCTCGGCGCCAGGTTTGGTTGGCCCAATCACCCTCACTGAGGCAGGCAGGAGGATCCTGCGCAGTGTTCCCGTAGAGCCCGGGGAGCTGTTTGGCTCAGCAGCTCTAGAGGCTCTGGAGCGGTCTATTCAGGCTAGGCAGACCAGACAGCAGCTCTCTGGTCTCAGCAGGAGTTCGCCTTCAGTTGCTAGGCCTAGAAGTACTGCGGCCCCTTCTCGGCGCAGGTTTCATGCCCCAGCAGGTGCCAGTGGTCACCAGCAGCCTCCGGGCACAGCACGGCATCCTGGCCGACATGCAGCCAGGACATTTCGGGCACCAAGTCACCCAGCCCCCAGGCCCCCTCAGACCTGGGACCCCATTTCCCGCACTTCTGGAGCCTCCAGGGGCCGGCCTAGCCGGCCTTGAGGCCCCGGGGCCGGCTGTCGGCTGTTTCTCCCAAGAGCAGCTCAACTACTGGGCTGCTTCGACACCGGACGCTTGGGTGGTTTCCACTCTAGCCCAGGGATACAAACTGCAGTTCCGACGCCGGCCCCCAACCACTGGCCGGGTCAAGATGACCATCATAAGCAACCCGGCAAAAGCCCTTGCCCTCGATCAGGAGCTGTCCACTCTCCTGGCCAAGGGTGCCATCGAGCCGGTAGACCCCGTAGCTCAGCCCAGGGGGTACTACTCGGCGTACTTTCTGGTCACAAAGAAAGACGGTGGACTTCGCCCTATATTAGATCTAAGGGGTCTCAACAGGTTCCTCAAGGTCATACCATTCCATATGCTCAGCACTGCAGAAGTTCTGCGTGCTGTGGAGAGGGACGAGTGGTTTACGTCCATAGACCTGAAGGATGCATATTTTCATGTCCCAGTCTTTCCTCAACACAGGCAATTCCTTCGGTTTGCCTTTCGAGGCCGTCATTTTCAGTTCAGGGTTCTTCCGTTTGGCCTCTCCCTCTCCCGCTGGTGTTCACCAGGTGTGTAGCGGCAGCTCTGTCTCCACTACAATCCCAGGGCATGAAGGTTCTCCCCTATCTGGACGACTGGCTGGTGTGTGCGCCGTCACAGTCCGAGGTAGCCCGGGACACTGCGGCCCTGATTTCACATGTTGCCCGGTTGGGCCTAAGGGTGAACTACGAGAAGAGCTGTCTTGTTCCCTCCCAGACCATAACCTTTCTCGGTGTAGACCTGGACACCCTGCACATGAAGGCTCGTCCGTCCGGCCGTCGGGTGGACAGCATTCTGGACCTCCTTTCCCTCTTTCGCAGGGGCAGGAGGCTGCCTTACGTCAGGTCCCTTCAGCTTGTGGGGAGGCTGACGTCAATCACAACTGTGGTTCCCTTAGGTCTGCTGACGCTACGCCCCCTCCAAAGATGGCTCAACAGCTTCCATTTGGATGCGAAGCGGCACAGGCTCAGGACGCTGAAGGTGTCTTGGCAATGCCTCATTGCACTGGCCCCATGGAGAAGGAGGTTTTTCATGCTGCGGGGCATGGCCATGGGTTTGATTCCGGCCCGTCGCGAGACTGTCACGACCGATGCCTCCCTCTCAGGGTGGGGCGCGATGTGGCAAAATCAGGCAGCTCAAGGCCAGTGGTCTGCTCAAGGTTGCACCGACCATATCAATATTTTGGAACTACGGGCAGTGCATCTAGCCCTGAGGCACTTTATACCATGCCTCAGGGGGAAGCATGTCCTAGTGCGTCTGGACAACATCCCAGCGGTCTCTCATATAAATCATCAAGGGGGCACAAAATCTGTGGGGTTGCTGCGTGCCACCAGGGATCTGTTGGTTTGGGCAGCCCCTCGCCTGGCCAGCCTAAGGGCAATGTACCTGCCGGGGGAAAGGAACGAGGTGGCAGATTTTCTGTCTCGGGGCAAGCTGTCTCAGGGGGAGTGGCGCCTACACCCAGAGGTGGTGCTCAGCATCTGGGGCCACTTTGGCAGGGCAACTGTGGACCTCTTTGCTTCAGAGGCAACAGCTCATTGCCCGCTCTGGTTCTCCCGCACAGAGGTAAGCAGCCCTCTAGGGCAGGATGCCCTAGCTCACGACTGGCCCGAGGGTCTCCTCTACGCTTTTCCCCCGCTCCCGTTGATACAGGCAGTACTCCAGAGGGTTCTACAGGAGGGCCACAGGTTGCTCTTGGTAGCCCCCTTTTGGCCAGGAAGACCATGGTTTCCCCTCCTGCACAGACTGTGTCGCAGCCAGCCATGGCGCCTACCAGACCGAACAGATCTGCTGTCCCAGATGGGGGTCGATCTGGCACCCCAACCCTGGTCGCCTCCAGTTGTGGGTTTGGCCTCTGCAGGGCCCTTTTTCACCACTGAGAGATTGCTCAATCTCCGCGGCGACGGACAGTGTTAAATGCTAGGGCACCTTCCACTCAAGATTCAATATGAGAACAGGTGGCAGCTGTTCAACGTGGTGCACAGGTAAGGGTCTGGACCCTGAGCACTGTGCGCGGTACCGCAATCCTCGAGTACTTGCAGTCGCCTTAGATGCTGGTCGTTCCCTCTCTACCCTAAAGGTTTATGTCGCTGCCATTTCTTCCCGGCATGTCCGGGTGGACAATAACACTGTTGGGTGCCACAAATTGGTTTCTTTTTTTGAGGGGGGCTATGAGGCTCCATCCGCCATTAGCTCAGAGAGCACCGGCTTGGGATCTGCATCTCGTGCTTGATAATTTATGCCTGCCTCCCTTTGAGCCCATTGTCGAGGCAGATCTGCAATGGTTATCGGCAAAGACTGTTTTCCTCCTTGCCATTACTACAGCTAAGCGAGTGGGGGAACTCCATGCTCTGTCTGTAGATCCTGCATGTCTGAGGTGGAGCCCAGATGAATCAGGGGTCACCTTGTGGCCGAGGGCCTCCTTTCTGCCCAAGGTCCTGTCAAGATCGAATCTCGATCAGCCGATACAGCTGGCAAGGTTCAACCCCCCACAGGGGGAGGATGACGGCAGGTCAGCCCTGCTCTGCCCTGTGAGGGCCTTGAGAGCATACGTTGACCGCACTGCAGGTATGCGCGAAGGTCGGACCAGTTATTTGTGTGTCATGGTGGTCCTCGGAGAGGCTGTGCTCTCTCAAAACAACGTTTGTCCCACTGGATTGCAGATGTGATTAGCCTGGCATACCAGGCAGCTGGTCGGCCGATGCCCCCTGGTGTGCGGTGCCATTCCACGAGGGGCGTCTCCACATCATGGGCAGCCCTGAGGGGTGTGCCCCTGGCTGACATATGTGCTGCGGCCTCTTGGACTTCGCCAAGCACATTCACAAGGTTCTACAGGGTAAACATCCCCGAACCCCATCCACTGGGTGTGGTCTTACGACGTGATCCATCGGCTCCAATGTAATCGGAATGGTATGTTGGATCCCTCGTGACTATGTTGGTATGAGTCATCCAGTGCTTAAAGCACCGCCTCTGGCGGTCAGGAAGGATGAAATAGAACGATAGTTACGTATGTAACTGCGGTTCTATGAATCCTGGATGACCGCCAGAGATTCGGGTCACTCGGAATCCTCTTGTCTCGCGAGAAGATTCTGAAGGACCAGATCCTCTGATGACACCGGAAGATATAGACCCGGTGGGGTCATCAGGGGGTCACACGTGACTCTGTTGGTATAGCTACTCGACCTGCGCATGCGCGATATGGTGTCATTCAGTGCTTAAAGCACCGCCTCTGGCGGTCATCCAGGATTCATAGAACCGCAGTTACATACGTAACTATCGTTTTATGTTGTATGTTACATGTTGTATGTTACATGCTGTATGTTACATGCTGTATGTTGTATGTTTTATGTTAGATGTTGTATGTTACATGTTGTATGTTACATGTTCTATGTTGTATGTTTTATCTTACATGTTGTATGTTACATGTTGTATGTCACATGTTGTAAAGGATCTGAGGGACTCACTGAGGATGTTGAGCACGGAGTCTTTCCTGAACATCACCAGGTTTCCCATCATCACGTGACACATCAGCTCCTGCAGCTGCACAGGACAAAGGATAAAGGTCAGTCATGTTGCTGTCATGTCTGAGGGGGCGGTCCCTGTGAACAGGCGGACAGGTGTCAGTCTGTGTTACCTGTGTGGAATCGATGACGGCCACAATCATGTTGAGCAGCTCACCGCTCCGCAGGGTCTCATCTGGGAACTGAAGGAGAAACCAAAGGTTAAAGGTTAAGTTTTTATTTCTTCATTTATTTTTATTCTTTTGATGTTTTTAATTTCACACTTTAACCTCCGGTATTTACTCAGTTTAAACCTTTAAGATGGCATTTCCCTGGTGCATGGCGGGTTAAAAAAATGTTCAGGTGTGTTCAGATTAGCTGCAGGTGTGTTCAGGTGTACTACAGGTGTGTTCAGGTGAGCTGCAGGTGTGTTCAGGTGAGCTGCAGGTGTGTTCAGGTGAACTGCAGGTGTGTTCAGGTGTGATCAGGTGTGTTCAGTTGAGCTGCAGGTGTGTTCAGGTGAGCTGCAGGTGTGTTCAGGTGTACTACAGGTGTGTTCAGGTGTACTATAGGTGTGTTCAGGTGAGCTGCAGGTGTGTTCAGGTGTACTTCAGGTGTGTTCAGGTGAGCTGCAGGTGTGTTCAGGTGAGCTGCAGGTGTGTTCAGGTGTACTACAGATGTGTTCAGGTGAGCTGCTGGTGTGTTCAGGTGAGCTGCAGGTGTGTTCAGGTGTACTACAGGTGTGTTCAGGTGTACTACAGGTGTGTTCAGGTGTACTACAGGTGTGTTCAGGTGTGCTGCAGGTGTGTTCAGGTGTACTATAGGTGTGTTCAGGTGTGTTCAGATGAGCTGCAGGTGTGTTCAGGTGTACTACAGGTGTGTTCAGGTGTGCAGCAGGTGTGTTCAGATGAGCTGCAGGTGTGTTCAGGTGTACTACAGGTGTGTTCAGGTGTACTACAGGTGTGCTGCAGGTGTGTTCAGGTGAGCTGCAGGTGTGTTCAGGTGTGTTCAAGTGAGCTGCAGGTGTGTTCAGGTGAGCTGCAGGTGTGATCAGGTGTGCTGCAGTTGTGTTCAGGTGTTTCCAGGTGAGTTCAGATGAGCCGCAGGTGTGATCAGGTGAGCTGCAGGAGTGTTCAGGTGTGCTGCAGGTGAGCTGCAGGTGTGTTCAGGTGAGCTGCAGATGTGTTCAGGTTAGCTGCAGGTGTGTTCAGGTGTACTACAGGTGTGTTCAGGTGAGCTGCAGGTGTGTTCAGGTGAGCTGCAGGTGTGTTCAGTTGTGCGGCAGGTGTGTTCAGGTGTACTACAGGTGTGTTCAGATGAGCTGCAGGTGTGTTCAGGTGTGCGGCAGGTGTGTTCAGGTGTACTACAGGTGTGTTCAGATGAGCTGCAGGTGTGTTCAGGTGAGCTGCAGGTGTGTTCAGGTGTGCTGCAGGTGTGTTCAGGTGTGTCCAGGTGTGTTCAGTTGAGCTGCAGATGTGTCCAGGTGAGCTGCAGGAGTGTTCAGGTGTGTCCAGGTGTGTTCAGGCGTGCTGCAGGTGTGTTCAGGTGAGCTGCAGGTGTGTTCAGGTGAGCTGCAGGTGTGTTCAGGTGTACTACAGGTGTGTTCAGGTGAGCTGCAGGTGTGTTCAGGTGTTCAGGTGTGGTACCTCGGTGTAGATGGAGGGTGTGAGGTAGCAGAGCAGCCTGACGTCGTCCTCCTGGCACGCCTTCATGTCCATCATGAGACAGGTGTGCAGGTCGCCGAGCGCCGTGGCCTGGGCGAAGGACTCGTACAGCATCATCTTCCCGTTGGCGGCTTTGCTGCAGACAGACACACCTGATGAGCTCTGCTGCTGGTCCACAGACACCCCCCCCCCCCCCCCCCCACAGCAGGGCCTCACCTGGCCTTCAGGTAGAACAGCAGGTGGTACCCGATCTTCGGCTGCTTCTGGTAGAACTCGGCCAACATCTCCAGCAGCACCGAGAAGCCCGAGTTGTCCTCCTGCATGGTGACCAGGTTCCTGAAGATCAAGCACACGGGTCTGCAGACCGAGTCCTCCAGGGATCTACAGGGGGACAGAGTCTGGGTCAGCAGGGTCCAGGAGAGACCAGAAGATGTTCTGGACCTAATCTGGATCAAGTCTCACTCCTCAGTGATCTCCTCAGGTAGGACGTCCCCTCTGAAGTGATCCTTGAAGAGCTCAGCTAGACAAGAGGCCAGGGACGACATCTGCTCCGCGTCAAAGTCCTCCTGCAGAAACAGACCACATGAGACCAGATCAGACCAGATCAGACCGCATCAGACCACAACAGACCACATCAGACCAACAGATCACAACGGACCACAACAGACCACATCAGACCAACAGATCACAACCGTCCACAACAGACCACATCAGACCGCATCAGACTAGATCAGACCACATCAGGCTAGATCAGACCACATCAGACCAGAACGGACCACAACAGATTAAACCATCTCAGACATCAGCAGCTCAGCTCCTGAAAGTCTAAGTCCGGCTGCCTGGACCCCCAGCAGGACGTAGACCTTCAGTCTGGGCTTTTGGGGTCTAACAGACGTACCTCCAGGATCAGGTCCACGATCTCCTGCATCACCTCACACTGAGTCTCTGTGTCACTGCGCAGGAACAAAACCATAAATAACATCATTATCAGAATTCATCAACATGTCTTCATCTTATCAACATCATTTAAAACATTATTACTGACATATATTTATTACTATCTTTTATTATTACTATTTGCATTGTTATTATCACTTATTAAATGTTAAATAGTTTATATAAACTCAGTCTTGTTCAGGGCCAGTACTCATAAAAGCATTTTATGTTCTCACGAGCAGGACTCCTAAATGACTCTAAAAGTTCCTAACTAAGAGTTTTCTCTTCAAACCTGTTCACAAAGCTGCTGAGACTAACTCTGACTGAGGAATTCAGAGAGCTTAAGCTAAAAGAAAGGGGCTTGTCAGGGGGATGATGTCATGTTTCAGACCCTGTTGCTATGGATGATGTCATGTTCAGGTTTAGGAGCTTGGTTTAGCTCTAAAATGCTTAGTGAAATACTTGAAGAGAAATTTAGGAGTCCTATATTTTGACTGAAATGCCCATTATTTTTGAGAGTTAGGAGAAACTTTAGCCTGAAGATATTTGCCGTGCGCCGCAGCGCTGCTCAGCGCGCCGCTTTCGCGTGCAGTGGAATTTGGGGGTAACTGATCCCAAAGGTGTTCTGTGGGGTTGAGGTCAGGACTCTGTGCAGGCCAGACTCTGTCCTCCATGTCTTTATGGACCTGCTTTGTGCTCTGGTGCACAGTCATGTTGGAAGAGGAAGGGGCCAGCTCCAAACTGTTCCCACAAAGTTGGAGCATGGAATTGTCCAAAATGTCTTGGTGTGCTGAAGCATTCAGAGTTCCTTTGACTGGAACTAAGGGGCCAAGCCCAGCTCCTGAAAAACACCCCCACACCATAATCCCCCCTCCACCAAACTTTACACTTGGCACAATGCAGTCCCACAAGTATGGTTCTCCTGGCAACCTCCAAACCCAGACTGGTCCATCAGATTGTCAGATGGAGAAGCGTGATTGGTCACTCCAGAGAACGCGTCTCCACTGCTCTAGAGTCCAGTGGCGTGCTTTACACCACTGCATCCACGCTTTGCATTGCACTTGGTGATGTGAGGCTTGGATGCAGCTGCTCGGCCATGGAAACCCATCCATGAAGCTCTCTGCACTGTTCTTGAGCTAATCTGAAGGCCACATGAAGTTTGGAGGTCTGTAGCGATTGACTCTGCAGAAAGTTGGCGACCTCTTCTCACTATGCGCCTCAGCATCCGCTGACCCCGCTCCGTCAGTTTACGTGGTCTACCACTTGGTGGCTGAGTTGCTGTGGTTCCCAAACACTTCCACGTTCTTATAATCCAGCTGACAGTTGACTGTGGAATATTTAGGAGTGAGGAAATGTCACCACTGGATTTGTTGCTCAGGTGGCATCCTATCACAGTTCCACGCTGGAATTCACTGAGCTCCTGAGAGCGACCCATTCTTTCACTAATGTTTGTTAAAGCAGTCTGCATGCCTAGGTGATGATTTTATACACCTGTGGACATGGAAGAGACTGGAACACCTCAGTCTGAATATTAGGATGGGTGAGCGAAGACTTTTAGACATATAGTCAATATTCAGTCTGATCTGAGGACCTGATTGAGCACTCCTTGGTCTAACCTCTGATCTGAGGACCTAATTGAGCACTCCCTGGTTTAACCTCTGATGTGAGGACCTGATTGAGCAGTCCTTGGTCTAACCTCTGATGTGAGGACCTGATTGAGCACTCCTTGGTCTAACCTCTGATGTGAGGACCTGATTGAGCACCCCTTGGTCTCACCTGGTCTTCTGCAGCTGCTGGACTTTCTCCTTCATGGTGTCATCTAATTGGTTGAGCCAGGGTGTGATGTCAGCTGGCTCCTCGATCACGGCCTCTTTGATTGGGTGGAACCTGAACTCCCTCTTCTTCCCTGCTGGTGATTGGTTAACAGAGCGTGATGTCATCAGTAAGAGAAGACCACCGTTTGGAGGGGTGAAGGTCAAACAGGTCAAACCTTTGTTGTTGACCTCCTCCTCATCGTCGCTGAAAGCCGCCTCAGTCGGGTCGTAGCAGCTCTCTTCCTTGTCCAGCATGTTGTTCTCCATCTCCATGGAAACAGCCTCCTCCATTTTCACTGCAGGTCACATGACAGCGAGGGTTTGAGGAGCGGGGCAGAGGAGTAATGACAGGCTGTGTCTGAAATGTCATACTGACGTCCTGCTCAGACTAAGTGTGACGTCAAAATGAGTATGTAGCGCGTTCACATTAGACAGTATGAAAAGACTGAGTGTGTGAGAAATACCAGGATGTATACTATATCGGAAAAAATTTAAGTATGCGAGGTGGGCATACTAGTCACACTCAAATGCCCCATAATGCATTGCGAGCCCCAAAATGCATTGGGCCATGCAAGACCGACTGGTATTCAGCTAAAAATCAGCCTCTAGCAAACTTCCTGTTTTCAAAATAAAAGCACCTTTTATTATCTCCTTTCAGTTCTTTAACACTTTTGTAAATTGGGCTCTTGTTTTGGAGCTGACCGGAGGTTTCTTCGATAGCATAGTGGTGCGCAAAGCGGAATGTCCAAAATGCCAAAATTAAATTTGTATCGGTGCGTTTTACGGCTCAAATTACCACATTTTGGTATTCTACGTGGTGACTTTCTAAAATGATCTCTGAACTTTCAAATGTGGTGAATCAACAGAGATATTTGATAGCCTGGTTTGAAATGCATCATGGGAAACTTAGTAGTATACTACAGTGTGAACGGTTGGCATTCTAATCATACTTATAGTATGTAGTATACAGTATATACACATGAGTGTGTAGTCAGTAGTACGTTGGTATGCCATTTCGGACACAGCCAGACTGTAGGGCACGGGCCGACCTTACCTTCAGTGGGCGGCGACGGCGAGCTGCAGAACTCCGGAAAACGCTCTCTGAGCATCGACCGGAGCTCCCGGTCCAACTTTGGGTTATCGAACAGCGGAGCAAGATGACTGAGGGGGAGGAGCGATAATCAATAACCAATAATCAGTGACTGATCAACTGATGACCACTAATCAATTATCAGTGATTAATCAATCAAAATATCAGTAATCAACAATCAATCATAACCAATAATCAGAAATCAACAATTATCAATAATCAATTATTAGTACTTAATTAATTGATAATAAGTGATTAATCAATCAATTACACTAATCAGTGCTTAATAATCCGTCATCAATACTAATTGGGATCCATTAATTATCAATCAATAACAATAATCAGTAACTAATCAATTGATAACTGATAACCAATAATCAGTGGTAAATGAATTGATAACAATAATCAGTAACTAATCATTTATCAATCAATTGGTAATCAGGAATCAATATTCAGTGATCAATAAATAATAATAACCAATTATCAAACGATAACAATCAGTAACTTATCAGACAACTAATAACCAGAAATCAATTAACAATAATCAATTATCAACAGTCAATCATTAATCAATTAATAATCAGGACTTCATATTCAGTAATCAATCAATAACAATAAATAAGTAATCAATAAATAAATGGATCACCAATAATCAGCTATAGTTCAATAACAATGATCAGAGATCATCATGGAGGGCTGACGGTGCCGTACTCACGCTAACACTCTCTTCTCCATGATGAAGGTGAGCGAGTTAAAGACGCCCTGACGCACCTGAGACTCCAACGGAGGAAAGAAGTGAGGGATGATCTGAGGAGACAAGGAGGCGCAGAGGAGGTAAGGACACAGGGACAAGAAGGAAGGAAACAAGGAGAGGAGGACAGGTGTGTCACTTACTCTGCACATGAAGTCGAGCAGCGTGGCCGTGATGGCGGGGTGAGGCTTCATGGAGTGATGCATCACCAGGATGGCAGGCTCTGCAAGACACAAGGTCACAGGTCACACCTGGAGGTCACAGGGTCACACCTGGAGGTCACAGGGCCACACCTGGAGGTCACAGGGTCACACCTGGAGGTCACAGGGTCACACCTGGCAGTAGGTCTCGACGAGCTGCAGACGTGGGGGGGGAGTTTGAAGATCTGGATTTTCATGATCCAGATCCTCAGACCCCCCCTCAGATCCAGACCTTTAGGATCCACAGAGCTCTCTGAACTCACCTGCTGAACGGAGCCCTGTGATTGGCTCAGAGCTTACCTATGTTCATGATGCTGTCCTTCTCCGGGTTGAAGAACAGCCAATCGTAGAACAGAGCCAGCTTGGCGTTGGAGGCGGCGACGTTCGACTGCAGGCACACCGTTTGGTTACTGACAGTTACAAACAATCAGGTAAAGGCAACCCGAGGCTCCGCCCCCTTACCGTGCAGGTGGTGAGCAGCCAGCCAATGATGGCCCAGCGCGGCAGGATGTCCGAGCTCAGCACCTCGTTGGACGGGTGGACCACCCCGCAGATGTACCTGATCAGATCGCAGCGCAGTGATTGGCTCTCTGCGGTGGACAGGTACTGCCTCTGGAACCAATCCTGGTACCGCTTCTGCTGACCGAACCGCACCTGAGGACAGGGACAGGCGCAGGTGAGGAAGTAAAAGGAAACGTTTTACACTTAACCAGATCCGTGGTAAACATCAGGTGGCCCGTCCAGCAAAGAGGCGGGACCTGGCAGCCTCTGAGGGAGGATCAGCCAGAGCTTCAGGCCCCGCCCACAAACAGACCGCCGGCGTTTAGGGCGGGAAAAGCGTTTTTAAAGAAAGTCCAGGACTGTGTCCGAAATCACTCACTATACACTATATAGTGCACTATATAGTGTATTCGCCATTTTGTAGTGGTGTCCGAATCCTCATCAGTTAATTTCATCCACTATATAGTGCACTACAAAATACCCACAATGCACAGAAAAAATGAGTGTACATACGATGTACCCTACATGGTACTCCCGTATACCACAATGCAATGCGGTCGTGTTTTACCGTAGAAGAAGGGAAGGAAGGCCATTAGGCGCTGCTTTCATTCATAAATTAAAAGAAACGTTGAAGTATTTTAAACACGTTCGTAGTTTAGCTCTTTTACATCTTTTAGCAGCTGTGAACAGCTTCAAAATTTCCTACTTATCCTCCCGAGTGCCCGGTTTGTTTACGTGAATCTCGGCGCGTCCACTTCCATCACAGGAATAACCGGCTCATCAGCTGACGCTGCGACGTTTAGAAAATTTCAGTGTAGTGTCCGAAATGTCGTTTGGTCATTCCCTATATAGTCCACTATATCGTTTACACTACAGAGGGGATAGTGAGTGAGTGAATGAGTGGATGATTTCAAACATAGTCCAGGTGAACGTGTCCA
The DNA here is from genome assembly GCA_036419115.1 of Scarus forsteni. Lineage (NCBI taxonomy): Eukaryota > Metazoa > Chordata > Actinopteri > Labriformes > Labridae > Scarus > Scarus forsteni. The sequence goes on along the minus strand of JAZDUH010000133.1, from coordinate 1,968,113 downwards.
TTTGTTTGAAGGTTAACCCATAAAGATGAGCCCAGGATTGGATCAGATCAGGATAGTCAGAAATGGACCAAAGACCACTGAGGTGGACTTTGGGGTAGATCTGGGTCCAGGTCTTTGCTGGATCAGGGTCCCTGGTGGACCAGGTGAGCTTACCCTGGAGGTCATAAACAGCAGCTTGGTCTCCATGTCAGGGGTCAGGCGGCAGGCCAGGAACTTCCTGGATGTGCGGGCCGTCAGCAGCTGAAGGACACCTGGAACAGACCACAAGGTCAGAGCTCAGGGGTCAGAGCTCAGGGAACACGGTGCCCCAGTGGAGGCGGGCCTACCTGTGAACTGCGGACTCAGGACTTGTGGGTTGTGCAGCAGGTCCCTCCACAGCAGCTCCATCTCAGGGATCCGGGCCACGTTCTGGAGCAGGCGGACCAGGTCTCTGCCGATGATCAGGCACTCCATGAACTGCAGACGGAAACAGAGTTACTCCTAGAAGCACCTGGAGAGCAGACGGCCACGCCCACACTCACCTTCTCCCTCAGCATGCCGATGCAGAAGTCCACCTCCTTCTGCCGCAAGGTCAGCAGGTTCGTAGCGCCGTGGTCCACGATGAGTCGCAGGTACGTGTAGACCGCCATGGCGATGAGCATCCCGCTCTTCAGCACCCAGTCCCTGTAGAGACACCGTCAGACCAGAACTACAGAAGACCCGGTCTCACCAGGACCAGGTCTCTGTGTAGACCATGAGCACCCAGCTCCTGCAAAGACACCGTCAGACCAGTGGCCCTTTTCCACTAGCACCCCTTGGCCCTACTCTACTCGGCTCTACTCGATTAGCAGCGTGTTTCCACTAGCCTGGTACCTCCTAAAACAAGCTAGTTTTAGTACCTACTCCGCTCTGGTTCCAAGCGAGCTGAGTCCATACTAAAAGATGACATCACAGACTGCCGGCTACTGATTGGTCAGACAATGTCGTCATTGATGAGTCATGAGCGTGACGACCTAGCATGCTAGTGGTAGCTACCATTAGCTTACCCTCATCCGTCTTTTCTTTGCAGCTGGATTGCTCTCGTCCTCGGCTTCATTCTGTTGTATAGCTTCCAAAACTCTCCTGTGCTTCTCAAGGGGTATTTCTTCTTACCACCTGCAGCCTTCTTCTGCTTTCCTTTTTTACTCGGTTTGTGACAAAAAGACACAGATTGTTGTGTCGCGCTCAAAATGACGTCACTGCAGAGCCGCTCAGCTGTTTACAGCGACACTGCACCCCGTTGGGCAGGCGACTGGGGCTAATGGAAAAGCAGCACAAGCCGAGTAGAGTAGAGCCGGGTAGAGTTGAGCAGGGCTAATGGAAATGGGCCACAGGTCTACAGGAGACCCAGTCTCACCAGGACCAGGTCTGTGTGGACCTGGACCAGGTGAGACCAGCTCCACACAGAGACCCGGTCTGTTCTGGGTCTTCTCCTGTAGTCCTGGTCTGTGACCTTCTGTCAGGGGTCACACTACCTGTAGCTCTACCTGAGGGGTCAGGGGGCGGAGCCTTGGTGAGGTCACAGGTTCATATTTGTACCAGACGACCTCCTCAGGTGACCTCTGACCCCTGACCCCAGTGTGTAGTCTTACTTCTGGTCCAGCAGGATGTCCAGCACGCTCTCGGCCAGCCACAGGTTCTTGGTGGAGACGTCTCCTCCTGCAGACACAGGTGACTCAGGTGAGACCGGCCCTACCCAGATCAGCAAAGGTCAAAGGTCAGGAAGGGTCACATACCTGCGATCTGCTTCAGCAGCGTCATAACCACGCCGTCCGCCCCCATCACGCCGCTCTTCACCAGCTCCCGGACCAACCACACCAGCTGCAGGCAGACATACAGAGCAATGACCTTTGACCTGTTGACAGGTGAGTTACCTGTTGACAGGTGAGTTACCTGTTGACAGGTGAGTTACCTGTGTTCTGGGGACGTCCTGCAGCTTTAAAAACTTCTCCATCAGGATCTGGTTGATCTTGACCAGGATCACGTTCATGCCATCTCTGTTCACCAGCGTCAGGTCTCTGTAACACTGAAGCACAACAACAACAAACAAACAAATAAACAAACAAACATGACAACAACACACAGGTCACACTGTGACATCACACATCTACAATCTACAAACACAGGTGTGACTGTGATGTCACACACAAACAAACACAGGTGTGACTGTGATGTCACACACAAACAAACACAGGTGTGACAGGTCTCACCCTCTGCGCCTGCGTCGGCTCTGTAAGGACGAGTGTGAACAGACCGAGGCACACCTCCTCATGCTGCTGCTGACCTTTACACACCTGCAACAGGTAAACAGGAAGTACAGAGGTAAACAGGAAGTACAGTGGTAAACAGGAAGTACAGTGGTAAACAAGAAGTACAGAGGTAAACAGGAAGTAGAGGTAAACAGAGTGCCCCTGCTGATAAAGCTCTCATTGACAGCAGAAGAAGACGCTGGGGGTCTTACGTTGGCGGTGAGTGCGTCGTTGGCCTCTCGCTCCGACAGCCCGTTGGATAAGCCCTGGACGATGGCAGTGCAGCGCTCCAACCTCTGCTCACAAACACAGATCAAAGACAAATCTGAGATCAGATGGCAGCAGAGCCACAGACTCAGCTGAGCTCTAGAGTTCTGTGGAAAGAGTTGTTTCAACATTAAAACTTTGTCAGTCTCTGCTGTGAGCTGACTGGTCCTGTTTCTGCCTGTGAGTTCAGCTCAGGTCCTCCTGCGGTGATAATCAACTTCATTACGCTGCTTCGTTTCTTTGGCTACTTTGACATCTGAAAAGCGAGCACCGCGCATGCGTACATGTCACTTTAAGGTCCGTACATATGGTGTGTTTACGTAGGACTAGCATGCTAAGCTAGGCTAGCTGTTGGGGAGCCGTGTACGTTCACATCTCCTCCGTGGGGACTTTAGGAGCAGGTGACCCCATGAGCCGAGCCGAGCCGAGCAGGGCCGAGACCCCGAGTGGACCACCGAGTCCCCGAGGTAGTCCACATAGTCCCGTATCCACAGAGGCTAACAGGCTAACGTTAGCCTGTTAGCCTCTGTGGATACGGGACTAACGTTAGCCTGTTAGCCTGTTAGCTCAGACGGAGCCAGCAGCTCTTTGTATCGAGACCAAACTGCTCCCGCCGCCTCTAACCCGCTCTAACGCCCTTATCCCGGGTCATCCCTGCCCCGGAGCGGCTAACCCTGCCCGGCTCACCTCCTCCAGCTCGTCTTTGGCGTCCAGCTGCGTGGACACCAACAGCCGGCCCTGCGGCTTCGCCTTGGCCGGGGTCGGCTCCATCTGCTCCCGCCGCGCCTCGCGCACGGCCCCGTGGAGCGGGGGCTGTGTGGGGGGTTTTCCGTGGGTGTGACGGGGGGACCGGGGGCCTGGTGGGGCCGGGGCCGCGGGGCTGTCCCGGTTCGGTCGGTATCGGAGTGTTTAGGAGACTTATCCCGGCTCGGCTTCACTCTCAGCCCGCTCTGTGTCCGAGCTTAGCAACATAACGGACATCCGTGCAGGGAGCGCGGGGGCGGGGCCTAAGAGAGGTACTGACCAATCATCAGCCTCACTACTCTGAGTGACGTGTGGTCCATCCAATGGCAGAAGAGGAGGATTGGAGCCAATCCCAGGGCTGCTGTTGTGAGCACCAACAGCATGGGAACTATTTAAACTCTTTTTACACAACAGATGACATGTGGCTTTATTATTATTAAGATAGGAACAATTAAAATAAGTCTGATTTAACTACAAAAACAACAAACACAGAACATGTGGCTTTATTATTCATTAGAAAAATAATTATTATAATGAATAATAATTATTATTATCTGGACAATTAGGAGTTTGATCTAACAACTAAAACAACAACAAACAGATGACATATTGCTTAATTTATTAAAATAAGTATGATTTAACAGCAGTTCTTACTGTGTTATCATTTTACATATAATAAAACCAATAATAAGGCAGAGACTTATTATTTATACTATAATTTTTTAATATTAATACATATTAAACATAGTACACTTTGTAAAGTCACCACAATATCATCATGATGGAGCATCCTCAGACTCAGTGCAGAGCTGGTCTCAGATCTTCTGATCAGGCAGCATCAGTGATCCTCCACAGCTGAGTCTACAGCAGATCAGGACTCTGCAGATCCACTGGAGTTTACTGTATCAGTCCACCTCAGGTACAGCACAGGAGTTGTTCCTGTTTTGTGAGCCAGAAGTGGAAGTAGTAGTGAAGGGAGAGCAGGAGCAGAGTGACGTGCTGCTGCATTCTGGATAATCCGTAGAGGTTTAAATGTGCATCAGGGACGCTGTTCTGACAGGTAAGCTCTGATACTCCTGATGTCACAGATCATATCAACAAGAACGAGCAATCAAGGCCACATGAACCTTAGTGGTCAGCAGGTCGTCAGGTCACAGAGCTGCTGGACGTCTCCGATGGTCATAAAGGGATGGACATGGTCAGCAACAACACTCAGGAAGGCTGTGGGGTTTGAACCATGCTCAGGTGGGACTAAAGCCCCAGTCACACTTTCCCGTTTCCCATGGTGATTGTGCACGATTTTCACATTAGGTCCACTTGTTTCGAACCATGCTGCGGTGCGGGTCGCTGTGGGTTCGCCCCCCTTCCCCCTGCCCCTCCGGCTTGCATTCACACTTGCAACATCAAATCGTGTCCGGACCCATTTGTGTATTTACTCAGTTTGAAACAGCAGGGGGCGATATGCACAGAACTGGTTATCAAACCTGCTATGGAGGAGAACGAAGAAGAGGCTACCATGGTAACCATTTCCTACACCAAACAACCAATGTTTACGTTTCACTCTCTTCTACATTTTCCTTCAAATGTGTTTTTTTTATTGTGTTTGAGACGGCATCAGCGACCTTCTGGACCCTCGTAAATCATCGTAATCCTCAACCAGAATAAACAAATCCACAAATTGAGTAAGCAAAAGATTCAACCCTGGGATTAACAGGAAGTAATGCATCAAAAGTAGATCGGTTCAGACCACTTTGTTTCACACCAGTGAAACGGCACCAAATATAGGGAGATGGAGCGGATCGAGACCACCCCCTCATGGAGGTCTCAGACCGGCTGATTTGGCCCAAACCCTGGGCCAAAACTTCTTTGGTACGCACTAAATGTGGTTGGTGTGAAAACGCCCCCAGTTTGTGTTCTTAGCTGACAGGAGTGGACCCTGCTGTGGTCTCCTGCTGCTGTGGACCATCTGGTGCTTGACTGGATTTGCTGTGATCAGAAATGGTCTACTGCAGACTTTTGGGTTCTTGTAGTTTTTCTCTTATCTCCAACCTCTCTGATCATTCACCTCTGACCTTGTGGCTCTGCTCCCTGGATATTTTTCTTCTTCAGACCATTCTCTGTAAACCCTACAGCATGCTGGGTGTAAAACAATAAAGCTCAGTTTGATCATCAGAAAGTCATGAACCATGTCAACATGTATAATGAAGTTGGGTTTCTGCACTGTGATTGGCTGTTCACTATGTGCAAGGTGCTATCTGCAGATGTACCTAATTAAGTGGCCGGTTTGCATAAAAGACTATATAAGACACAACTTAACGACCCATTTAGACGACCCATGTCGGGGCAGGACTGGTCATGGCTTTCCCTAAGACTCGACCTCTTAATAATAGAGTTAAGATGTTTTAAGGAGAGAGAGGGTGAAGCTCAAAACTGAAGTTAAGATGTTTTTAAGGAGAGAGAGTGAAGCTCAAAACTGAAGTTAAGACGTTTTTAAGGAGAGAGAGTGAAGCTCAAAACTGAAGTTAAGATGTTTTTAAGGAGAGAGAGTGAAGCTCAAAACTTAAGTTAAGATGTTTTAAGGAGAGAGAGTGAAGCTCAAAACTGAAGTTAAGATGTTTTAAGGAGAGAGAGTGAAGCTCAAAACTGAAGTTAAGATGTTTTAAGGAGAGAGAGTGAAGCTCAAAACTGAAGTTAAGATGTTTTTAAGGAGAGAGAGTGAAGCTCAAAACTGAAGTTAAGATGTTTTTAAGGAGAGAGAGTGAAGCTCAAAACTGAAGTTAAGATGTTTTTAAGGAGAGAGAGTGAAGCTCAAAACTTAAGTTAAGATGTTTTAAGGAGAGAGAGTGAAGCTCAAAACTGAAGTTAAGATGTTTTAAGGAGAGAGAGTGAAGCTCAAAACTGAAGTTAAGATGTTTTAAGGAGAGAGAGTGAAGCTCAAAACTGAAGTTAAGATGTTTTTAAGGAGAGAGAGTGAAGCTCAAAACTGAAGTTAAGATGTTTTTAAGGAGAGAGAGTGAAGCTAAAAACTGAAGTTAAGATGTTTTTAAGGAGAGAGAGTGAAGCTCAAAACTGAAGTTAAGATGTTTTAAGGAGAAGCTCAAAACTGAAGTTAAGATGTTTTTAAGGAGAGAGAGTGAAGCTAAAAACTGAAGTTCAGATGTTTTAAGGAGAGAGAGTGAAGCTCAAAACTGAAGTTAAGATGTTTTTAAGGAGAGAGAGTGAAGCTCAAAACTGAAGTTAAGATGTTTTAAGGAGAGAGAGAGTGAAGCTCAAAACTGAAGTTAAGATGTTTTTAAGGAGAGAGAGTGAAGCTCAAAACTTAAGTTAAGATGTTTTAAGGAGAGAGAGTGAAGCTCAAAACTGAAGTTAAGATGTTTTAAGGAGAGAGAGTGAAGCTCAAAACTGAAGTTAAGATGTTTTAAGGAGACTGAAGCTCAAAACTGAAGTTAAGATGTTTTAAGGAGAGAGAGGGTGAAGCTCAAAACTGAAGTTAAGATGTTTTTAAGGAGAGAGAGTGAAGCTCAAAACTGAAGTTAAGATGTTTTAAGGAGAGAGAGTGAAGCTCAAAACTGAAGTTAAGATGTTTTTAAGGAGAGAGAGTGAAGCTCAAAACTGAAGTGAAGATGTTTTTAAGGAGAGAGAGTGAAGCTCAATACTGAAGTTAAGATGTTTTAAGGAGAGAGAAGCTCAAACCTGAAGTTAAGATGTTTTAAGGAGAGAGAGTGAAGCTCAATACTGAAGTTAAGATGTTTTAAGGAGAGAGAGTGAAGCTCAAAACTGAAGTTAAGATGTTTTTAAGGAGAGAGAGTGAAGCTCAAAACTGAAGTTAAGATGTTTTTAAGGAGAGAGAGTGAAGCTCAAAACTGAAGTTAAGATGTTTTTAAGGAGAGAGAGTGAAGCTCAAAACTGAAGTTAAGATGTTTTTAAGGAGAGAGAGAGTGAAGCTCAAAACTGAAGTTAAGATGTTTTTAAGGAGAGAGAGTGAAGCTCAAAACTGAAGTTAAGATGTTTTTAAGGAAAGAGAGAGTGAAGCTCAAAACTGAAGTTAAGATGTTTTTAAGGAGAGAGAGTGAAGCTCAAAACTGAAGTTAAGATGTTTTTAAGGAGAGACAGTGAAGCTCAATACTGAAGTTAAGATGTTTTAAGGAGAGAGAAGCTCAAAACTGAAGTTAAGATGTTTTTAAGGAGAGAGAGTGAAGCTCAAAACTGAAGTTAAGATGTTTTTAAGGAGAGAGAGTGAAGCTCAAAACTGAAGTTAAGATGTTTTAAGGAGAGAGAGAGTGAAGCTCAAAACTGAAGTTAAGATGTTTTAAGGAGAGAGAGAGTGAAGCTCAAAACTGAAGTGAAGATGTTTTTAAGGAGAGACAGGGGAGCTGAAAAATGAAGGTAAGATGTTTTTAAGGAGAGAGAGTGAAGCTCAAAACTGAAGTTAAGATGTTTTTAAGGAGAGAGAGTGAAGCTCAAAACTGAAGTTAAGATGTTTTAAGGAGAGAGAGAGTGAAGCTCAAAACTGAAGTTAAGATGTTTTAAGGAGAGAGAGAGTGAAGCTCAAAACTGAAGTTAAGATGTTTTTAAGGAGAGAGAGTGAAGCTCAAAACTGAAGTTAAGATGTTTTTAAGGAGAGAGAGTGAAGCTCAAAACTGAAGTTAAGATGTTTTTAAGGAGAGAGAGTGAAGCTCAAAACTGAAGTTAAGATGTTTTAAGGAGAGAGAGGGTGAAGCTCCAAACTGAAGTTAAGATGTTTTAAGACGTGGAAAAAGCTCAGATGGACCTCCAGGTTCTCCATCAGTGTCACAGAAGATAAAACAGCCCAGTCTTTGGATATACAACATTTAAAATATTTAATATTACAGTGTAACATTCATCTGTCAGTGGTTTAAATGGAAAAACACTGTCCCTTTAAACAGAGTAAACATCCAATCAGAGACAAGGGGGAGGGGCTTAGGGTCCATTAGCCTATAGGAAACATCAGAGGAACATATATGGTGTGTTACTGTCTGTCCTCCCCCAGCAGCCAGTAGGTCTTCATCCAGCCCTTCCCCTTCACCTCGATCTGTCCACGGAGCTCCAGCCTGAAGCTGCTGAGGTCATGAAGGATCTGCTGGGTGGCCTCAGACACGTGGATCTTCAGAGCTGCAGAGGAACATCAGAGGAACATCAGAAGAACATCAGAGGAACATCAGAGGAACATCAGGGGAAAATTAGAAGAAAATCAGAAGAACATCAGGGGAACATCAGAGGAACATCAAAGGAACATCAGAGGAACATCAGAAGAACATCAGGGGAAAATCAGAGGAACACCAGAGGAACATCAGGGGAACATCAGAGGAACATCAGAGGAACATCAGAGGAACATCAGAGGAACATCAGAAGAACATCAGAAGAACATCAGAGGAACATCAGAAGAACATCAGAGGAACATCAGAGGAACATTAGAGGAACAGCAGAAGAACATCAGGGGAACATCAGAGGAACATCAGAGGAACATCAGAGGAACTTCAGAGGAACATTAGAGGAACATCAGAAGAACATCAGAGGAACATCAGAGGAACATTAGAGGAACATCAGAAGAACATCAGGGGAACATCAGAGGAACATCAAAGGAACATCAGAGGAACACCAGAAGAACATCAGGGGAAAATCAGAAGAACATCAGGGGAAAATCAGAGGAACACCAGAGGAACATCAGGGGAACATAAGAGGAACATCAGAGGAACATCAGAAGAACATCAGAGGAACATCAGAGGAACATCAAAGGAACATCAGAGGAACATCAGAAGAACATCAGAGGAACATCAGAGGAACATCGGGGAACATCAGAGGAAAATCAGAAGGACATCAGAGGAACATCAGAGGAACATTAGAGGAACATCAGAAGAACATCAGAGGAACATTAGAGGAGCATTAGAGAAACATTGCATCAACACTGGGAGAGCACAGGAGACACATGAAGCTCTTTGGCAGACCACTGGCTGCAGTATGAATAAAGCTGGCATTGACATGAGAACTACATGGAGACATCATGGGGACACCATCATGGGAACACCATCATGAGAACACCATCATGAGAACACCATCATGGGGACACCATCATGGGGACACCATCATGGGGACACCATCATGAGAACACCATCATGGGGACACCATCATGAAAACAACATCATGGGGACACCATCATGGGGACACCATCATGAGAACACCATCATGGGGACACCATCATGAAAACAACATCATGGGGATACCATCATGAAAACACCATCATGGGGACACCATCATGGGAACACCATCATGGGGACACCATCATGGGAACACCATCATGGGGACACCATCATGAAAACAACATCATGGGGACACCATCATGAAAACAACATCATGGGGACACCATCATGGGGACACCATCATGAGAACACCATCATGGGGACACCATCATGAAAACAACATCATGGGGATACCATCATGAAAACACCATCATGGGGATACCATCATGAAAACACCATCATGGGGACACCATCATGGGAACACCATCATGGGAACACCATCATGGGGACACCATCATGGGGACACCATCATGGGGACTCCATCATGAGAAGGCCATTGTTTTTTTGTGTATACGTGTGTGTGTCCTTGTGTGTGTGTATGTGTTTGTGTACATGTGTGTGTATGCGTGTATGTGTGTGTGTGTGTGTGTGTGTGTACATGTGTGTGTGTTACCCTCTCCGTTGGACTCCATGCGTGACGCCGTGTTCACCGTGTCTCCAAACAGACAGTACCTGGGCATCTTCAGCCCCACCACACCTGCACACACCGGACCTGCACACACACCTGAACGTCATGACTGAGCACTTGACTGGGATGTGACTGACGTGCATATGCACACGCACTGACCGCTGTGTATGCCGATGCGCAGCCGCAGCTGCTGATTGGCTCGGTGTCTGATCTTGAAGCTCTTGACGGCGCCCAGCAGGGCGAGAGACATGCGGGCGATCTCGCGGCCGTGGAGCTTCCCGTTCTTCACCGGCAGCCCCGACACCACCATGTAGGCGTCGCCGATGGTCTCCACCTGGAGCAGGGCGGAGGTCATGACATCAGCATGGTGTAACTGTTGAAGCACCGTCAGAGCCAAATGGAACATGTTTCTTATTTTATTTTTTTAACCCCAATATTTCGGTCCGCTTAAATGCAAATGGTATGATACTTGGCAAATTTATTTTTTTTATATGACTTTTTTATTTTTAACTCCATGGTCGCACTGTTGTGAGTTGTATAGAACAGGAGATTTGCACCGAGCATGCACTCTTTGACTCTGTGTCGAATTGACTCCATTGACTCCCACAGAAACACATATTTTTGATATGCTGTAATCCTGATATGTAAAAATGTTCCCCATGAAAACCTGATGACTCTAAGCCTCTGTGTTCTAAATAAAGAGAAAACAGGTTTAGGTCTAATGAGCCCTAAACTGCATTATATAAGGTTTAAATGTAGACCTGGATCTCTTACCTGGCAAAGTGCATGGCATTAAAACAGGTGAACACCACAAAAATGGACTTTAAGTGTTGGGATGATGTGTGTGTATTATTGTGAGTGTGTGTGTCCTTCTCTGTGTGTGTGTTTCTTGTTCATGTCATCGAAGGTCAAATTGACCGACTTTGTGTTTTCTTGATCAACCAAGAGCTTCCTCTGTCTTTATGACAACAATGGCATAAAAACATCTAAAATACAGAAAATATAAAAATCTCTCTATGGTTCGGTCAGAAGTTGTTCAAAAGATTTGATGCAGTAAAAGTAAAAAAATATATTTATTTAACATTTTTATCACTCTTTCATGAGAAGAATTGAAGTGGTACATCCGGGATGTCAATGTAAATTTCTTGAATAAACTCAAATTGCTCCTAAAACAAATAATGCATAAAAATTCATTTATGAATTATTGACCTCATTAAAGGTGCTATGAGGAGAATCTATTTCTGGTGACATAGAGACTCTGCTACCCATGAGCACGTGCGGCGACTGTGGTAAAGACATGACCCAAGCCAAAGTGTGTGTTTGTTGTGATGCTAATGAATGCAGCTCGGACCTTCCTCAGAACTCTGCATTGCTTTACAACTTCTTTTTTCAACAACTTACAGGATGCAAAGCCACGAGGTAATGTATCTCTTTCTAGTTACGTAGCGGTAGATTTTGATGTGTGACAACAAGCAGTTTTTGGAAAACTTAGTATCGTAGTTTTGTAGCCGACTATATATGGCTACTTACAGTAATTACTGTAATTACTTAAAAACTCCTCACAGCATCTCTAAGGCTGTAATAATCTCACGCCAAAAACTCCACTTTGCAAATTATTTTTTAAAAAATTGCATATTTTAAGTTTTTCCCTGTTGAAAAAAAAACAGGGTTTTTAGAACATAAAGTGCATAAAAACATCCAAAAATGTTTAAAAATAATTAAATATTTAATACCTATGGTTAGGTCAGGAGTTGTTGAAAGATTTGATGCAGTGAAAGTAAAAAAAAAAAAAGATTAAGATTTCACTTTTCTATCTCACTTTTATGAGAGGAACCGTTTTGGTACACGAGGGACTTTAGTGTGTTATTTTTTGTCACACCTGTGGACACAGGCTCACTCCCATAACACTCAGCTCAATGATCAGAAAGCTAACAAAAACATCTTTAATGATTATGAGAGGAAATTATTGCATAAAAAATATATATTTATGTATAAATCCTTTTCTCATAGACACACAGGTGTGTGAAGTGAATGTATTTTGCTTGGTAGAAAAGTTTCTTTTGCAAATGTCAATAAAAAGTTAATAAAAAAATGAGAGGGAGTTATTATTGTTAGAATTAAGACTTTAAGTTGAATTTACCCTCATAAGCATTTAAAAGAGAGAGTGTTGGAGTTGATATTTGTTTTTCCATCATGAACAGATAAGAGACAAAAACTGAAACTCCATGTTAACCAGGGCTGTTTCTGTAAATCTGTTAACGCAGCACTAACTATAGAAAAACACAAAATTTAAACATGTACATCCAGGTTTATTTTTTACTCTTTAATGCATGGTGTCACCACAGTAGACAGACATCTGGAATAAATTTAATTCCCTTTAGGCTGCAGCATCATGTCCAACTATCAGGTGGTACATTCCCAAACTCTTGTCTTAAGTTTCATAAAAATATTATCTTTTCACATTTTTATCATGTCAGCATATGGCATCATAAATCCAAATAAGCAAATTGGGTATTATGCCTTTATTCAAATTCCACATAATTTTGCATATTTATTTTAAATTCTGGTGTAACTTACCAGTGAATAGCTTGACTTAGCAGCAATGGTACATATACTTACATTTTTTCTTTTTTGATTTACTCTATATCAATAGATATGGTCACTTTTCTTTTATCTCAGGCGTGAATATTCTTCACGTACCTTGACATGTTTCGGCGGAAACTTCTGCCTTCCTCAGAAGTGTCACCAGATGATCGGTGTGACGTGTTAAATCAGCTGGTGTTACGGAGGCGTGACCTCCTGTCAAATTTTCTGACAGGAGGGTCACGCCTCCCGCTGTCTGCTCGCCTCTGCAGGACGCTGCTCCAGGTGTGTGAGAGCATATAAGCCCCCTCGTCCCTGTTCATCGTCCCTGGGCCCGTTTCCTGATTTCGATGGCTTCCCTTATCCAACGCTGATGTTTATTATCCTCGGTGCGGATGACTCTGGCCTTGCCCCAGTCCATGAGATGATTTTCCCTTTTGCAATGGTCTGTTATGGCAGATTTGTAATTTTCCTGTTGTGCTTTTTCTTTTATTGATCTTGTTTGTCTTGTTGCTGTTTCTTTTTCACACTCCTTCTGATGTTCCTTCTGTTGTGTGCTGAAACTCCTCCCCGTCTCCCCGATGTATGTTTTATTGCAGGATTGGCATGGTATTTCATAAAGACACCAGCTGATTTAACACGTCACACCCATCATCTGGTGACACTTCTGAGGAAGGCGGAAGTTTCCGCTGAAACATGTCAAGGTACGTGAAGAATATTCACGCCTGAGATAAAAGAAAAGTGACCATATCTATGTAACATAAAGGCATAATGAACACCGTTCAACTACTCTATATAAATGTTTGTCAAAGATTTTTTTTATTATTTAGATTATTTATATTTATTTTGAAGTTTCACTAAATTACTATAAACACCACTGGTGCAGATACATAACTCCCCTCAAAATATTACTTAAAAAAATGTACTTTTTTTTTTTAATTTAGCTTTTAAAGTAAAACAAACATTTTCCTAAAGTATTTCATTGTGATTTTATGATTCATGCATGAATGGGTTAAAGTTTCATTGCTACAGTAAATATGAGCACCATGACAGGTGCCACAGAGAGCCTCGTCATTGACCCCCGTTCAGGGTCAAATGAGTGTAACCGGCTGTGTAGATGGTGAAGAGTACCTTATAGACGTCAAAGTTGTCGATAATGGCGTCAAAGCAGGTGTAGAGATCATTCAGTAACGTCACCACCTACAAACAGACAACATTAATTATCATCTAAAAACATAAACCAGGTTCACACTCACCATGAGACTGTCTCTTTTCTGTGGGTTTTATTGAGCGGATGTCAAAGTTTGACTTTAGTTTTGGTCAAAATTAAAAAGTTGATACAAAAAGAGACAAAGAGTTTCTGTCCTCAGTCCTGTCTGTAGTCGCGCCTCTACGTTTCCTCTTCACTTCTTTTCTTTGTTTTTATGTCTAAGTCTATGTAAACATATCCATTTATATATAAACTTTTCTTTACATCCCTGTAAATAAAACTCTCACCAGCTTCAAGAGATTGATTCAATTTAAAGGTGAGCTTTTACGATCACAAAGACCAATAATTAATAAATCTGTTCAGAGATCACATTAATCTGTTCTGAGGAAAAATCTGCATGCTGCCCTAAAACTAAAAGAACTTAAGTTATGATATGAATATTAATTTATTTACTTAATGTCCATAAATATCAAACAGTTATCACAGCAGTACATCCTTACTGTGTTTCTGTGTTCATACATTCACGTTATACTCTTCTTAATCAGACTCCAGAGCTGTCTCACCTGCAGAGGTGAGCTCTCCGCTGACAGAGCCGTGAAGCCGACGATGTCGCTGAAATAAATGGTGACAGAGTCAAAAGCTTCGGCCTGGACCAATTCTCCACGCTTCAGCTGCTCTGCTACTGAGCTGAACACAAGCACACAACAAAAATTATATTTATAGATACAGTATGTATCTATACATATATATAATGTGGGTTTTTCTTTAACAAAAGGGTACCAACAAATCTGCAAAGGTCTGAATATAATATGCTTACATTGAATTGATTATATATTTAACTCATAGTATTTAAATAATTAAATAAACTAAATATAATTACTATGGTAGTGGCTTTACACTTAAATTAATAGCTGATAGATATTAAATGTAATTATATACAGTATGTACAGTGGTAGTAGTGTTAACACTAACATTAATAACTGATGAATATTTAAAAAATATGATAATTGATAAATATTGTTTAATCTCTTTACTGTTGGAGTGGTGTTAACACTAACATTAATAATTGATAAATATTAATTAAATGTCTTTACTGTGGGAGTATCTGGTAGAGCAGGTTCTCAGCTTTGCGTTTCTCCTCGTTGTACGCCTGAGTCCGCTCCTCCACCAGCTCCTCAAGGTTGTTGGCATACTGCTCCATCCGAGAGAGAAGGTTATCCAGGATGTTTGAGCCATAACCCCTAAACAAACAAACAAACAAACAAACAAACAAACAGAAAAACAAACAAACAAACAATCAGTCAGACAAACAAACAAACAAACAAACAGATGTGTGGTTAAAGTTCCTGACGTTCCTCCACCCTTGAATCTTTCACTCCCCTCTCCACACACACTGCACACGCCAATGAGCCTCCATCTTTATTTAACTCCGCCCCCACCTTAGCACTGGCAGACAGGAAGTGGGCGTGGCCCTCAGGAGAGGCGTACCTGTGCTGTTTCCTGAGCAGGATCTTGATGGTATTGAAGTCGGGCCTCTCACTCGGCTCTTCGCTCCAACAGCGCTGCATCAGGACGCCGAGCTCCTCGCTGTGGCTGTGGAGGCAGAGGGAGGGGCGGAAGGGGGGAGCGCCGCCATGACGCACCACCTGCACTATTTCTGTGGGCGGGGCAAATGTAATATTAATATAATAAATATGATCTATATATAATAAATACAATATCAGAATAATGATTATCTTAGGTAACTGCACGACCTGATTACTCTGTTCAAGCTCACACTGATACAGAAACAAAGGATCATTCTAACTGTACCTGACTGTTTACATGTGTTTGGTATGTTTACATGTGCTTGGTATGTTCACGTGTTTCATTGTTTACATGTGTTTGGTATGTTTACATGTGTTTGGTATGTTCACATGTGTTTGGTATGTTTACATGTGTTTGGTATGTTCACGTGTGTTTGGTATGTTTACATGTGTTTAGTATGTTCAGGTGTTTCATTGTTTACATGTGCTTGGTATGTTCACATGTGTTTGGTATGTTCACATGTGTTTCATTGTTTACATGTGTTTGGTATGTTTACATGTGTTTGGTATGTTCACATGTGTTTGGTATGTTTACATGTGTTTGGTATGTTTACATGTGTTTGGTATGTTCACGTGTGTTTGGTATGTTTACATGTGTTTAGTATGTTCACGTGTTTCATTGTTTGCATGTGTTTGGTATGTTCACATGTGTGTGGTATGTTCACATGTGTTTGGTATGTTTACATGTGTTTAGTATGTTCACGTGTTTCATTGTTTACATGTGTTTGGTACGTTCACATGTGTTTGGTATGTTCACATGTGTTTGCTATGTTAACATGTGTTTGTTTACATGTGTTTGGTATGTTCACATGTGTTTGCTATGTTTACATGTGTTTGCTATGTTTACATGTGTTTGTTTACATGTGTTTGGTATGTTCACATGTGTTTGTTTACATGAGTTTGTATGTGTACATGTGTTTAGTATGTTCACATGTGTTTGGTATGTTCACATGTGTTTGGTATGTTAACATGTGTTTGTTTACATGTGTTTGATATGTTCACATGTGTTTGCTATGTTTACATGTGTTTGCTATGTTTACATGTGTTTGTTTACATGTGTTTGGTATGTTCACATGTGTTTGTTTACATGAGTTTGTATGTGTACATGTGTTTAGTATGTTCACATGTGTTTGGTATGTTCACATGTGTTTGGTATGTTAACATGTGTTTGTTTACATGTGTTTGGTATGTTCACATGTGTTTGCTATGTTTACATGTGTTTGTTTACATGTGTTTGGTATGTGTACATGTGTTTAGTATGTTCACATGTGTTTGGTATGTTTACATGTGTTTGGTATGTTTACATCTGTTTGCTATATTCACATGTGTTTGGTATGTTTACAGGTGTTTGGTATGTTCACATGTGTTTGGTATGTTTACATGTGTTTTGTTGTTTACATGTGTTTGCTATGTTTACATGTGTTTGGTATGTTCACATGTGTTTCATTGTTTACATGTGTTTGGTGTGTTTACATGTGTTTGGTATGTTCACATGTGTTTTGTATGTTCTAATGTGTTTGCTATGTTCACATGTGTTTGGTA
This sequence comes from Scarus forsteni, assembly GCA_036419115.1. Lineage (NCBI taxonomy): Eukaryota > Metazoa > Chordata > Actinopteri > Labriformes > Labridae > Scarus > Scarus forsteni. The sequence continues at coordinate 1,951,188 of JAZDUH010000133.1, read as the reverse complement.
TGTTCACATGTGTTTGGTATGTTTACATGTGTTTTCTATGTTCACATGTGTTTCATTGTTTACATGTGTTTGGTATGTTCACATGTGTTTTGTATGTTCTAATGTGTTTGCTATGTTTACATGTGTTTGGTATGTTCACATGTGTTTGGTATGTTCACATGTGTTTCATTGTTTACATGTGTTTGGTGTGTTTACATGTGTTTGGTATGTTCACATGTGTTTTGTATGTTCACATGTGTTTTGTATGTTTACATGTGTTTGGTATGTTCACATGTGTTTCATTGTTTACATGTGTTTGGTATGTTCACGTGTGTTTGGTATGTTTACATGTGTTTGGTATGTTCACATGTTTTTGGTATGTTTACATGTGTTTGGTATGTTCACATGTGTTTCATTGTTTGCATGTGTTTGGTATGTTCACATGTGTTTGGTATTTTCAAATGTGTTTGCTATGTTCACATGTGTTTGGTATGTTTACATGTGTTTGGTATGTTTACATGTGTTTGGTATGTTCACATGTGTTTGGTATTTTCAAATGTGTTTGCTATGTTCACATGTGTTTGTTTACATTTCAATTTAGTTTAATTTTCAATTTAGTTTATTTGATACAGGGACAATGTACATTCATACACACTTTAAAAAAATAAAATGTAAATGTACCCAACTCTAGCTACCAAGCTAATTTTCATTGGTAGTCCCCCCAGCTAAAATATAAAAACAAACAGGTTAGAGGAAGAAAATACAAATATAATATTTAAAAGGTTCTGTTCTTCTTGTTTTGCTTCTTTTTAAAGAAAGAACAGAGAAACATTATCATAATAAAACATTTTACAATACATTACAATCATAGTTTTTATTGTACACAGGTGGTCAGTACCAGATGTTAAAGTGCTAGATTTAGGCAGTAAAGTGCTGGAGTCCAGTATAAAGTGCTAGAATTGCTAATTAAAGTGCTAAAGTTGATATTTAAAGTGCCAGGTCTCTTGGAAAAATGAGCACTGAAAAATTTTCAAGAAAGGAGAGAGAGAGAGGAATAAAAAAAAGAAAAAGAGGTAGGTGGAGATGGAATGTGGCTGCAGCAATGCAAGTCCAGGTCATATGTATTGATTTAATTATGGTGTTTAAGGGTTAACGCCAGTTATAGTGTAATCAGACTGTGGGGATGGGGCCAAAAAAGGAGAGGAGAGGGGAGGTAACGAAAGAGAGAGGGAGAGAGAAAGAAAAGAGAAAAAAGAAATAAGTAAAAAAATAAATAAATAGAAAAGTAAATAAATGGAAGAGAGAGAGAAAAAATGTAATAAATAAATAAATTAAAAAAGGTGATGGGTGGTCAGATGAAAATAATCAGTTAGTTACATAAGTAAACAGTAGTCCAAGAAGTGATGACATGGCATCATCACCTCTTGTCCTACAACATGATTACCAGTACTTAGACAAAGTGACATAGTGGTATTGTACAATATTAACACTATAACATGATTATGTAAAGGCTGACATGGTGACATTTATTCGTTATCAGAGATCATGATTGCAGTTTTGTTTGCTTAGCAGCCACTTCTTTAGGTTTTTTTGGAATGCGGCATATGTATTACAGTCCCTTATCATAACAGGTAAGGTGTTCCAAATGTGACTGCCTGCGACTGACAGCACTGTCTGCCCCTGTGAGGTGCGTCTGAGTGGAATTACACATGTGTTTGGTATGTTCACATGTGTTTGGTATGTTCACATGTGTTTGGTATGTTCACAAGTGTTTGCTATGCTTACATGGGTTTGTTTACATGTGTTTGCTAACATTCTAAATTCCATGTTTTCAGATTGCAGTTTAGATGCTTCACCAGCAGGAGGCTCTGTTTCACAGATATGGATTCATCAGGCTCAGCGGCATGAGAAGTTCTTCAGGTCAGGATTATCTAGATATGAGATTAAGTCAGGATTATCTAGATATGAGATTAAGTCAGGATTATCTAGATATGAGATTTAGTCAGGATTATCCAGGTATGCTGGATGTATTTTGCTGTGAATTTGTCTCACAAATGCAGAGGCACATGTTTGTTTTTAATGGGAATTTGATGTTTTTAACTTTTTTAGTTTACATCTAAAACTGCTTTAGATATTTTAGATGTAGAAGTTGCCTTAGTAGTTTTAGTTTAAGCTATTGCTGCAGTTGTTGCCTTAGTAGCTGCTGTAGTTGCTGTGATTGCTGCTGTGGTTGTTCAGAGTACAAACGCAGACCTTTAAGTGTCATGGTGTGCATGTCAATGTAGAACATCCTTCTGTTCTACATCGACATGCTGTGATTGTTGCTGTAGTTGTTGTAGTAGTTGTTTTACTTGTAATTGCTGTTGAAGTTGTTGCCTCAGTTGTTGAGAGTGTTGTTGTTGTTGTTTTAGTCGTAGTTGTTGCCTTAGTTGTTGTTTTAGTTGTTTTTTTAGTTGTAGTTGTTGCCCTGGTTGTTGTTTCAGTTATTGAAGTTGTTGTCTTGGTTGTAGCCCTAGTTATTGTTTTAATTGTTTTAGTTGTAGTTGTTGTTTTAGTTGCTGTAGTTGTGCCTTAGTTGTTTTTTAGTTGTTGTTTTAGTTGTAGCCCTGGTTGTTGTTTCAGTTGTTGTCTCAGTTGTAGCCTTAGTTATTGTTTTAGTTGTAGTTGTTGTTTTAGTTGTTGTTTTAGATGTAGTTGTGCCTTAGTTGTTTTTTAGTTGTTGTTTTGGCTGTAGTTGTTGCCTTAGTTGTTCTTTTAGATGGAGTTGTTTGTTTTAGTTGTTGCCTTAGTTGGTGCCTTAATTATTGTTTTAGTCGTTGTCTTAGTTATTGTTGTCATTGTTGTTTTAGATGGAGCTGTTGCCTTTAGCTGTTGCCTTAGTTTTTGTTTTAGTTACTGTTTTAGGTGGAGCTGTTGCCTTTAGCTGTTGCCTTAATTATAGTTTTAGTTTTTGCCTTACTTTTTGTTGTAGTTGTTGTTTTAGATGGAGCTGTTGCCTTTAGTTGTTGGCTTTATTATTGTTTTAGTTGTTGCCTTAGTTGTTGCTGTAGTTGTTTTAGTTGCAACTGTTGCCTTGGTGGTTTTATGTGAAGCTGTTGTCTTTAGTTGCTGCTGTAGTTGTTGCCTTAGTTGTTGTTTTAGATGGAGCTGTTGTTATTAGTTGTTGCCTTAGTTGCTGCTGTAGTTGCTGTGGTTGCTGCTGTGGTTGTTCAGAGTGTAATTGCAGACCTTTTGGTGTCATGGTGTGCGTGTCGATGTAGAACACCCCTCTCAGCAGTGCGACCTCCTGCAGGATGATGCCGAAGCTGTAGACGTCTCCTTTCTGGGTCCCACAGGCGGGAGGACAGTCCATCCTCAGCAGCTCCGGGGACGTCCACAGCTTACCTACGAAACAGCACAGGTCAAAGGTTGTCTGATGGCTTTGACCGCATCATAGCAGGTGTGCACGGCTCAACCCTCAAGGACCCTGGAGGACTGGAGTCTGTCGGCGCGGGGTTCGAGCCCCTGACGGCCTCACCCGCTACCACCTCCTCGTCTGCTGCAGCCCATGGCTTAACACCTCACACACACACCTGTGTGATGCAGCCAGAGGCCATTTTAGAGCCTCCAGGTAACAACACAAGCTACCAAACAGCTGAGCTAATGAGCTAATGAGCTAATGAGCGAATGATTATGTTTCTGGTCTGAGGGAGGAAACTAGAACACCTAGAAAACCAGACTTAAATCAAGAGGTGACAGGGCCTTTGCAGCAGCTGCCCCTAGACTGTGGATCAGTCTCCCCATCCATATAAGAGCCTCCCAGACCTTAGAGATTTTTAAATCTTCTCATCAATGAGCTCATACAAATCACAGGCACCTTAGTTTTTATTTTTTTTATTTTTACTGTTTTATTACAATGTTTTTCTATCTTTCTTATTGTTTTTATTGTTATATTTATTTATTTCTATGTATTTGTGTACAGCACTTTGATTGACTGCTGTCTTGAAGGTGCTCTATAAATAAAGTTGACTTGACTTGACTTGACCTCTACTCATGCTCAGGAGAACATGTGACCCGTTAGGTTGCTGCCCTGTGCTTTGTCCCCCTCACTGTTTCACTGGACCACCAGATCCAGCGTCTCTCTTTCATCAGACAACGACAAACGCTATATAAAGAAGAAAACCGGACCAGAACCGTAACTGACCTGGTTTACCATGAAGACCTCTGAGACCTGACATGCCTGCAGTCATCAAACTGCTGCTCTGTAAACTCCTCCAACCTGTCGGCAGTTCACGGCTGTTCTTTGACCCTGTCAGCAGCTCACAGCTGTTCTTTGACCCTGTCAGCAGCTCACAGCTGTTCTTTGACCCTGTCGGCAGTTCACGGCAGTTCTTTGACCCTGTCGGCAGTTCACGGCTGTTCTTTGACCCTGTCGGCAGTTCACGGCTGTTCTATGACCCTGTCGGCAGTTCACTGCTGTTCTTTGACCCTTTCAGCAGTTCACGGCTGGTCTTTTAAACTGTCGGCAGGTCACGGCTGTTCTTTGACCCTAAAGGCAGTTCACAGCTGTTCTTTGACCCTGTTGGAAGTTCACGGCTGTTCTTTGACCCTGTCGGCAGTTCACAGCTGTTCTTCAACCCTAAAGGCAGTTCACGGCTGTTCTTTGACCCTAAGCAGTTCACGGCTGTTCTTTCACCCTGTCAGCAGTTCACGGCTGGTCTTTGACTTTGTTCGAAGTTCACGGCTGTTCTTTAACCCTGTCGGCAGTTCACTGCTGTTCTTTGACCCTAAAGGCAGTTCACGGCTGTTCTTTGACCCTAAAGGCAGTTCACAGCTGTTCTTTAACCCTGTCGGCAGTTCACTGCTGTTCTTTGACCCTAAAGGCAGTTCACGGCTGTTCTTTGACCCTAAAGGCAGTTCACTGCTGTTCTTTAACCCTGTCGGCAGTTCACAGCTGTTCTTTAACCCTGTCGGCAGTTCACTGCTGTTCTTTGACCCTAAAGGCAGTTCACTGCTGTTCTTTGACCCTAAAGGCAGTTCACAGCTGTTCTTTAACCCTGTCGGCAGTTCACTGCTGTTATTTGACCCTAAAGGCAGTTCACGGCTGTTCTTTGACCCTAAAGGCAGTTCACTGCTGTTCTTTGACCCTAAAGGCAGTTCACGGCCGTTCTTTGACCCTAAAGGCAGATCACGCCTTTCCTATAAACTGATATTTAGCCGCTGCAGAAACGAAGGTGGCGTGAGCAGAGTTTTGGTCTTACGGGCGTAGTGGGCGTGTGTGTCCTCTGGGCAGGTGCTCGTCCTCAGACTCTGCAGACCGTAGTCGGTGACCTTCAGCACGAAACGACTGTCGACCACACAGTTAGACGACTTCAGGTTACCGTGGGAGACGATGACGCTGTTGTGGAGGAACAACATGCCCTGAGGACACAAACACACAAACATAAACAACATGAGGACACAAACACACAAATAAACAACATGAGGACACAAACACACACACACATAAACAACATGAGGACACAAACACACACACACATAAACAACATGAGGACACAAACACACACACATAAACAACATGAGGACACAAACACACACACACATAAACAACATGAGGACACAAACACACACACACATAAACAACATGAGGACACAAACACACACATAAACAACATGAGGACAAAAAAACACACATAAACAACATGAGGACACAAACACACACACACATAAACAACATGAGGACACAAACACACACATAAACAACATGAGGACACAAACACACAAATAAACAACATGAGGACACAAACACACACACACATAAACAACATGAGGACACAAACACACACATAAACAACATGAGGACACAAACACACACACACATAAACAACATGAGGACACAAACACACACATAAACAACATGAGGACACAAACACACAAATAAACAACATGAGGACACAAACACACACATAAACAACATGAGGACACAAACACACACATAAACAACATGAGGACACAAACACACAAATAAACAACATGAGGACACAAACACACACACACATAAACAACATGAGGCCACAAACACACAAATAAACAACATGAGGACACAAACACACACACAGTGAATGAACACACGTATCTCCATGGTACGTGGTTTTTCTCCGTTACCTTGACGATGTCGTTGATGAGGGAGAATCTGAACATCCAGTCCAGAGTGATGCTGTCGCTCTCCATCAGGTCCTGGAAGACCAACACACACATTCAAGGTCGTCCCTCTGCCCCTGAAGGTCAAAAAGACTGAGCCTCTCTGCCCAGCCTTAAGACACAAACACACTAACACACTCAAACACACACTCAAACACACACTCAAACACACTCACAAACACACACTCACAAACACACACACACAAACACACACTCACAAACACACACACACAAACACACACACACAAACACACACACTCAAACACACACTCACAAACACACACTCAAACACACACTCACAAACACACACACATACACACACTCAAACACACACTCAAACACACACTCAAACACACACTCACAAACACACACTCAAACACACACTCACAAACACACACTCAAACACACTCACAAACACACACTCAAACACACACTCAAACACACACTCACAAACACACATTCACAAACACACACACACAAACACACACACACAAACACACACTGAAACACACACTCACAAACACACACACAAACACACACTCAAACACACACTCAAACACACAATCAAACACACACTCACAAACACTCACAAACACTCACTCAAACACACACTCAAACACACACTCACAAACACACACACACACAAACACACACACTCAAACACACACTCACAAACACACACTGAAACACACACACACAAACACACACACAAACACACACTCAAACACACACTCAAACACACACTCAAACACACACTCACAAACACTCACAAACACTCACTCAAACACACACTCACAAACACACACTCAAACACACTCACAAACACACACTCAAACACACACTCAAACACACACTCACAAACACACACACACAAACACACACACTCAAACACACACTCACAAACACACACTGAAACACACACTCACAAACACACACACAAACACACACTCAAACACACACTCAAACACACACTCAAACACACACTCACAAACACTCACACACACTCACAAACACACACTCAAACACACACTCAAACACACTCACAAACACACACCCACAAACACACACACTCAAACACACACTCACAAACACACACTCAAAAACACACTCACAAACACACACCCACAAACACACACACTCAAACACACACTCACAAACACACACTCAAACACACACTCAAACACACTCACAAACACACACCCACAAACACACACACTCAAACACACACTCACAAACACACACTCAAACACACTCACAAACACACACTCACAAACACACACACTCAAGCACACACTCACAAACACACACTCAAACACACACTCAATCACACACTCACAAACACACACTCAAACACACACTCACAAACACACACTCACAAACACACACTCACAAACACACACACTCAAACACACACTCAAACACACACTCACAAACACACACACTCAAACACACCATCACAAACACACACTCACAAACACAAACTCAAACACACAAACAGGACTTCTCACACCTGGATGAGGATGAAGGACTTTCTGGTTATCCTGGATTAATTTATTCGTTAGGCTAACTAATCCAAAACACAGCAGGATTAGTTAAGCCTGACTGTTAGCCCGCTCCAGCCCAGGCTAACAGTCAGGCTAACAGTCAGGCTAACGGCCAGGCTAACGGCCAGGCTAACAGTCAGGCTAACGGTCAGGCTAATGGTCAGGCTAACAGTTAGGCTAACTGTCAGGCTAACGGCCAGGCTAACGGTCAGGCTAACGGTCAGGCTAACGGTAAGGCTAACGGTCAGGCTAACGGCCAGGCTAACGGTCAGGCTAACGGTCAGGCTAACGGTTAGGCTAACGGTCAGGCTAACATTCAGGCTAACGGTCAGGCTAACGGTCAGGCTAACGGTCAGGCTAACGGTCAGGCTAACGGTCAGGCTAACGGTCAGGCTAATGGTCAAGGCTAACGGTCAGGCTAACAGTCAGGCTAACGGTCAGGCTAACAGTTAGGCTAACGGCCAGGCTAACGGTCAGGCTAACGGTCAGGCTAACAGGCAGGCTAAAGGTCAGGCTAACGGTCAGGCTAACAGCCAGGCTAACAGTCAGGCTAACAGTCAGGCTAACAGTCAGGCTTTACAAATCCTGCTGTTCAGTCCGTCCTCTAAACCAGCAGGTGTCATACAGGTATAATAATCATAGGTTCTATTAGAGGTGCAAGAATGATAAAAATTACACATTTAATTTAAAAACTTTTCAAAGAACACATATTGGTTTGGGTTTTTGACTAATTAACACAAATTAGTTTTGTTTAGCTTTTCATAACAAGAACAAATATCCTGAAAGCTTTGTCGAAACAGGACAATTTTAGGCTTCTGTTAGAATGATGAAAAGTCCTTTGTTAGGTTTACTGTCCACATAAATGCCACAGTCCAGGCTGGCTTGGACCCTCTCAGACTGGCCAAAAAAACAGTTTAAACCTGGTAACTATCGGCTCCTGTCTGCAGTGTGAAAGGGTTTAATCAGCATTTCGACCCTGCAAGCGACACAGGTTTTTATCGGCTCACCTCCGATCAGCTTCAGTGGGAACATCACATGACCCGCTAATTTACAGATGACGTCGCAGTAGCATCCCCACAGCATAGCATCACGCCCCGCCCCCCGTCTGTAACTTACGTGACTCTTTGCATCTCAGCAACTAATTCCATCCACCTTTGAATCATCAGGTGAGTCTGTACGTTTTTAAAGAGGGACTAAAGGTCTTGTGTTTGCTACATGAAGGTGTGTTGTGATTGGGTGTGATCGTCATCAGGTGAGACATGTTCAGGTGTGATCAGGTGAAAAAAACAGCCATACAGGTGTGATCAGGTGTGTCAGCTGCCGATTGTGACCAGGTGCTGCAGGTGTGAAAAGGTGTGATCCCTGTGTTCAGGTGTGTAGGTGTATCAGGTGATTAAATCGCTTTGAAATAACCTGCGTTGACCCGCTAGTGTTAGCATGAAAGCGGTATTAAACTCCCCTCAGCTTCAGAGCAGGTCGATCCTCCTCCATAGGTTCTGCATCAAACACATCAGCTTTTAAATCTGTCAGTCCTGAAGAGATCATCCAGTCCCCTGCCATACAGTCAGCATGAATCTTTAGCATCAACCTTCTCCTCAGAGCGGTCCAGAGAAGCGTTGTGGTTTGTTCATGCACCCGCGGCTTAGTTTGGTAAGTGTTTCTGTCAGAAACTGAATAAAATGCTAATCTTAGTCTGAAAATATAACAGAACATCACATGGTCAATAAAAAAAAAACAAGCACACAGGACCGCCTAGAGGTTATCTGATGACTGTAGACAGAGGCAGGATAAAGCACTACCCATGTACTCCCAGTGTTTGAGCTAAACTAAGCTAGAGGTTGGCTAGTCCATCTATTTTTCATTACTGGATGCACAGTCAAAAGAATCGTGTCTATCCGTGTGTCATGAACTCAGAGTGAAGAAAAACACAAACACATCTAAATGTTGGAGTGTCCCTTTAAACTCCCTCTCAAGCCTGGCTTCAGTTAGCCTAGCTTCAGCTAGCCTGGCTCCAGTTAGCCTGGCTTCAGTTAGCCTGGCTTCAGTTAGCCTGGCTTTAGTTAGCCTGACTTCAGTTAGCCTAGCTTCAGTTGGCCTGGATGTTTCAATTCCACTTTGGCGTAAACTTAACCCCAGTGACGATGCTAACGGCTCAGACGTGATGATGCGCTCACATGATGACATCATCACAAAGTCCTCCTGCTCCTCATCTCTTCCTCTTTACGGACATCCAACAACCCAAACTCCCTCCACCCACATCCACCTTCAATGGGCTGACCAGACTTCCTGTTGCTAGGTTACCAGGCCGGCGGTTGCTATGCAACAGAACAGGTGGTGACAAAGCGTTGGAGCAGACAGGTGCGCGTACCTGCAGGCTTCCTCTGGGGCAGTACTCCGTGATCACGCACGTGTTCGGAGGGTCGATGCAGGCGCCAATGAAGCGGGTCAGGTGCTCGTTCTGGACATCCCGCATCTGTAAGAGGTCAAAGGTTACAAAGCCATGTTGAAGTGCAGGGCCACAGGGCGGCCTGTGATTGGTCAGTGAAGGACTCACGTGTTTCAGTTCGAACAGAACGTTCCGGGTCAGCTCGATGCGCTTCTTGTTGATGTACTTGATGGCAGCCAGGTTTCCCTGGGGGGGGGGGGGGGGGGGGGGGGTGTCACAGGGGTCATAGGGGTCAGCATTACTTCACTCAGGTGTGTTCAGGTGTGATCAGGTGTGATCAGGTGTGTTCAGGTGCGTTCAGGTGTGATCAGGTGCGTTCAGCTGCGATCAGGTGCAATCAGGTTTGTTCAGGTGTGTTCAGGTGTGTTCAGGTGTGTTCAGGTGAGATCAGGTGCGTTCAGGTGCGATCAGGTGTGATCAGGTGCGATCAGGTGCGTTCAGGTGTGATCAGGTGCGATCAGGTGCGATCAGGTGCGTTCAGGTGCGATCAGGTGTGATCAGGTGCGATCAGGTGCGTTCAGGTGTGATCAGGTGCGATCAGGTGTGTTCAGGTGTGTTCAGGTGTGATCAGGTGTGTTCAGGTGTGATCAGGTGTGTTCAGGTGTGTTCAGGTGTGTTCAGGTGTGTTCAGGTGCGATCAGGTGCGATCAGGTGTGATCAGGTGTGTTCAGGTGTGCTCAGGTGTGATCAGGTGTGATCAGGTGGGTGTCAGACCTTGTAGTATCCGGTCTTGGTGTAGATCTGGAAGTTTCCCTCCATGGTCATCAGAGAGCCACAGGTGGATCCTTTCTGCAGAGAGCACAGGTGAGTCAGGGGGTGTGTCATGAGAGGGGGGTGGGGGGGTGGGCCACACTCACCAATGACATGGTGAGTCTGCTGCAGGCCCTCCTTAGGACCTTCTCCAGGTCTCTGATCTGGACATCGTCCCAGGAGACTCTCCACAGCTGGGCGGCCAGCTCGCTCTCCAGCTTCAGCTTCCTGTGGGGAAGGATTTAACAGACGGACAGGAAGTCTGAGCTGAGGCCTGGGCTTCACTTGGTGAAATGAAAACAGCAGAGGACGTTAAACTCATGAAATCATTGTTGCTTATGTAACTGATGTTTTGGAGGGAAAAACACTGAAAATAAACATTTTAATAATCAACAACCTCGTGTTGTTTTTTGACTCTCAACAGCCACCGTAACGGAGAGATAGCAAGATCATTTCTGTTGGTTAATTATTTTCAGCACAGTTTCATCAACAGCCTTTTCTCCTGATGAAAACTACAGAGTAACTATTAAAAACAAAAACTCAAACTAAACTAACCGACACTTTCATCAACAAATAAAAACTCGACTAAAATGTCTGACAGACTTAATCCAATCAGACCTAATATGGTCATGTAGGAAGTAGAGACAAGTGATGAATCTATCCAATCACAGCTACTTTGGTTGTGTTAAAGGTTGGATGAGTTCAGAGGGACATCCAATCACAGCTGCCTTAGCTTGGTGGTGGTGGGATAAGTTGTGGAGCGATCCAATCAGAGCTGCTCTCTTTATGAATTGATATATTCATGTAGAGCAGGTTCACTGTTTGTTGTCAGTTCTGGTATTGTAACTGAGATGCTCTGCCATGTAGCCTAAATAAAGGAGACTGCATTTCACACAAAGGAACATTTGTTTCTGTTCATTTAGACATTCAGACTTTACTAACATTCAATAAAGGCTTAGTAGATGTTAGGTAGGTAGGTATGTAGGTAGGCAGATAGACATTCAGACTTTACTAACATTCAATAAAGGCTTAGTAGATGTTAGGTAGGTAGGTATGTAGGTAGGTAGATAGACATTCAGACTTTACAAACATTCAATAAAGGCTTAGTAGATGTTAGTTAGGTAGGTATGTAGGTAGGTAGATAGACATTCAGACTTTACAAACATTCAATAAAGGCTTAGTAGATGTTAGTTAGGTAGGTATGTAGGTAGGTAGATAGACATTCAGACTTTACTAACATTCAATAAAGGCTTAGTAGTTGTTAGGTAGGTAGGTATGTAGGTAGGTAGATAGACATTCAGACTTTACAAACATTCAATAAAGGCTTAGTAGATGTTAGGTAGGTAGGTATGTAGGTAGGCAGATAGACATTCAGACTTTACTAACATCCAATAAAGGCTTAGTAGATGTTAGGTAGGTAGGTATGTAGGTAGGCAGATAGACATTCAGACTTTACTAACATCCAATAAAGGCTTAGTAGATGTTAGGTAGGTAGGTATGTAGGTAGACAGATAGACATTCAGACTTTACTAACATTCAATAAAGGCTTAGTAGATGTTAGGTAGGTAGGTATGTAGGTAGGCAGATAGACATTCAGACTTTACTAACATTCAATAAAGGCTTAGTAGATGTTAGGTAGGTAGGTATGTAGGTAGGCAGATAGACATTCAGACTTTACTAACATTCAATAAAGGCTTAGTAGATGTTAGGTAGGTAGGTATGTAGGTAGGTAGATAGACATTCAGACTTTACTAACATTCAATAAAGGCTTAGTAGATGTTTGATTTTATCCAAGAGGAAAACAGGACTTCACAAATTCAAGGAGACATAAAAATGGCTTACCCTTTACACTTCAGATTTTAGTCGACTAAAGCTAGACTTATATTAAAACAGTTTAGAGACTAAATTATGATTTAAAGTAGAAGACATTTTAGGCAGAAGACGATACAGTATCTGACAAAAGTGAGCTCAAAACTGGGAGTCAATGGCAAGTGTAAGCCTGCCTCTGCCTACAGTCATCTGATAAACTCTTATGTTACGTTATGTTCTTCTATCACCGTATTAATCTATTGTCAGTGAGCCATAAGAACGATTGGCAGGTTGGTCATGTGACCCGGCCTCACCTGTAGATGAAGACGGTCACGGTGACGATGATGATGAAGACGAAGCAGATCACGATGGAGACCATCTGGTTCATGGTCACGGTCCCTGCAGAGAGAGAGGAAATGGTCTGAGCTCACGCCACGCCACCGCCACCCGTGCTGCGTTCAGGTGAGCTGTCTGAACCATGAGAAGGGGGGGGGGGGGTGCATTCATACGTGCGAGGCAGGCCGGGTTGTCGTTCTTGAAGCCACACTCTGGGACGTCCACAGGAGGAACGCCGCCGGGCCACTGGAAGCTCCGCCCACTCTGCATGGCCAGCTGTTTCACACTGCTGTTGTACACACACACCACCTGAGGCACAGTCAGTCAGAGCTCAGATTTCTGAGGTTTCATGAACACACCATCAGGATTTTAATCTGATTTTAAACAAAAGAGTTTTTTTAAATGGACTGTTTCCTATGAAAAGCCCCCCCCCCCCCCCCCCCCCATAAGCAGACAGGAAGTGACATCATGTGTGATATGACCTACCTGAAACTCTCCAGACCTGGTATCTGTCATGTCCCACAGAGCAAAGTCCACCTGTCTGTCCCCGAACTCGTCCATCTGCACGGGGCCTGTGACCCCTGATCAGACAAAAGAGGGGTAAAGGTTAAAGGTTTGTCTGAAAAGGGCTTTTCTAGACTTTGACTTCGTCTTTGCTGGTTTACACCGCAGGTCACAGCCATTCAGTCCCATTCACACTCACATAATACCCATTCACACAAATTTATACCCACCCACACACATTTTTACCCATTCACACTCCAGTTTTTACCCATTTACACCTATATTTATACACATTCACACTTACATTTATACCCATTCACACTTACATTTATACCCATTCACACTTACATTTATACCCATTCAGACTCATATTTATACCCATTCACACTCACATTATACCCATTCACACTCACATTATACCCATTCACACTTACATTTATACCCATTCACACTTACATTTATACCAATTCACACTCACGTAATACCCATTCACACTCATATTTATACCCATTCACACTCACATTATACCCATTCACACTTACATTATACCCATTCACACTCACATTTTACCCATTCACACTCACATTATACCCATTCACTCACATAATACCCATTCACACATTTATACCCATTCACACTCACATTTATACCCGTTCACACTTACATTTATACCGATTCACACTCACATTTATACCCATTAACACTCACATTTATACCCATTCACACTCACATTTATACCCATACACAATTACATTTATACCCATTCACACTCACATTTATACCCGTTCACACTTACATTTAAACCCATTCACACTCACATTTATACCATTCACAATTACGTTTATACCCATTCACACTCACATTTATACCCATTCACACTTACATTTATACCCATTCACACTTACATTTATACCCATTCAGACTCATATTTATACCCATTCACACTCACATTATACCCATTCACACTCACATTATACCCATTCACACTTACATTTATACCCATTCACACTTACATTTATACCAATTCACACTCACGTAATACCCATTCACACTCATATTTATACCCATTCACACTCACATTATACCCATTCACACTCACATTATACCCATTCACACTCACATTTTACCCATTCACACTCATATTATACCCATTCACTCACATTATACCCATTCACTCAAATAATACCCATTCACACATTTATACCCATTCACACTCACATTTATACCCGTTCACACTTACATTTATACCCATTCACACTCACATTTATACCCATTAACACTCACATTTATAAGCATTCACACTCACATTTATACCCATTCACAACTACATTTATACCCATTCACACTCACATTTATACCCATTCACACTCACATTTATATCCATTCACACTCACATTTATACCCATTCACAATTACGTTTATACCCATTCACACTTACATTTATACCCATTCACACTCACATAATACCCATTCACACTTACATTTTTTTATTTATTTATTTATTTATTTAACCTTTATTTAACCAGATAAAAACCCATTGAGATCAGGATCCCATTTACAAGGGTGACCTGGCCAAGAGGTCAGCAGCACACGTCATAATTATACAAGTTCATGTTAAAGTTTAAGGCAATAAATAGCAAATCACAACAATAAATATGGCAAGTCACTAACTAAATAAGTTGAAGGGAACAGTAACAATTTAAATAATATAAATAACACAAGTATTGCTCATAGGATTCAAAAACGTCTCCGTGAAAGTGCTGTAGTTTAAAAAACAACAAATTAAAAACACGAGCATTGCTCATAGGATTCTCGCTGCCTTGTGAGTAAAATAGATCAAAAATTTGTAAATGACGCCAGTTCTGACATTTTCAATTCAGTCTGTAGGGTATTCCAGGCTGTGGGGGCTGCATAGTTAAAAGCCCGTTTCCCCAGTTCAGTTCGGACTCTGGGCACATTTAGGTGATGAATTGCACAAGAGCGTAAGGCATAGGTGCTCCTCGATTTCTGGAGAAGAGAGCAGAGGTAGGAAGGAACCAGTCCAAGGAGACATTTAGAAATCAACAACATCCAGTGGGTATATCTCCGGGAGCTCAAAGAAGGCCACTTAGCTTTGGCATAGAGTTCACAATGGTGGGTGAGGCGACCGCAGCCAGTAATATAACGCAGTGCGCAATGATACACAGTGTCCAAAGATCGGAGACATTTAGTCGAGGCACTCATGTACAAGACATCACCATAATCAATAAAAGCCATAAATGTTGCAGAAACAAGGTGTTTCCGAGCACTGAGGGAAAAACAGGATCTATTGCGGTAATAAAATCCCAGTTTTAGCCTCAGTTTACGGACCAAGTTGGTGATGTGATCTCTGAAGGAGAGCTCCTGATCAAGGAGAAACCCCAGGTATTTATAATTGGTGACCATCTCTATCCGTGTGCCTTTGAATGTTTCAATGGGCATGACTGGATCTGTAATATCATGCCTATTAGAAAAGATCATGATTTTTGTTTTCTCTGCGTTTAAAACCAGTTTTAGCGATTGAAGACGCCTTTGAACTATATTAAAAGCTGTTTGTAAAAATTCTATAGCCTGGGTAAGAGAGGACGAGCAGCAATAAATAACAGTGTCATCAGCATAAAAATGATAAAAGGCATTTGATAGGCTATCACACAGGTTGTTAATATAAATGGTGAATAAAATTGGTCCCAGGACTGAGCCTTGAGGCACTCCCTTAGTGGTGCTGAGAAAGGAGGAGGAGGGACCAGCCAGATGAACACACTGCGTTCTGTTAGATAAGTAATCTACAAACCAGGTGGAGGCCTGGCCTGAGATTCCTATCCTATGCAGTGTATCAATTAAAATCGTGTGATCAACGTATCAAATGCTTTTGACAAATCAATAAAAAGTGCAACACAATATTTTTTACAATCTAAAATCTGTATAAAATCATTTAAAACCTTTAAAACAGCAGTAACAGTGCTGTGTTGCTTCCTAAAACCAGATTGAAAATTTGTTAAAATGTCATTTGCCTCTAAAATGCTTTTAACTGCTCACTTACCATCTTCTCGAATATCTTTGCCAGCACACAAAGCTTGGAAATCGGTCGGTAGTTGTTTACCTCTGAGGGGTCCCCACCCTTCAGAAGTGGAAGCACAAAGGCCGATTTCCAGACTTTGGGAATTTTATTACATTTAAAACTTAAGTTAAAAATGTAAGACAACGGCTCTGCTATGTAATCAGCTGCCAGTTTAAGAAAAAAGGGGTCCAGATTGTCAGGGCCAGCTGCTTTGTTTGTGTCCAGTTTTCTTAATGCGAGAAGAACATGAGCAGTAGAGACAGGTTTAAAATTAAATTAAATTTATACCCATTCACACTCACATTTATACCCATACACACTCACATTTATACCCATTCACACTTACATTTATACCCATTCACACTCACATTTATACCCATTCACACTCACATTTATACCCATTCACACTCACATTTATACCTATTCACACACATTTATACCCATTCACACTTACATTTATACCTATTCACACTCACATTTATACCCATTCACACTTACATTCATACCCATTCACACTCACATTATGCCCATTCACACTCACATTATACCCATTCACCTACTATTGGATCTACGTTTCTGTCAGTTTCATCAGGAGCTCAAACACCTTCCTTTAGTTTTAGTGTTTTGCTCCAGGTGACACGTGTCCATGTGTCAGCTGGAGCTCCTGATCACTGACCAAGCGGACTATCCCACTGCACCACTGACTGCCTCTCTTCTCTTCAGTGACCCCTGACCTTTGCTGATGGACATCAGGTGGGCGGGGCTCCAGGTGTGTTCCTGAGGTTCTCTGGTCTGTCTGACCTGCTAAAGGTCATCTGAATGTCGAGCTGTTCGATGTTGTTGTTCTGTTTGTTTATCTGTAAACTCGTCATGATTATGTCACTCACGCTAACATCATTCTGCCGCCTGCAGCTGAGCCCCGCCGCCACCGTGTCACTTCCTGTGATAGACGACCCCCCCCACACACACACACACACAACTGCTGAATATTAAACAGTCTGATGAATGTGACCAACAGAGAGAGACAACAAAGACTGCAGCTCCACAGAGGAAGAGACCTGCTGATGCTCCTCAGCATTAACACCAAGGAGGAAATATTGTTTGTCTGTTTGTTTGTTTGTTTGTCTGTTTGTTTATTTGTTAGTCTGTTTTATTACAGAAAACTTCTGTATGTTTCCAAATAAACATTTTACCTGCCGTGTTTTGCAGCCGTAATGTGTTGTTGTTGTTGTCGTCGTTGTTGTCTTGTTGTTGTTGTTTTTGTTGTGGTTGTTTTTGTTGTGGTTGTTGTTGTTATTGTTGTTGTCATTGTTGTTGTTGTTTTTGTTGTTGTGGTTGTTGTCGTTGTTCTTGTTGTGGTTGTTTTTGTTGTGGTTGTTGTCATTGTTGTTGTTGTCATTGTTTTTGTTATTGTTGTTGTGGTTGTTGTTGTTTTTGTTGTTGTGGTTGTTGTCATTGTTGTTGTTGTCATTGTTTTTGTTATTGTTGTTGTCATTGTTGTTGTTGTTGTTTTTGTTGTTGTGGTTGTTGTTGTTGTTCTTGTTGTGGTTGTTTTCGTTGTGGTTGTTGTCATTGTTTTTGTTATTGTTGTTGTGGTTGTTGTCATTGTTGTTGTCGTCATTGTTGTTGTCATCGTTGTTGTTGTCGTCGTTGTTGTTGTCATTGTTGTCGTTGTTGTTCTTGTCAAAGTTGTGGTTGTTTTTGTAATGGTTGTTGTTTTTGTTGTGGTTGTTGTTGTTATTGTTGTTGTCATTGTTGCTGTTGTTGTTTTTGTTGTTGTGGTTGTTGTCGTTGTTCTTGTTGTGGTTGTTTTCGTTGTGGTTGTTGTCATTGTTGTTGTTATTGTTGTTGTGGTTGTTGTCATTGTTGTTGTCGTCATTGTTGTTGTGGTTGTTGTTGTTGTGGTTGTTGTCATTGTTGTTCTCGTTGTTGTTGTCATTGTTGTTGTTGTTGTTGTCTTTGTTGCTGTTGTTGTTGTTGTTGTCATTGTTGTTGTGGTTGTTGTTGTGGTTGTTGTTGTCGTTGTGGTTGTTGTCATTGTTGTTGTTGTCATTGTTGTTGTCGCTGTTGTTGTCATTGTCTTTGTTGTTGTTGTCGTTGTTGTTTGTTGTTGTCGTGGTTGTTGTCATTGTTGTTGTTGTCATTGTTGTTGTTGTCTTTGTTGTTGTCGTTGTCTTTGTTGTTGATGTCGTTGTTGTCATTGTTGTTGTTGTTTTTGTCATTGTTGTTGTCATTGTTGTTGTCATTGTTGTTGTAGTCATTGTTGTTGTTGTCTTTGTTGTTGGTCGTTGTTGTTGTCTTTGTTGTTGTTGTCACTGTTGTTGTTGTCTTTGTTGTTGTTGTCATTGTTGTAGTTGTTGTTGTTGTTTGTTAAATGTCGGTCATCGTCGGGCAGAGCGCTCACATGAGGTCTGTGCTGTCTGTTGTTTTTATTCTCCGTCCCTTTAAGAGTGAAGTGAAGCGTGAGGCTGATGCCTCAGACTGACCCCTGACCCCTGACCCCGGTGTGTTTATGGATGTTTGTGTGACAGCCGGAGCGTCTCCGTCTGTCCTCGGCCTGACTTTATTATTCTGAGAGTTTAGAACAACAGCAGCAGCTGACCGAGGCCTCAGAGCTCTCCCTCCAAACACAAGCACGCTCACACGGCCAAGTCCTCATCGAGACGTCCCAGCATGACTACAACGAGGAGAAGAGACCTGCCAGGCAACAGGTAACAGAATCACTGTACGATGTCACTGCTCTCGTTACGCAGAGCAATGCGGCCAAAGCTGAGTCTCCATGATGCACATCTGTTTCTGCATCACAAAAACCATCTGAGAATATCAGTCGTATAATGTGTTTTAATCAGGCTACAACCGGCGTCCAGAGCTGCTAGCTTGTTCTGTTTACATCAGCTGAGAGTGACGCGAGTCAGTTAGGTCCAAAAAACACTCATATGTAGTGCCCTCTCAATCTGTGCTTTTATTTTTTGATTTGAGTTCTTGTAGGAGGAGAAAACCCCCTGAGTTCCTGGTACCATACTCTTACAGTCTGTGTCTTACTGAGGGAGAGGAGAGAACTTTCTACTGTATCTGATGGACTTAGTGGACTCATGGAGCTCAAACAACCACACTTCAAAAATACTGAACTGTCCCTTTAAGGTCAGACTGATCTCTCTGTTCACAGCTGCTGATGTAAACATAGTACATATTATTAAAATTATAAATATTATTAATATTACAACCACACAGACATGAGGACAATTAGCACTACGTTAATTAAGACTGTCTGATTGATTAATTGATTAATTGATTGGTTTATTGATGATTGATTTAGATGAACAGTTTTCTGGACATGACACCAGTCACTGAGAGCTGCCTCCTGATTGGCCGAAAGCGACCTGAAGCGTCCTGATCCTCGTGTGCTCGTGGTCTCCGGTCTCGTCACGTGACCCTGAGGTTCTTCCTGAAGCCGCTGAGCGATGACTTCCTGTCCTGAAACAAAACAAACCTGTGTGTGTGTGTGTGTGTGTGTGTGTGTGTGTGTGTGTGTGTGTGTGTGTGTTCTCGATGTGAAACCGACTTCTGTCCCTCTCCCAGCTCCATTCATCAATCATTAACCCTGCCCATAAACCTACAAGCCTAGACCGACCAATCAGGAGCCGCACAGCTGGTGGAGGTCGTCATGGGAACATGTCAATCATCACGCTCGCTCATGTTCTCAGGCAGCGGCAAGCGCCTGCAGGGACCTCGCCGTGACCACAGCAGCCCGTTAGCATGTCCGCCTGTTAGCGTGTTAGCTGGGAACAAGAAGACAGGACGTCAGGGACCAAAACCACGGACCAGGACAGGAAACCAGCGCCCCCCCACACGCTCCCACACCCCAGGACTGTGCCCTCTGAGGGCCTGATGAGGGAGGAGGACCCTGCACAGGGCTGGTTCAGAGAGGCCCAGGATAGACCTGCACCAGACCAGACCACTACAGGACCAGATCACTACAGAAGCAGACCACTACAGAAGCACACCCCTACAAGACCAGACCAATAAGAGACCAGACCACTACCAGACCAGACCAATACAGAAGCAGACCACTACAGAAGCAGACCCCTACAAGACCAGATCAATAAGAGACCAGACCAATAAGAGAGCAGACCACTACAAGACCAGACCACAACGAGACCAGACCACGACAAGACCAGACCACTACAAGACCGGACCACTACGAGACCAGACCACTACAAGACCAGACCACTACGAGACCAGACCACTACAGGACCAGACCACTACAAGACCAGACCACTACAAGACCAGACCACTACAAGACCAGACCACTACAAGACTGGACCACTACATATATTGTAATATATCATTCATATACTTCTGCAGTCCCACTCCGGTTCATAACCATCACAGCTGTTGTAGTTTCCTCCTTCTTTATTCTCTGTAGCTCCACACAGACATGAGGTCTATAGGTGAGCTGTCACCTATCAGGAGGCCGTCAGCACCTATAACACATCTATCCTTCCTCAGTAACATAAACACTGGCTGAGTCCAGGCTCCACAGACAGACCAGAGGGGTATTCCATGAAGCTGGCTTAGGTCTAAGCCTGGCTTATTTCGGTCAGCCTCGCTAACTTTAGTGAGAGTTTTGTTCCACTAACAAGGCTTAGGGCCAGCCTGGCTTGGTAACCATGGTAACTCAGCCAGAGCGACAAGCCTGGTCCGGGGCAGGCTAACAGTCAAGCTAACTTTAGCTCCATGTCAGAGAAGGTTCTGACGAGCTTCAGAAAGACGCCTTAAAAACTGCATGTTACACATTAAATTCATCTTGATCTGTAATCAATGAAGTTCTTGTTCGGTGACGTACAATGAGACCTTTTTTAAATAACGGCGGAAGAACCGTAAATCAAGACATGTTAACTCCACTTTCTCTCTTCTACATCAGCGAGAAGGTGGAGCAGTGGTTAGGCTGCAGAGAACTAAAGCGCCTATGATTTGACTTTTCACTGCGCCGTGGGTTTCGAATCCACCTTCGGAGACAATATGAAAATGGATCTGATTTATTTCCTTCTTTCACCCTCTAAGTGCAGTCAACACGTAACAGGATAAAGGCACAAATTATCTTAAAAAAAAAGGTGACAGGTGAAGGTGACAACAGCCACAGTTTTCCATAAAGAATACCTTCATTTTCCCAGCGGTCCAATCTGACAATGATGACAATCTAAAGGTGATGCCAAATGATGAGATAACTTCTTTATCTGTGGACAGCTCATTTGTGTCTTCTCCCTTATTTAAATGTAGGGCACTGCAGCACTATCATCCCTAATAAAAAAATGACATCTCCCTCTGTAGGCCTACGTGTTTTTTCTACTGTTTTATTCAATATTTGATGAAACATCGCCACATGAAGTTACCCTTTTTTTTGCTAAGTCCTACTTTTTTTAGGTGTTACCTATGTTGCTGATACATTCATCTATGATGGATATAAATATTTGTCAAATCAAGAACATGAAGTAGGCCTACAAGTAAAGTAAAAACCACCATCACGTTACACAGAAACTATGAAACAGACTATGCTGTTTAATCTCTATCTATCTATCTATCTATCTATCTATCTATCTATCTATCTATCTATCTATATAAAAAAAAAAAAAAAAACTCTTCTCTCACCCACCCCCCCTCTCCCCTGGTGGGGGTGGGTGGCTGTTCATCCTCTTCAGCTCGGGTCTTCTACCAGAGGCCTGGGAGCTTGAGGGTCCTGCGCAGTATCTTAGCTGTTCCCAGGACTGCACTCTTCTGGAGTGAGATGTCTGATGTTTCTCCAGGGATCTGTTGGAGCCACTTCTCCAGTGTGGGGGTCACTGCCCCAAGTGCCCCGATGACCACAGGCACCACTGTTGCCTTCACCTTCCAGGATTTCTCCAGCTCCTCTTTGAGCCCTTGGTATTTCTCTAGTTTCTTGTGTTCCTTTTTCTTGATGTTGCTATCACTTGGGATGGCTACATTTATCACAATGGCTTTCCTCTGCTGCTTATCTATGATCACAATGTCCGGTTGGTTGGCCATTACCATTTTGTCGGTCTGTATCTGGAAGTACCACAGGATCTTGGCTTGGTCATTCTCCATCTCCATACTCTGCACAGATGTTCCTGTACACTATACCGGCTACTTGGTTATGGCGTTCCATGTATGCTTTTCCTGCCAGCATCTTACACCCTGCTATTAGATGCTGAACTGTTTCAGGGCCCTCTTTACATAGCCTGCACCTGGGATCTTGCCTGGTGTGGTAGATCTGGGCCTCTATTGGTCTGGTGCTCAGGGCCTGTTCCTGTGCTGCCATGATTAGTGCCTCTGTGCTGCACTTCGGTCCAGCCCTCTCCAGCCATTGGTAGGATTTGTTCATATCAGCCACTTCAGCTATCTGTCGGTGGTACATCCCATGCAGGGGTTTGTCCTCCCATGATGGTTCCTCTGGTTCCTCCTTCCTTGTCAGTTTCCACTGTCTGAGACACTCACTAAGCGCTTCATCTCTTGGGGCCATCTTCCTGACATAGTCATGGAGCTTGGATGTTTCATCTTGGATAGTGGCTCTGATGCTCACTAATCCTCTGCCACCATCTCTGCACTTAGTGTATAGCCTCTGGATACTGGACTTGGGGTGGAATCCCCCGTGCATGGTGAGCAACTTCCGAGTTTTAACATCTGCGGCCTGAATGTCCTCCTTTGGCCAGCTTATTACCCCAGCAGGGTATCTGATCACTGGCAGGGCATAGCTGTTAATTGCCCGAACCTTGTTTCTGCCATTGAGCTGACTCCTTAGGACTTGCCTTACTCGCTTCAGGTACTTGGCCATTGCTGCTTGCCTAGTGGCCTCTTCGTAGTTGCCATTTGCCTGTGGTATGCCAAGGTATTTGTAACTCTCCTCCACATCTGCTTTTCTGCCCTCTGGGAGTGTTATGCCCTCTGTATGGACTACCTGCCCTCTTTTTGTCACCATTCAGCCACACTTCTCCAGTCTGAACGACATTCCAGTGTCATTGCTGTAGATCCTGGTGGTGTGGATCAGTGAGTCGATATCTTGCTTG
>JAZDUH010000133.1:1840000-1915000 GCA_036419115.1 Scarus forsteni | reverse complement strand
ATCTGTCCGTCACGTGGAGACCTCACATCTGTCCGTCACGTGGAGACCTCGTATCTGTCGGTCACGTGGAGACCTCGCATCTGTCCGTCACGTGGAGACCTCGTATCTGTCCGTCACATTGAGACCTGGTATCTGTCCGTCATGTAGAGACCTCGTATGTCCCCATGGTGGAGCAGATGCCTCTCTGATGGGACAGGTGATTGAATTAGTGAGTCCCAGGAGCAGCTCCTTTTTCACAACCTGAAGCTTTAGCTGGAGGTCACCAGAGGTCATTATTGATGCTGTAGGGTCAGGTGTTTGTGGGGTCAAAGGTGATCAGGAGCCTGTCACCTTTGACCTCTGATCCTTAGAAATGATAAACGTCGATCTATCAGCAATCTAAAGAATCAGAAGAACTGTTCAGGATTTGACACAAAAGCTAAAATTCTCTTTTTCTTGAAACTCCATCCAAACTTCAGCCCTGCAGTGCAGCTGGATCCTCCTGATTCAGAGTCTCTAAGTCTTTAAAGGTATAAACAGGTCAATCTGAAATCACCTGCCTTTCATTTAAATGTGGACAATAAAAACAATATTTTTTAACAATGATGTCATAGCCCCGCCTCTTGCTTACACTGCACCTGGTAACCACAACAACCAAAAAAAAAAGTGTCTGAATATCAAAAAAAATGGTAAACAATCTGGGCAACAAGAGCACACGATGAACAACAGCAGCTTGATTACATGCTCTGCAGCTCCACCTACAGGCCTGGTGTGTGTACTGCAGCTCCGCCTACAGGCCTGGCATGTGTACTGCAGCTCCACCTACAGGCCTGGTGTGTGTACTGCAGCTCCGCCTACAGGCTTGGCATGTGTACTGCAGCTCCACCTACAGGCCTGGCGTGTGTACTGCAGCTCTGCCTACAAGCCTGGTGTGTGTACTGCAGCTCCGCCTACAGGCCTGGCATGTGTACTGCAGCTCCACCTACAGGCCTGGTGTGTGTACTGCAGCTCCGCCTACAGGCCTGGCATGTGTACTGCAGCTCCGCCTACAGGCCTGGCATGTGTACTGCAGCTCCGCCTACAGGCCTGGCATGTGTACTGCAGCTCCACCTACAGGCCTGGCATGTGTACTGCAGTGTGTTCGATGTTAAACGTGGTCGTTCGCGTTCTCTGAGGCGATGAGGACGTTTGTTCTCCGTGTGGATCTGTCGGCCTGATGGAGGTCTGAGCTCTGTCAGGTGACCCTGAGGCTCCTGATTGGATGGTTTGTTTGTTTCTATACGTCAGCCTTATGATTGCCTGGCAACCAGGCCTGGGCCCCTCTGGCTGCAGAACTGTTGCTGCTGATGATGGATGATTAACTCGGTAATAAAAGATTCTGTCACTAAGTAACTCAGAGCGCTGGAGAATTACCTATCAGGCTGCAGGGTCAGAGGTCAGAGGTCAGGGCAGAAGGATGTAAGGAAGCAGGAAGGAAGCAGGGAAGGAGGGAGAGAGCAGGCTGACTGCAGGATGAAGGAGACAAGGAAACATGACAGAAGGAGAGAGGAGAGGAAGAAGGAGGAGACAACAGGAAGTGGCGGCTGACCTCTGCCGCTGTGGCGGACGTCCTGGAGCACCTGGCTGTAGCTAAAGTCGCCCTCCAGCACGTGGTCGCGGACGGTCATGTTAGCGTCCTGCAGCTGCGTGAACAGCCCCTCCACGGTGAAGTAGCACGTGCGGTCATCGTTGGTGTCCTTGTTGTTGTCGGTGTAGATCAGCATGACGTGGCGCCAGCTGAACGCCTCCTGCAGCCTCAGGCCCAGCTCGCCAAGACGCTTGTGGGTGGGGCCAACGTTGGTGACCGCATCGTAGCGGTCGAAGCCGATGGCGGGGGCCCCAGCCGTCACCATAGGAACCTCCCAGTGGGTGGTGAAGCGGGCGACGGGGGAGGCGGCGTAGTCGCAGCCCGGGCCGATGAAGGCCCAGGGGTCGTGGGCCAGTTTGAGGTCAACGGCAACCAGCGGCGCCATGGAGTCCGAGCAGAACCCTTCACGGTTCTCCGAGCTGCCGTGGACGAGCTGTAGCCACAGGCCCGGCAGCAGGTAGGGGTCAGAGTTCACACGCCGTACGGCCTGCTGGAGCGCCGGGGCCACGCGAGGCCACGCCCACGCATAGTCTGTGTTCGTCAGAGGCAAGATGGCCGCCAAGGTCACATTCTCAAGGTACTCAGCGGTGGTTTCAGCTGATTGGATGGGGAAGAAGAGAAGAGGGAGAAGGAGGCGTGACCAGGCAGGCAGCATGATGAGTCCAGCAGCCAATCAGAAGAGCTGCAGGGAGAAACAAACACAGGCCTGTTTACTGTTACAGTAATTACTGATGCCCCGCCCACTTTAGAGCGAGCCACAGGACCACTGCTGTAAATAAACAATGAATATTTATTTATTTTAGATTTAGAGCGCGTTCAGAGTAAAGGCCTCCACGCCAAGCAGCGTTCATGTTCACAGCACTTTTTTAATCTGGCCTCAGTCTAAAACATGTCTTTACCTTAAATCATAATTTAGTCTCTAAACTGTTTTATTTCAGTTTAGTTTTAGTCGATGAAATCTGACAACAAACAGTGAACCTGCTCTACATGAATATATCAATTCATAAAGAGAGCAGCTCTGATTGGATCGCTCCACAACTTATCCCACCACCACCAAGCTAAGGCAGCTATGATTGGATGTCCCTCTGAACTCATCCAACCTTTAACACAACCAAAGTAGCTGTGATTGGATAGATTCATCACTTGTCTCTACTTCCTACATGACCATATTAGGTCTGATTGGATTAAGTCTGCCAGACATTTTAGTCGAGTTTTTATTTGTTTATTTAGTTTAGTTTAGTTTGAGTTTTTGTTTTTAGTAGTTACTGTCTAGTTTTCATCAGGAGAAAAAGGCTGTTGATGAAACTCTGATGAGAATAATAAATCAACAACATTAGCACTGACGCGAGTGACGCGAGTCCTCGTTAACTTATGGCAGTGGCTGCCATGTGTCACTCAGGACACTGGACGATCAATCAATCAGTCCATCAGTCCTTATAGACTTGAACCGGTCCTCAGCTGATCCCTGTTTCTTCTCGTGGACTTTTTTTGAGGCCCGTGGACGAGGGTGGAGATGTCGTGGGGCAGTCTCAGTGAGTGGGCGGAGCCTGTGGTCACCGCCTGATTATAAACATCATAATCGTGGTCTTTATGTTCACACTGGGACTCAGACGGGGCGGGCTCAGCCGCTGGGCCACCGTAAAGACATAAACCAGTCGGTTAATGACTGACTCCTTCGTCCTTCAGGCTGCCAGCGTGCTGCGTTCAGGGGCGTCGTTTGTCTGATGAAGTGCTAAAATGTCCTCTGTGTGACCTAAGAGATGATTTGATTATTTCAGAGTCTACGTGCAGTTCAGGGGCGGCCTGATAATCCGACATCAGACGCACAGGCAGACACAGTGATGCTCACACGGGCTCTGGTTTGTCTCACAAGAGGAACTAACGGATAAATCATCAGTTAATGAGTAACGCTGATCAAATCACACCCACCGACAGACGGACCCAGAAAAAAACAGGTTAACACCGTATACACCAGAAAAAAACAGGTTAACACTGTATACAGCAGAAAAAAACAGGTTAACACTGTATACACCAGAAAAAAACAGGTTAACACTGTATACAGCAGAAAAAAACAGGTTAACACTGTATACACCAGAAAAAAACAGGTTAACACCGTATACAGCAGAAAAAAACAGGTTAACACCGTATACACCAGAAAAAAACAGGTTAACACTGTATACAGCAGAAAAAAACAGGTTAACACTGTATACACCAGAAAAAAACAGGTTAACACCGTATACACCAGAAAAAAACAGGTTAACACTGTATACACCAGAAAAAAACAGGTTAACACTGTATACAGCAGAAAAAAACAGGTTAACACTGTATACACCAGAAAAAAACAGGTTAACACTGTATACACCAGAAAAAAACAGGTTAACACTGTATACACCAGAAAAAAACAGGTTAACACTGTATACACCAGAAAAAAACAGGTTAACACTGTATACAGCAGAAAAAAACAGGTTAACACTGTATACAGCAGAAAAAAAAAACAGGTTAACACTGTATACAGCAGAAAAAAACAGCTTAACGCTGTATACACCAGAAAAAAACAGGTTAACACTGTATACAGCACAAAAAAACAGTTTAACACTGTATACACCAGAAAAAAACAGGTTAACACTACATACAGCAGAAAAAAACAGGTTAATACTGTATACACCAGAAAAAAACAGGTTAACACTGAATACACCAGAAAAAAACAGGTTAACACCGTATACACCAGAAAAAAAACAGGTTAACACTGTATACAGCAGAAAAAAACAGGTTAACACTGAATACACCAGAAAAAAACAGGTTAACACTGTATACACCAGAAAAAAACAGGTTAACAATGTATACAGCAGAAAAAAAACAGGTTAACACTGTATACACCAGAATAAAACAGGTCAACACTGTATACAGCAGAAAAAAACAGGTCAACACTGTATACACCAGAAAAAAAACAGGTTAACACCGTATACAGCAGAAAAAAAACAGGTTAACACTGTATACACCAGAAAAAAACAGGTTAATACTGTATACAGCAGAAAAAAACAGTTTAACACTGTATACAGCAGAAAAAAACAGTTTAACGCTGTATACGCCAGAAAAAAACGGGTTAACGCTGTATACACCAGAAAAAAAACAGGTTAACGCTGTATACACCAGAAAAAAACAGTTTAACACTGTATACAGCAGAAAAAAACAGGTTAACACTGTATACGCCAGAAAAAAAACAGGTTAACACTGTATACGCCAGAAAAAAAACAGGTTAACACTGTATACGCCAGAAAAAAACAGGTTAACACTGTATACGCCAGAAAAAAACAGGTTAACACTGTATACGCCAGAAAAAAAACAGGTTAATACTGTATACAGCAAAAAAAACAGGTTAACACTGTATACAGCAGAAAAAAAACAGGTTAACACTGTATACGCCAGAAAAAAACAGGTTAACACTGTATACACCAGAAGAAAACACAGGTTAATACTATATCCGCCAGAAAAAAAACAGGTTAACACTGTATCCGCCAGAAAAAAAACAGGTTAACACTGTATACAGCAGAAGAAAACACAGGTTAACACTGTATACGCCAGAAAAAAAACAAGTTAACACTGTATACAGCAGAAAAAAAACAGGTTAACGCTGTATACAGCAGAAAAAAAACAGGTTAACACTGTATACGCCAGAAAAAAAACAGGTTAATACTGTATACAGCAGAACAAAAAAAACAGGTTAGCACTGTATACGCCAGAAAAAAAACAGGTTAACACTGTATACGCCAGAAAAAAAAACAGGTTAACACTGTATACGCCAGAAAAACAAGGCTAACACTGTATACGCCAGAAAAAAACAGGTTAACACTGTATATGCCAGAAAAAAACAGGTTAACACTGTATACGCCAGAAAAAAACAGGTTAACACTGTATACGCCAGAAAAAAACAGGTTAACACTGAATACGCCAGAAAAAAACAGGTTAAGACTGTATCCGCCAGAAAAAAAAAAGGTTAACACTGTATACGCCAGAAAAAAACAGGTTAATACTGTATACGCCAGAAAAAAACAGGTTAATACTGTATACAGCAGAAAAAAAACAGGTTAATACTGTATACGCCAGAAAAAAACAGGTTAACACTGTATACAGCAGAAAAAAAACAGGTTAATACTGTATACGCCAGAAAAAAAACAGGTTAATACTGTATACGCCAGAAAAAAACAGGTTAACACTGTATACAGCAGAAAAAAAACAGGTTAACACTGTATACGCAAGAAAAAAAACAGGTTAACACTGTATACAGCAGAAAAAAACAGGTTAATACTGTATACGCCATAAAAAAAACAGGTTAACACTGTATACAGCAGAAAAAAAACAGGTTAACACTGTATACGCCAGAAAAAAACAGGTTAACACTGTATCCGCCAGAAAAAAAACAGGTTAACACTGTATACACCAGAAGAAAACACAGGTTAATACTATATCCGCCAGAAAAAAAACAGGTTAACACTGTATACAGCAGAAGAAAACACAGGTTAACACTGTATACGCCAGAAAAAAAACAAGTTAACACTGTATACAGCAGAAAAAAAACAGGTTAACACTGTATACACCAGAAAAAAAAAACAGGTTAACGCTGTATACAGCAGAAAAAAAACAGGTTAACACTGTATACGCCAGAAAAAAAACAGGTTAATACTGTATACAGCAGAAGAAAAAAAACAGGTTAGCACTGTATACGCCAGAAAAAAAACAGGTTAACACTGTATACGCCAGAAAAAAAAACAGGTTAACACTGTATACGCCAGAAAAACAAGGCTAACACTGTATACGCCAGAAAAAAAACAGGTTAACACTGTATACGCCAGAAAAAAACAGGTTAATACTGTATCCGCCAGAAAAAAAACAGGTTAACACTGTATACGCCAGAAAAAAACAGGTTAATACTGTATACGCCAGAAAAAAACAGGTTAATACTGTATACAGCAGAAAAAAAACAGGTTAATACTGTATACGCCAGAAAAAAACAGGTTAACACTGTATACAGCAGAAAAAAAACAGGTTAATACTGTATACGCCAGAAAAAAAACAGGTTAATACTGTATACGCCAGAAAAAAACAGGTTAACACTGTATACAGCAGAAAAAAAACAGGTTAACACTGTATACGCCAGAAAAAAAACAGGTTAACACTGTATACAGCAGAAAAAAACAGGTTAATACTGTATACGCCAGAAAAAAAACAGGTTAATACTGTATCCGCCGGAAATAAAACAGGTTAACACTGTATACGCCAGAAAAAAACAGGTTAATACTGTATACAGCAGAAAAAAACAGGTTAACACTGTATACGCCAGAAAAAAAACAGGTTAACACTGTATATGCCAGAAAAAAACAGGTTAACACTGTATACAGCAGAAAAAAACAGGTTAACACTGTATACACCAGAAAAAAACAGGTTAACACTGTATACGCCAGAAAAAAAACAGGTTAACACTGTATACGCCAGAAAAAAAACAGGTTAACACTGTATACGCCATAAAAAAACAGGTTAACACTGTATATGCCATAAAAAAAACAGGTTAACACTGTATACGCCAGAAAAAAACAGGTTAACACTGTATACGCCAGAAAAAAAACAGGTTAACACTGTATACGCCATAAAAAAACAGGTTAACACTGTATATGCCATAAAAAAAACAGGTTAACACTGTATACGCCAGAAAAAAAACAGGTTAACACTGTATACACCAGAAGAAAAACAGGTTAATACTGTATACAGCAGAAAAAAAACAGGTTAATACTGTACACAGCAGAAAAAAACAGGTTAACACTGTATATGCCAGAAAAAAACAGGTTAATAATGAAATACACCAGAAAAAGGATATCAAGTATCGAACCAGACAAAATCAGGCTATCACTGGATAAAACCTGAAAAAATAAGGTTATAAATGAGTATTAAACCAGACAAAATCAGGTTATCAATGTATATTGAATAGAAAAATAAGGTTATAACTGAAATAAACCTGAGAAAAAACAGGTTATCAATCTGTATTAAACCAGTAAAAATCAGGTTATCAATGTGTTTTAAACCAGGAAAAATAAGGTTATAAATGAAGTAAACCTGAGAAAAATTAGGTTATCACTGGATAAAACCAGAAAAAATAAGGTTATCAATATTTTAAACCCAAAAATATCAGATCATCACTGCATAAAGTCAGGAAAAAACAGGCTGTCAATATATTAAACAAATAAATCATCGATATATTAAATCATGAAGACATATTTTGAACTGTTTTGAAGAAGAACCAGGCTACACCATATTTTAACTAATGTATATCTAAATATATAAAACCAGAGTTAA
The DNA here is from genome assembly GCA_036419115.1 of Scarus forsteni. NCBI lineage: Eukaryota > Metazoa > Chordata > Actinopteri > Labriformes > Labridae > Scarus > Scarus forsteni. The sequence goes on along the minus strand of JAZDUH010000133.1, from coordinate 1,907,049 downwards.
CCCAGTAATCACTGTATTAAACCAGAGTAAGCTAAGTACGTAGTTAATTAAGTTTTTGAGCAGTGTTAGCTGAGTAAATTCTTTTTAAAGCAGAGTAAGCCCTGTTGATTCTGTTTTAAAGCACAGTAACAGCCGTAAATTCAGTTTTTAAGCAGTGTTAATCCAGTTCATTGTATTTTAAAGCAGCGTGACAAAAGTATGTTCTGTTTAAAGCAGAGTAATCTGAGTCCCTCTGGTGTGAAACACAGCAATCCTATTCAGTTCAGTGTTTAGGGATAGTAAGTTAATTCTGTTTTAAACAGTCTAAACCTGGTTCATTTTTATTTTAAAGCACAGTAACATCAGTGAATTCAGTTTTTCAGCAGTGTTAAAGTACATTCTGTTTTTAAGCTTAGTAAGTCCAGTTAATTCAGTTGTTCATCTTATAATAACAGCAGGCAGATGAAGCTGTGCAGCGGGGCACTGATCTGTCTTCAGACCAGATGATTCAGAGAACCAGAGACCCCAGACCGGCCCCCCAGGACATGGTCTCAGTATCAGGGATGAGCGAGTCCATCTGAGAGCCTCTGCTGCAGCCTGGCGTCTGTACCTAATGAAATGTCCTTCCGAGCTCTGTTTCCCAGCCCTACCTGTTACCCCACTGTACCTAATGTAATGACCCCTGCCCTCCGTCTCCATGGTAACCGCCCGTGTGTTCACTGCGCTACAAACAAACAAACAAACAAACAAACAAACAGTCTCTAAACTTTGAGCTCTCCGCTCCGGCACGCGCCTCTAAGTTTCCAATCAGCTGTCAGTCAAAGTCGTGACCGATAATCACCTTTACCTGCCGAGCGTCAGTGCGCGTGCAGCTCCATGTCCGAGCCTGAAACAAGACGAAGAGGAAGAGGAGGAGGAGGAGGGCGCGCGGAGGTTTTCAAAGCAGCGGAGAGGAGCGGGGGACAGGTCAGGCTGCGCATGCGCGCTGACAACATTTCATACTCCTCCGTGTGGCTCGTGCTGTTCTGTTCCCTGAGTGACGTCACGCTGACGCTCTCAGACACTGTTTAACATATGTGCGCGTGCGCGCGGGGAGGGAGGGGGCAATATTCAATTACCTAGATGACACGCGCACGCACGTGAGGATTCAAAGCACTCTGATTAGTTTCAACGTTTTTATGGCCGTCGGCTCTGATTGGCTATTGATCATCTGTCAGATACTTCGTGATGCGTTCACGTGCGTCTCCATGATGTCAAACTGAGCACTAACAGATGTTGGTCTGAGAGGAGGGAGGGCAAAATCAGGCGGTGTGGCGACCTCTGGTGGCGGGAAAGGAGGTGGGCATCCATGTGTTTAAAGTGTCAGTGAAGGCATCATTATGTTTAAGTGTCAGTGAAGGCATCATCATCATGTTTAAGTGTCAGTGAAGGCATCATTATGTTTAAGTGTCAGTGAAGGCATCATCAATGTGTTTACATGTCAGTGAAGGCATCATTATGTTTAAGTGTCAGTGAAGGCATCATTATGTTTAAGTGTCAGTGAAGGCATCATCAATGTGTTTACATGTCAGTGAAGGCATCATCATGTTTAAAGTGATATTCCGGGATGGAACAAGTTGGGTCCTATCACAAGGTTTAGAGCAGAAATGACCCCTACAGCAGTGTTTCTGTGCAGCAGAAGCCCATGTCGCTGGGAGCACCCCCTTCCTTCCTCCCCGTGCTGATTTCTATGCACTCACACGGGGCCATATTTTCCTTGATCAAAAACACAACTAAACGGACTCCCACCGAAAAAATCTGATATCGGTCTGCACTCACGCTTTATTTAGAGAATTTTCAGCGCGTTACTTTCACACAAAAACACCGCTAAATAAGGATCTAGCTCTCGTAGCGCCGTGAAACGGCCAACGCGGAAGAGACTCAGCTGTGGCTGCAGAGCCAGAGCTGCAGCGGAGGCTCTGCAGCAGATGCCGTAGGGGTAGGGGTAATTTCTGCTCTAAACCTTGTGATAGGACCCAACTTGTTCCATCCCGGAATATCACTTTAAGTGTCATTGAAGGCATCATCAATGTGTAAAAAGTGTCAGTGAAGGCATCATCATGTTTAAGTGTCAGTGAAGGCATCATTATCATGTTTAAGTGTCAGTGAAGGCATCATCATGTCTAAAGGTGTAGTCAGCGATGTGGGAGAAAACGAGTGGAGAGGTTGTTGATAAACGGATTTAGACCCGCCTGGCTCCACCCCCGAAAGCTGATGGACTTGCATCGTCATGGAAACGGCCGTAGAAACTGCGTAGCTGACCAATGTAGCTAAGGTAACCCTGACTCGTCAGACAACTCGACTGTCATTATTGATAACATCACAACAACAGAACATTCTGTCAGATCAGACAATAAGATGAATGCCCGACGGCTGTTACTGTTATGTGAAGCACCACAAAGCTAATGTTGCTAACCTATCCAGCAGACAGACGGCGACATACGCATCCGTTTTCAGGTCTTTAAATTGGCGGGGTTCCCTCCACCGTCGGAAAGCAACACCAATGTTGACCCTGGTCTTTGCTCTTTCATGGTCATAGCCCTTCTTTTTCACTTTTCACTCCTCTGACCTTTTTCTTTTGAACTGTTTTTCATCATTGCTACTGCACCTATTGTATCTCTCTCTAACGCTAACTGTGCACGCTACGCAACCTACGACTCCCCCTCCCCCCTCTGTCTGATCTGTGCATGAGTATGATCGCCCCCTGGATGTTGGGGGGGTGTACCCTGTTTTGGTGGCTCGGCCCGAGTCACAGTATTTACCTGCTGAAATTCAGAGCCAAGGCTGTGTATTGAAACCAGACTTTTTTTTCAACATGCTGTCAGTGGGGACATCTTGTGGATGGAGAGGAGAAATACGGTGATTTTGACAAATAGTGCATTAGATTAGAAGATTAGAAGATCGCTGACTACACCTTTAAGTGTCAGTGAAGGCATCATCAGATTAAACATCATCTTAGAGTCATTGAAGTACATGGCTGAACAATGAGGACTGACTTACACTCTCAGTGTGTGTGTGTGTGTGTGTGTGTGTTCCTCTGGACGAGCAAGCACACACACGCCCGCATGCACACACACGCCCGCACACACACACACGCCCGCACACACACACACACACACACTCTGGACCCTGTTAGTGTTTAACAGGAAACACCCGCTGGACAGGAAGTCACTGAGTAAGTCCAACACACCGGTGCCCCTCTGGACCTCTTCCTGGAAATGATCACCCCCACGCACACACACACACACACACACGCACACCCTCACACACACACACACACACACTCCCACTCTCCTGTTAATGAAGTGCTCTCCTGTCTGACCGTAAGTGTTGCTCTTGAATGCAGCACGCTGTGGGAGGTCACAGACAGACTCAGCTCGTGTCAGACCGTCGGCCTCTGATCGGGTCGAGCGGCCGTCTCTTCGTTATAGCGTTGGGTCTGTGCAGGTCGTGTTTTCAGTGAGAACAGAGAAACATTAAAGCTGTGAGCAGCGTTGGCCGGTCCTCGCTGTCGCAGCTCCCTCAGGCTCGTTTGACCTCCATTTTGAGGGTTTCATCTCTTTAAACTGCTCTAAGTTCGACTGTTGTGTGTTTCTGCTGCTCTGTCAGGAGCCTCAGTCTTTATAATGGCTGTGTTACACATTCTGTTATTTCCTGCATGACCACCTGCACTCAGCTGTCAATCAGGGAGTGACATCATCACAACTGGCCTCGGCAGCAGAGCAACGATAACTCCAAAACATTTTTTCACAGTTGCCACAATTTTGACCAAATCTCTACAAACATTACACATTTTTATAGTTAATTTTGTCAGGAATCTAACAGTTTCATTTTAAAGCTTTAGCACCTTTGTTTTTGTCTGTAGAGGCCGAACTGTCACAGCTTGTCTGATTCTGAGTTTTCCTTTCCCGTTCATTTGAATGGGAGGAGCTGTGAGGTCTTGTTTGGAGTTCACTAACTTTGAGAGCTCGTCATTCGGAAACCGTTTGAGAAACAACAAAGTCCTTCATCTCTTTTGTTCATCAATGTCTCCTCTCTCATCTGTCCACGTTTCAAGCTGATACCATTTACGGTCTAGGAGGAGATCATTTTTCCGTAAGGCATATTTTTCCTTTAAAATTTTACTTTGAAGTGCAAATTGCCGGCTTCCTGTTTGAGATAGGTCAGGGGTGTCCGGATGTGATTTGTGGGTCTCGATGAGACGAACATTTTGGCGTTGGTTTGATCTCACTACAACATTCCTAGTGGCCTTTAGTGTTCCCAGGTGGCGCCAAAGAGCTCATTTTGGAATGTTGGGGGTTCATTTTTCCATTTTATAAATATCTTTGGCCGAGTCTGAGGTGCGTGCAAGTTTGGTGAGTTTTTGAGCATCTTTAAAAAGAATTAAACGATACAGGAACCACAGGGTCCTTTCCCTTTGGGCGAGGACCCTAATAACAGCAGCTTCTCCTGTCACGTCTGAATAAAGAAAAGGAAGAAGTCATTTAAGAGACGAAGAAGAAGAAACATCGCTGTGACATTGAAATCAAAACACGTGTTATAATCTCCGGTTGGTGGTGTAGAGGAGGACGTGTGGGGCAAACCTCTGAACATTTTTGTTTGGTTACGTCATTCTTTAGTTTATTTTCAGCGGAACTTCCTGTTTAATTAACGTCATGCTGAACCTGCGCAAGAATGAGAAAACAAGCCCTGAAACGTCAGGCACAACACCAGACTACGCTTCTCAGGAAGCTAGCCACAAGGCGTCATGGGCCCCCCCACACATCATCGAAGTGGAAAAACACGACTGCAGCGCTCACCGCCTCTTTAAACGCCTTTGCCCAGTTAATGTAGCGCCTGAATCCAGAGTCACCACCGCGGCTAAACGCACTCCTACAGTTTCTGAGACAGAAACGACGCTCAACCCACGCGGACAACGCCACTAGCCATCCAAGCTAACCTGGATGGCGGGGCAGCGCTTGTTCTTCCAGAACCTTACACAGCCTGAGAGATCATGTCAGATTTATTTAAGGAACCAAAGCTTTTTGGGCTGTCGCCCCGTTGGCCTGGAAAATAACTGAAAAAGGCTGTTTAGAGAGTTGAAACATTTTTCAGTGAAACAAATTAATCTTTTCAGAACTGAAAAGAAGGGAAGGGTGGATCAGGAGATCGATAGGCGGATCGGTACAGCGTCGGCAGTGATGCGGGCTCTGCACCGGTCTGTCGTGGTAAAAAGGGAGCTGAGCCGAAAGGCGAAGCTCTCAATTTACCCGCCGATCTTCACCCCTATCCTCATTTATGGTCACCAGCTGTGGGTCGTGACCAAGAAAACAAGATCGCAAGTACAAGCAGCTGAAATGAGTTTCCTTCGCAGGGTGGCTGGGCTCTCCCTTAGAGATAGGGTGAGATGTTCGGTCATTCAGGAGGAGCTCGGAGTAGAGCCACTGCTCCTATGAGAGGAGCCAGATGAGGTGGCTCGGGCATCTGGTCAGGATGCCTCCTGGACGCCTCCCTGGTGAGGTGTTCCGGGCACGTCCCAGGGGAAGACCTGGCGGCCTCGGGGAAGACCCAGGACACGCCGGAGAGACTATTTCTCTCGGCTGGCCTGGGAACGCCTCAGGATCCCCCGGGAAGAGCTGGACGAGGTGGCCGGGGAGAGGGAAGTCTGGGCTTCTTCTCAGGCTGCTGCCTCCACAACCCGACCACGGACAAGCGGGAGAAGACGGTACAGTAAAACTGATGATAAGAAGATTTTAAATTATTTATTTAAACAAAATACTTATTAAAAAGTTAACAAAAATATTTAAAGTCTGACAAAGAGAAACATAAAGTTTAATAAAGAAGATTTTGATTTGTAGATTCAGATTTAAGTGAGAATCCAAAAATTCAGCTAAAAAAACTGAGACAGAGAAATAGACTGACAGTCAGTCCTTCAGTCTATCTGTTAGTCTCTGAAATGTGAGGCTGTGCCACCCTTGACGTTCCGGTCTGCAGGTCTACACACAGTATCTGGTCTGGGTCTTAGTCCTGGTCCAGCTCTGCCTCAGTTCGTACAGGGAGTCCGTCAGACCGTCCTGCCCTCTGATTGGTCCCTTGCTCGTCCAGGTGCACCTTCATGTGAACGTCTCTGGAGCGTTTCTCCTGGTACCTTTTCCCACACTGGGGGCAGTGGTAGGGTTTCTCCCCGCTGTGGGTCAGCAGCTGTTTCTTCAGGTCGTTCTTGGTGACGAAGGCTTTGGTGCAGCGGCCGCAGCCGAAGGCGCGCTCCTCCCTGTGGAAGCGCAGGTGTGTCTGCAGGTATCCTTTGGTACTGAAACTCTTCCCGCAGAGAGAGCAGCCAAAGGGTTTCTCCCCGCTGTGCGCCAGCATGTGGGCGTTGAGCCCCCCCGCCTGCCTGAAGGCTTTCCCGCAGACCAGACACTGGAACGGTTTCTCCCCGGTGTGGATCCTCTGGTGCACCTGCAGCACCTGCTTGCGACAGCAAAAATAAAACAAACAATAAAAAACAATAATAAAACAAACAGTAAAACAAACACATAAACATAAACAAACAAAAATAAAACAAACAACAAACAAAAATCAACAAAACAAACAAACAAAAAGAAAAAAAAAAATTTTAGGAAAGGATCCAACATTTAAACAAACAATAACACAAACATAAATAACAAGCACACAGAAATAAAACAAACAATAAAACATACACACAAATGTAAATCAAAATATAAATCAAACAATAAACAAAAAAACCAAAACAAAACAATATAACAAACAAACAAGTAAACAAGAGAACAAAAATAAATCAAACAATAAAACAAACAAACAATATAACAACCAATCAAACTAACAACAAAACAAACAAAAAACAAAATTTAATCAAATGATAAAACAAATAAAAATAAAACAAAGAAACAAAATAAAAACAAGCAAACAAAAATACAACAAACAAAAATAAAAAACAAAACAAACAATAAAACAAAAACAATAAAAAGAAACAAAAATAAAACAAGCAAACAAAAATAAAACAAAGAAACCCCAAAAGAAACAAAAATAAATCGAATTACAAATCAAACAATAAAACAAACAAAAATAAAAACAAAAAAACAAAACAAACAGTAAAACAAAACAGACAAAAAGACACGAAAAATAAAGACTGAACAAAAATAAACAAGCAAACAGAAACAAAATAAACAACAATGAAACAAACAAACAAAAGTAACCAAAAACAATATTGATAGCTAGAATACCAACGGGACTCTGAAGGCATCATCTTATAAGCATTTAACCAACAGGACCCTGAAGGCATCATCTTATAATCATTTAACCAACAGGACCCTGAAGGCATCATCTTATAATCATTTAACCAACAGGACCCTGAAGGCATCACCTCATAATCCTTATATCAACAGGACCCTGAAGGCATCACCTCAGAGAATGAGTTGAATTGTTCTCTTATGGGCTGGTCCCTGAATGCACCACAGTGTTTTAAACTGGATTAGCTTGTTAGCTCCTCTCGCTCAGGTGACCTCAGGTAGCTCGGCGGCCTCACCTGTCCGTGTCAGCCGGACCCTCGGGCTCAGCAGCGCCCCCGTCAGGCTCTCCTGGTGCTGCTCCACCCCCCTCTGCAGCAGCTCCACGATCCTCCCCCACGCCGCAGTGAGGCGCTCCTGCAGCAGAGGCCGCAGCTCCGCCAACAGGCGGCCCCAGGAGGTCCACGGGCCGCCGCTTCGCGGCTCCATCAGTCCATCAGCCCAAGGATCTGCTCCGCGGCCTTGCTTCTTCTTCTGTGGTGGATATATCAGTGTCTGCAGGTGAAGGGGTCCTCCTGGTCCTGGTCCGGGTCCACGTGGGTCAGCAGGTCTGAACGGGCTCCACGATCAGCTGATGTGTGTGGGGTGATCCGGGTCAGGACTCACAGTGAGGAGGCTGCAGAGCTGCAGTGCACCCCCTGCTGGACGGGAGGGTCTCAGAGACACCGCTGGCGGACGGACAGGTTACCTGAGCACCTGTATGACCTTTAACCTTTATGACCTTTAACCTTTGTCCACCTTCATTAAACCTCGACAGGAACAGGATTGTAAACCCTCCAGACTGAAATGTGATGAATAATAAAGTAAAAGAAGAATCCTTCTAAATAATTCTCAGATTTGATTCGTTTTTTTATGATTCAATAAAAACAAAGTGCTGTTTGGTTTACTTTGCTCTCCTCGTTGATTTCTCCTCTTACTGAATCACATTTTCTCTTTTTACTTTGAACACATATGTTTGGCTTCACAGACTTCCCATCGAAAGTTTTACATCATAAATCTTTTTCATGTCCCTCTGAGGTAATAATAAAACCTTTGATTTTTCTGAATTATATTCTGAATGACTGTCTCTGTTTTGTCTTCATAAAGTTTATAATTTAAAAGTAAAAAGCTGTCAAATTTAGTAACTCTGACGTGTTCACAGATAAAAACATTCACACATTAAAAAACAACAACACAATATTAAAAACAATAAAACTTAAAAATCACTAAACCTCCACAGTGAATGAAGCTGTTTCTGATTCAGTCACTGTGTAAAAATGTCTCTTTTATTCTTTTCAAAGATCATTATGCAGATTTATGCTGTAAACTTTACTGCAGACGCTGTTTTCTGTCTGGATTAGGGCTGAACAATTAATTACAAATTAGATTAAATCACAATATGGCTTGTTGCAATTTTCAAATCGCAGAAGGTTCAATATTTTTAGCCCAAAATGTGTTGAACATTTTGGCATTGTGATGTAGTTTTTTGCAATTTCATGCCTATTTTTTATTTTTACCTCTATTCATACACTTTTTTCCCACTCTTGGACCATTTTTACCTTTTTTAACCCATTTTTACAACTTTATGCCTATTTTGCCCCCATTCATCTTTATTTGGCCACTGTCAGAACCATTTTGGGAATTTTTACATGGTTTCTGAAATTTAGTTTTAAATTTAATTCCCAATTTTGCTGCCATGATCAATTTTCCTAAGCCACTTTTGGATTTTTTTTTCAATTTCATACCTATTTTGCTTCAGTTCTTCACTTTTTCTCAAATCTTTTATCCTTAGATTAATTTAATGTCATATTGGTTTAACTATAAAAAGATCTACTGCTTATGTTTGTTTAAGAATACATAAGATGAGGAACATTAAAACAATCGCAGAGTAGATCACAATATTGGGGAAAAAATCACATCAACATTATTTTCTCAAATCGTTCAGCCCTAGTCTGGATCAGTTTATCTGTGATCTACCTCATGGTCTGTTTAAGAAAGCTGTGAACTCAGGTGGTCATGAAACACATTAAACCAGCCCAGAGGGGCTTTGTTAAGCCTGGCTTTAGTTAACCTGATGTCTCCTCCTCGTTCTGAAACTCGTCTTTATTTTAGTTGGTAATGAAGTTTAGAGCCGTGTCACCTGTTCCTGTCAACATTCCTCCATGTTTATATTTTTTTACTTTGATTACTGTCGTATTTCTGCTGCCATAATCTATCAGACTCAGAATTATCAGGTTAATGATGGAGATAATTCTGAGTCCGATAAAGAAGGAAGAACGATGACCCCACAGCAGCTGCTCCTGTTTCTGTGAATCTGGATCATCTGAAAGTGTTTAAGCTCTTCAGAGCGGCACGGTCACAGACTTCATGATCCACAGACGAGCTGGCACGTCCCACAGGCCGCTGCAGGAATCAGGATTACTCTTTTATTTTTATAAACACGCCGACCTGAGACAGAAACACGATTTAAAAACACAAACACCTCAAACAAAGTCAAAGGAGATCCAGCTGCTGTCATGGACATAGCTGTACCTAATGAAGTGGCCAGTGTTGGCTCGTTAGATCAAACGAAGCTCAGCTCTGACCTTAAAGATGTTTGAATGTTTATTGTGTAGCACCAGAGAACAGAAACAGACAGACATTTAAACCACACTGGACTGGCCCCGCCCACTCTGACCAGCCTGGACTGGGGTCGGCTCTAAGCCCCGCCCCCTCCCTACAGCTGCATGAGCCCCGTGTAGAACGAGTCGACCCTGGGCAGCTCCGGGCTCCTGTCACGCGGCGGCGGCGGCGTGCAGTGGGCCTTCAGGTGTCCGTTGAGCGAGCGTTTGGCCTGGAAGCTCTTCCCGCACACGGAGCAGCCGTACGGTTTCTCCCCCGTGTGGATCAGGATGTGTCTCTTCAGGTCCACGTCCTGCATGAAGCCCTTCCCGCACACCTGGCACAGGTAGCGGCGCTCCTTGTTGTGGAAGCGCATGTGCGTGTCCAGCGTGTTCTTCTGCGTGAAGCCTTTGCCGCAGAGGCCGCAGGAGAAGGCGCGCTCGCCCGTGTGGATCTTAAGGTGCATCTTCAGGTTCCCCGCCTGGTTGAAGCTCTTCCCGCAGAAGCTGCAGCCGAACGGTTTCTCCCCCGTGTGGATGCGGATGTGCAGCTCCAGCGCCGAGTTGGCGGGAAAGTTCTTCCCGCAGATGTCACAGGTGTGGCTGAAGTCGCGGTGCGTGTGCAGGTGGGCGGCGAGGCTGGCGGCGGACTCGTAAAAGTGTCCGCACAGGCCGCAGCAGCGCAGGTCGGCGTCCTGCAGGTGAGTCTCCACGTGCGTGACCAGGAGGCTCCGCCTCTGGAACGTCTCCTCACACACTCTGCAGCGGTGCTTCTTCGGTGGGCTCCGTTTGTCCTTCTCGTGCTTGGACATGTGGCGCTGCAGGCCACGCCCCTTCCTGAAGGTCTCGCCGCAGACCACGCAGGTGTGCTCCCGCCGCTCCTCGCGGTGCTCCTGCAGGTGGTGGCGCTCCAGAGACGACAGGTGGCAGAAGCCGCGGCCGCACTCGGAGCAGCTGAAGCGTTTCTCGACAGCGTGCACGTTAAGGTGCGACGACAGGTTTCCTCTCTGACTGAACTTTTTCCCGCACACGTCCCAGCTGTACGGTTTCTCCCCCGTGTGCATGCGCACGTGCAGCTCCTGCGCCAGGATGGACTGGAATGTCTTCCCGCAGAACGAGCAGGTCTTACTCTGCTCCTGGTGCATCTGCAGGTGAGCCGGCAGGTCGGAGGCGGAGTCCAAACGCACGCCGCAGAAGCCACAGCGCCCCCCAGGGTCCTGGGCGCACACCTGCAGGACGTGCTTGAGCAGGTAACCTTTGCCCTGCAGCGTCTTCCCGCACACCTGGCAGTCGTACGTCTGGGAGGGGCCCGAACGCCTCCGCTGCGTCTTGGCGGCGACCTTGGGTTTGTTGGCGGCGAGCCGAGGCCGGCCCCTCCCCCTCTTCTGCCTCACGGGGAGGGCCCGTCTCGTCCAATCACTGTCCTGATCCTCCTCACCGCTTGCAGAGGACGGCTGATGGAAGGAGGGGGAGGAGGCAGGGCCAGGTTCCCCCTCAGGCTCTGATTGGTCGAAGTCTGCAGACTCCAACGGCTCCAGGTGGTTCTGGACGAGCGAGTCTGAGGAGGAAGAGAGGAGCAGGTCGTGACCTTCAAATATGACCTAATATTCTGGCCAGGGAGTCAGCTGACATAAACAAACAAACAAACAAACAAACAAACAAAAAAACAAACAAACAAACAAAAAAACCCGTCTGTTAAACGTCTTCATCAGAATTGAAAACAAAACTCCTGAAGCTCCTCTGAAGTCTTCGATCGCAAACATCACCCTCACATGATCGCTGTAACGTGATTGGCTCACATGATCGCTGTAACGTGATTGGCTCACATGATCGCTGTAACGTGATTGGCTCACATGATCGCTGTAACGTGATTGGCTCACATGATCGCTGTAATGTGATTGGCTCACATCATTGCTGTAACGTGATTGGCTCACATCATTGCTGTAATGTGATTGGCTCACATGATCGGTGTAACGTAATTGGCTCACATCATTGCTGTAACGTGATTGGCTCACATGATCGCTGTAATGTGATTGGCTCACATCATTGCTGTAACGTGATTGGCTCACATGATCGCTGTAATGTGATTGGCTCACATCATTGCTGTAATGTGATTGGCTCACATCATTGCTGTAATGTGATTGGCTCACATGATCGGTGTAACGTAATTGGCTCACATGATCGCTGTAACGTGATTGGCTCACATCATTGCTGTAATGTGATTGGCTCACATCATTGCTGTAACTTGATTGGCTCACATGATCGCTGTAACGTGATTGGCTCACATCATTGCTGTAACGTGATTGGCTCACATCATTGCTGTAACGTGATTGGCTCACATCATTGCTGTAACGTGATTGGCTCACATGATCGCTGTAATGTGATTGGCTCACATGATCGGTGTAACGTAATTGGCTCACATCATTGCTGTAATGTGATTGGCTCACATGATCGCTGTAATGTGATTGGCTCACATCATTGCTGTAACGTGATTGGCTCACATGATCGCTGTAATGTGATCGGCTCACATGATCGGTGTAACGTGATTGGCTCACATCATTGCTGTAATGTGATTGGCTCACAACATTGCTGTAACGTGATTGGCTCACATCAATGCTGTAACGTGATTGGCTCACATGATCGGTGTAACGTAATTGGCTCACATCAATGCTGTAACGTGATTGGCTCACATCATCGCTGTAACGTGATTGGCTCAAAAAACGACTTGATGTGTTAAAAGTCTCCTTTTGATTTTAATCTGATTCACATTTTTCCTCACATCAAGATAAAGTTCAATAAAATACAAAAAAACATTTGAACATTCGTCCTAAAGGTGCAGTGTGTAGAAATCTGCGTTTTAGCTCCATCTAGTGTTCAGATGTGTGAATGAGCCGTCTGTTTCTAAAACATGATAAGAGCCGTGAACAGGGCAGCATTTACAACAGTTACCAGGTGAGGGTTTTTATTCATATCTGCAACTGTTATTTTATAGATTATAGGTCAGTTAAGATGATGATTATAGGTTTGTAAACTTTTGTAGACCCAAATTCATAAATTGCAGTTAACTCTTTTTGTCCCTTAAACCCACCCGTAGACAACATGGTGGATCGTTATGTCAGCCTCCACAGAGGGGAGACTCACGGTACAGAGATATAAAAAGATTTTTATAACTAAATAAAAAGAAAAACAAAGTTTGATGGGGATGATTGTTCACCTGTTTTAACGGACTAAACATACAAACAGAAACATTCAATCCTGTATTCACCGTTGCTTCAGCTTTAATTAACAATAAAGAATTTTAATATTTCTGATACAGAAACAGCAGCTGACACGTCCCAACGTGTCTGAGCTCAACTGTCAATCAAAGCAGGAAGTGACGGCCATATTTGGATCTCTCCAAACATCAGAGGTGCAGTGGACCCGCGCCCTCACGGCCTTATTTGGTATCATGCCACAGGTGGACTTCTAAAACCTCTGCAGGCCCAAACGGACTCTGAGTCAGAGCTGTGCCGTCGTTTCCTGTTAAATCACCGTGAAGAACAACTTTTACCAAAGTCTGAGCTTTGTTTACATTTCTCTGATGTTGGGGTGGGGGGGGTAGAATCTGTTCAGGTGACCCGTCCTTCCAATCTCTGGGAGTCTCATCCATCCCCGCTGCGCTGCTGCACCACTGCGCTGCTGCACCGCTGCGCTCCAGTTGAAGTCAGAAGCTGGGGTTTCTGAGTTCTGAGTAGTAAACTGCTCCTGAACGCCCCTGAGGTCTGAGTGTCCTCCTGTGAACTCTGGAATCTAAACCACACCTGAGCTGATGATCAAAGATGGCCGACAGTCAAAGATGGCCGCCCCGGTGTGAACAGTTCTTCAGCCGCTGTGACTTCCTGTTTATCTGCTCTGACTCGGCCGTATACTCAGGACTGTTTGACTGTTTCTATAGAAATGCTGCCTCGGTGATGTTTACATTCTTCATCTGATAAACTACAACACAGGGCATGCTAACAGCGGCTAACATTAGCCTGATAGATCAGCATGTTTTTTCAGACTTTGTAACATTGATAACTCAGAGATGATGTCACTTCCTGTCCAGAGTTCAGAGGTTAGTGGCCGCAGCAGGAGGCGGAGTTTAGGATCTATTTAGAGTTCTTTTGTTTAGAATTTAGTTTAGTGATTAGATTTTTACTATTTTAAATCATTTAATTTGGATTTAATTATGATTACATTTTTGTTAGTATTCCAGTAGTTTATCATTTCTTTAGTTTGGGTGTTTTGTTTATTATTTGTTTAATTTGTGCACGGTAGGGAACACTATAGGTTATATAGGTAGGTGCACGGTAGGGAAACACTATAGGTTATATAGGTAGGTGCACGGTAGGGAAACACTATAGGTTATATAGGTAGGTGCACGGTAGGGAAACACTATAGGTTATATAGGTAGGTGCACGGTAGGGAAACACTATAGGTTATATAGGTAGGTGCACGGTAGGGAAACACTATAGGTTATATAGGTAGGTGCACAGTAGGGACCAGCATGCACCTGGGTGGGCAAATGTTTTTTTACCAGAGCGGGAGAGGCACAGGGATTTTCCTTTGTTTCCTTTGTTCTGTGTTTGCTTGATTTCTGGCTAAATAAACCACGTTTTTGTTTAAATTGGACTTTAGTTTGGACCTTATGTTTTTCCCATCCGTGTTCACCACAGCCCACGGTGCAAGAGCGGCCTTCTGAGCTTTTTATTAAAGAGATCGTTTGAAACTTGTCGGTGTTTTTTTTTTTGTGGACAAACGGCCACTACACACTGTTTAGCGTGACACCGGTATGAGGGGCGGAGTCTACGAGGTCGTAATACCATAAAATACCAAATAAAAGCCGGGGTGTTTTTTTATTACAATCACTGAGCAGACCGGACGTTTAATTCCTTTTGCACAAAAATCTTGAAAAAAATGAAAAAACATGTTAATGTAATCACATTATTTATTTACAGCAGAATGATTAACACCTGTTCATTTTCAAGGGAAGATTACTGTACCGTAGTTACACTCTGGTCTTTATCTTTCAACACCACACTCTCTAAACACTCTTCATACTGGTAAGGAGCGACAGCAGTTAAGTTAAGGTTTTACTCCTTTTTTTTCCGCTGCACCGGGGCCATGGCGATCAGCAGCAGCGAACCGCTAACTGACATGACCGGCCTCCTGACGTTAGCTAAAGGCAACAAACACACACCGGCAGTGGCAACGTCTTCTTCTTTGGATTTGTGAAGCCCTAGTCTGTAAGATTCTGGTGTTTTGCGCTCTGGTGCCCTCTGTGGTCGTTGAGTGTAACAGCACTGTCCTGAAACAGAGCGCCGTACACCAACCTACATTTGCTGACATACAGAGGGAGGAGAAGCTGACAGGATGTCCAGAGAGACATTAAACCATGTGGACTGTTAAGGTTCAGTCTGATCATGTTTCTGCTCAGCTGTGCGCTCAGCGTTAGCATGTTTGACCGTAGCTGTGCAGAATAAACTACGCTGGGCCTTTATTTGGTATTTTATGGTATTTGAGCTTTGAGTCTGTCTGGGTCTTTTATTAAAGAGATCCAACATGTCCGACTGTCTGCAGACCTGCTGGAGCAGAGTCTGGATCTCTGAGCTGCTGTTAAAGAGGGACGCTGGTTCAACAGGTGAGACAGAGAGTGTTCACACTGCAGAGCAGGATCAGAGCCGGGACTTCCCCCCCGAGCAGCAGAGGAAAGAAAAACAGAGAGCTGAAGATCAGGACCAAAGACCCCAAAACTCAGTCTGGACTAAGTCTAAAGGGGGGAGAGGCTGATTCACCTGCAGCCGAGAGGTGGGAAACAAGAGTCTCACCTGAGTTCTCACCTGTCCCGGTCTCAGTCTCAGTCTCTCTGGTCCCGGTCTCAGTCCCGGTCCCGGCCCTGGTCTCAGTACCGGTCCCGGTCTCCGTCCCGGTCTCTCTGGTCCCAGTCTCCGTCCCGGTCCCCGTGCTCGGCCCTGCTCGGTGCAGTCGGACCTGGGGCTTCAGCAGAGCATCCAGCAGCCTCCTCTGGCGGCAGATTTCCCGCTCCGCCCGCTGCACGCGCTCCTCGTACCCCCTCACGGTGTCCTCGAGCAGCCCGACGACCTCCTCCGCGGCCGCCGTGAGCCGCTCGGTGAGCAGCGCCCTGAGCTCCGGGAGCTCCGCGGCTTCTTCTCCTCTCTGCAGCCGCAGCAGGAAGGACTCCGCGGCGCAGACCATCCGCTCCAGGACCGACAGGCGCAGCAGCTGCAGGCCGCACATGCTGCGGGGCGCACAGGGACAGGAGGACAGACAGGAGGACAGACAGGAGGACAGACAGGAGGACAGACAGGAGGTTCCGCGTCCAGGAGGCTGCTGCTGCTGTGGAGGCAGACAGCGCGCCCTGCTGGACAGGAGGAGGAACTACTGCGACTTCATTCAGAAGCTCCAAACCAGAGATCTGCAAACTTCCAATCAAATCAGCCACAACCATCTGTCACAACATCATCACCATCTCTACTTCTTCTTCTTCTTCTTCTTCTTCTTCTTCTTCTTCTCCTTCTTCTTCTTCTCCTTCTTCTTCTTCTTCTTCTTCTTCTTCTTCTCCTTCTTCTTCTTCTTCTTCTTCTTCTTCTTCTTCTTCTTCTTCTTCTCCTTCTTCTTCTTCTTCTTGACGGCTTCTTGAATCTGATTTATTGTGTTTATTTCTATTTGCTCCTTCTTCTTCTTCTTCTTCTTCTTCTTCTCCATATTTTAGAGGTAATAAGACACTTAAGCCCAGGCTGCTCCCACTGCACCAGTGGAGTGTAAACGGGCATGAAAAGTTGTGAATGTGTGAGGAGAACTCACATAAAAATGTTAAAATATCTTAACAGAATTAACACACACAGCAGGCTTCTGAGTTCATAAAACAAGTAAATATAAAATAAAAAAGCAAAGATATAATGAACTACATACATACTTCATCCAGTCTGTAGATGACCTTAACACAGAGCCTCAACAATTACAATAACAGCACACAAACATTTTGATATTGTCCATTCTTCTTCTCCTTCTTCTTCTTGTTCTTCTTCTTCTTCTTCTTCAGCCCAGGTGACAACAGGAATGGCATATTTAAGACTTACTTCTTCTTCTTCTTCTTCTTCTTCTATCTATATTTGTACTACATTCTTTAATAATGCATCAGGCCTAATTGTTTTGCTTCTCCTTCTTCTTCTTCTCCTTCTTCTTCTTCTTTTGATTTATGAAACACACTTAAAGTGTCATTTGAGTTGCCTGATTGAGCTTAGAATTTTCTGCTTCTTCTCTTCTTCCTTCTTCTTCTTCTTTTCTTCTTCTTACAAATCTTCACTTCTTAGTGTATTCATTTGATTAGTCCTGCACTACAATTCTATAATATCCTAGAATTCAAATTCTTTATTTGGGTACTTTAAGCAGATATGAGATGAAAATGAGATTAATTAGATTAATTAATTATAAATCTGGTAATTATTTAGATTATTTTTTTAATCATCTGATAGCACTAATAAAAATGCAATTAAACAACTCAAAAACAAAAAGATACTTTTGGAACTGATGCTTCATTTTTGAAGAAGTATAGCACCATCTCGATAAGACCTACTCCGTATGATTACAGAGGGGAAACTTCCACAAAGCTTTAAAATGGCTTTTATCACCCCAGTTCATAAATCAGGTGCATTAACAGATGCCATAGACCAATAAAAATACAGCCAGTAATGTCAGAAGTATTTAGAAAGGTGATCGCTGATCAATGATCCATCTTAAAAAGAATCAGTTTTATCATCCAAAACATTTTTAAACTGAGATGGCACAGTGTCACTTTACTGAGAGAATAAAATAATCACTTGACAGTGGAAACGTGTTTCTGAACCTGAAGAAGACTCCGACAGTTAGTCATGAAATAGGCCGCCTACTTATGAACTACGACATCAGTTTAATCTTCTCTGTTTTGTCCTGGCTCATGTCCGGAGCTGAGCAGAGCTCTGAAGTCTGTTAAAGATGTTTAAAGCTCCTCTGGACGGGGAAGAATATCAAATAAAGAAGAATCATGTGGGGGCAGCATTACGGCTCCCCGCGAACAGCCTACCGGAAGTAGAAGAAGAAGCCTCCCGGCGTTGCTAGGATACGACAAACTAACGGACGAGAGGGACACCGGTGAAGTCTGAGTAGGTTACCTAAAACACGTTTACACCGCATTAATGCGTGATTTAACCCGAATGTAGCGGCGTTTGATCCGCCTTTGATCCGTTTTAACCGTGTTTAATCCGGATTAACCCTGTTTAATCTTCGTTTTGTTTAGAGTGAGCTGCATTACCGTGTTCAGTCGGTGTTTAATTTACATTGAACCAGGTTTAATCCAGATTTACTGTTCTTAATCCATGTTTTATATAGATTGAAATAGGTTTAATCCACATTTACCATGTTCAATCGGTGTTTTATATAGATTGAACAGGTTTGATCCAGATTATCCATCTTTGATTCTTGTTTTATATTGATTTAACCATGTTTTCACCAGATTAAACTCATGATTTATAAAGACTGAACAACATTTGATTTCATCTACCGTGTTTAATCTGTGTTTCATAGATATTGAACCAGCTTAGATCCAGATTAACCGTTTTTAATCGGTCCTCACCGTGTTCCGGTCCTGTGATGGAGGTGGTCCATGTTTACTCGAAGCTCCGCTCAGACTTCGGTCGGCAGGCTCTCTTCTTGGACCGGCCCGCTGAGCTCCTGGTGGACATTCCTCCAGACCCCAGCCTGGCTCTGAACTTCATCCAGAAGAACCCCAGAGACCAGGGCCTGCAGGCCTGCTGGGACATGTCCGAGCACCAGGTGAGCGTCGGCACAGACACCTGGACAAGCACCTGAGGGTCAGGGGTCAGGGGTCAGGGCAAAGGCCAGCGCTGGGCCCCTGTACTGGATACTTCCTGATTTAATCCAGGTTCAGATTTCCAGAATGTTCTCTGGCCCTCGGTAAAGGTGTGTCTCTCCAGGTGAACACGGAGCGCTTCGAGTCAGAGAGCTGCGGGATCAACCACGTGGAGGGGGGGTGGCCCAAAGACATCAACCCCCAGGAGGCGGAGCAGACCATCCGCTTCAGGAAGAAGGTGGAGAAGGACGAGGGCTTCGTCACCAGCGTGGTCCAGCTGGGACAGGTGAGGCCCAGGCAGGCGGAGCTCCGCCCCCTGACTGTGATGTCACAGGCTCTCATGGTGATGTCATCGTGTGTGCTCAGGTCATGGAGCACTGTATACGGCAGAACAACGCCATCGACATCTACCAGGAGTACTTCGAGGAGGAGGAGGAGGACGAGGAGAGCCAGGAGGCGCCATCCGCCAAAACCATCAACGTGTTCAGGTACACGGCACTTCCTGTGTGTCAGTGAGGTCACTTCCTGTGTTTATTTGCCTCTCAGTAAAGAGCCTGACCTCTTTCGGCTCCTCCTCCTCTCTCGCTCTGACTTCATTTTAAAATGTTACCTTTAAAAAACTGAATTTCCTTGAGGGATTAAATAAATTCTGTTTAATCTAAATCTATCAGATCTCTCTCTGGTGTCTCCGCGGTCACGCCCACCTGAAGACCGTCATAATGTTATTGACCGATCAGTTTCAACAACAACCTTTTCTCCTGATGAAACTACACAGTAACTAATAAAAACAAAAACTCAAACTAAACTAACTGACATTTTCATCAGCAAATAAAAACTCGACTAAAATGTCTGACAGACTTAATCCAATCAGACCTAATATGGTCATGTAGGAAGTAGAGACAAGTGATGAATCTATCCAATCACAGCTACTTTGGTTGTGTTAAAGGTTGGATGAGTTCAGAGGGACATCCAATCACAGCTGCCTTAGCTTGGTGGTGGTGGGATAAGTTGTGGAGCGATCCAATCAGAGCTGCTCTCTTTATGAATTGATATATTCATGTAGAGCAGGTTCACTGTTTGTTGTCAGTTCAAAAGGAACATAGGCCGCCACTTGAGGAGAGTCAGGGATCAACCTAATGGAGGGGGGGGTGGCCAGTAACATCCCAACCCCCAGGGAATGAAGTCTCGGTAAAGATGTTTAAAGAAGAAGTGGACGAGGGGATAGCCGTCACCAGCGTGGTCCAGCTGGGACAGGTGAGGCCCAGGCAGGCGGAGCTCCGCCCCCTGACTGTGATGTCACAGGCTCTCATGGTGATGTCATCGTGTGTGCTCAGGTCATGGAGCACTGTATCTCTGACAGAATTTCGCGCCATCGACATCTACCAGGAGTACTTGAGGAGGAGGGAGGAGGACGAGGAGAGCCAGGGCGCCATCCGCCAAAACCATCCGCGTGTTCAGGTACACGGCACTTCCTGTGTGTCAGTAGGTCACTTCCTGTGTTTATTTGCCTCTCAGTAAAGAGCCTGACCTCTTTACTCCTCCTCCTCTCTCGCTCTGACTTCATTTTATAAATGTTACCTTTAAAACTGAATTTCCTTGAGGATTTAAATAAATTCTGTTTAATCGGCTTAGTAATGTTATTGACCGATCAGTTTCAACAACAACCTTTTCTCCTGATGAAACTACACAGTAACTAATAAAAACAAAAACTCAAACTAAACTAACTGACACTTTCATCACCAAATAAAAACTAGACTAAAATGTCTGACAGACTTAATCCAATCAGACCTAATATGGTCATGTAGGAAGTAGAGACAAGTGATGAATCTATCCAATCACAGCTACTTTGGTTGTGTTAAAGGTTGGATGAGTTCAGAGGGACATCCAATCACAGCTGCCTTAGCTTGGTGGTGGTGGGATAAGTTGTGGAGCGATCCAATCAGAGCTGCTCTCTTTATGAATTGATATATTCATGTAGAGCAGGTTCACTGTTTGTTGTCAGTTCTGGTATTGTAACTGAGATGCTCTGCCAGGTAGCCTAAATAAAGGAGACTGCATTTCACACAAAGGAACATTTGTTTCTGTTCATTTAGACATTCAGACTTTACTAACATTCAATAAAGGCTTAGTAGATGTTAGGTAGGTAGGTATGTAGGTAGGTAGATAGACATTCAGACTTTACTAACATTCAATAAAGGCTTAGTAGATGTTTGATTTTATCACAGAGGAAAACAGGACTTCACAAATTCAAGAGAACATAAAAATGTCTTACCCTTTACACTTCAGATTTTAGTCGACTAAAACTAGACTTATATTTAAACAGTTTAGAGACTAAATTAAGACTAAAACTAAAAGAGGTTTTAGATAAAAGAATAAAACTTAATTAAAAAGTTGTCAACTTGAGGCTCTCCCGGACCCCAAACCTCCGTCCTGATTGGTCCAGCTGCAGTCTCAGGATGCCTGTGATGTCACTCAGTGTCCTCCGCTCTGATTGGTCATCCTCAGAGATCCTAACGAGCTCAGCAGGACGGTCACCGGACTCTCGTGGCACCCAGATGGTGGCAGGAAGTTGGCAGCGGCGTACTCCTGCCTGGAGTTCCAGAGGTCGTGCGGAGCGCTGAGCCTGGACTCGTTCATCTGGGACATCGGTGAGTACGGCGCTCTAAGCCCCGCCTCCCTTCACAGCCCTGTCCAATCAGACGGTCTGTTTCTGTCTCAGAGAACCCGACCCGGCCGGAGACGACCCTGAGGCCACCGTCCGCCCTCGTCTGCGTGGACTACAACCCCAAAGACCCCCACACCCTGATGGGCGGGGCCTATAACGGGCAGATAGGTGAGGGCGGGGACAGGTGGGCGCCATTCTGTAAGGACAACAGTCCTGAAGGTCAATCAGAGGTCACATTAACTACCTCTGGGTGCGTTTGTTTCAGTGTTCTGGGACACCCGCAGAGGAAGCTCACCTGTGGAGGTTTCCTCTGTGGAGACGAGTCACCGAGACCCCGCCCACAAAATCACCTGGATCCAATCAAAGACCGGGACTGACGCCTTCTCCGCCTCCACTGATGGGCAGGTGAGCAGAGAGGAGACCACAGAGCGGGCAAATATGTAGAAAGGCCACTTCATTAGGTACACCTAAGCATCTTAATGGCTGATCAGCCAATCACAGGGCAGCAGCTTAGTGCATTAAGGCATCTGGACAAGTTCAAGACGACCTGCTGGAAAAACTGAACAGAAGATTTAAGAGACTTTGAACGCAGCGTGATGATGGTCTGTCAGAAGCTGCTGATCTTCTCTGTTGTTTACACAGGATGGTCTGAAGAAGAGAAAATATCCATCGAGCCAAAAGCAGCAGGGTCCACTCCTGTCAGCGAAGAACACAAACTGGACCACAGCAGGGTCCACTCCTGTCAGCTAAGAACACAAACTGGACCACAGCAGGGTCCACTCCTGTCAGCTAAGAACACAAACTGGACCACAGCAGGGTCCACTCCTGTCAGCTAAGAACACAAACTGGACCACAGCAGGGTCCACTCCTGTCAGCTAAGAACAGAAGCAGCAGACCGTAAAGTGTCTCCTGGTCTGATGAGTCTGGATCTCTGCTCCACATTCAGAGTTTGGAGTGAACATCATGAACATGGATCCATCCTGCCTTGGATCAGCGGTTCAGGCTGCTGCTGGTGGTTCATGGTTCAAACCCCACAGCCTACCTGAGGACTGTTCTGACCATGTCCATCCCTTTAGGACCACAGTGGACCATCTTCTGATGGAGACTTCAGCAGCTCCATGTCTCAGAGCTCAGATCATCACACTGATTTATTCACAGTCACCAGATCTCAGTGCAGTAGAGCAGCTGTGGGATGTGCTGGAGCAGCAGACTCTCTGTGATGCTGTCATGGAGACATGAAGAACTCCGGAGCTCTGAAGCGAGGTGTACCTAATAAAGTGTCCGGTGCCTGTGCCTCGCTGTGATTGGCTGGTGTTTGATTTTGTCAAAGCTAACGAGGCTAACGAGGCTAACAGGTGCTCCACAGGCTCACATTAACCATCAAACTGTCATTCAGTGCTGGTTAAACATGCTCCGCCCCCTCTCCAGGTGCTGTGGTGGGATGTGCGTCGGCTGAGTGAGCCCACGGACCGCCTGGTCTTGGACCCGGGCAGAGAGGGGAACCTGGACCGAGCTTTGGGAGCCGTCTCTCTGGAGTTTGAGTCCACCATGGTGAGCTCCAGACAGGGCAAAGGTCACCGGTAACAGAACTACAAACATGTCCGCCTGTAGGCTCAGTAGCTCTGTAGTGAAGCCTTTTTCCTTTGGTCCACTTAAATCTCTAAAACTGTCCCCACCTGGAGCGGCAGGGTTATTCAAACAGGAAGTAGCTCTGCTTTCACAGTACAACAAGGATGTAGGGCCGGGCAACATATCAATTTAATGGTATAATTCAAATTATTTCCTGAAGGATATTTAAACATTGATTTCTTTTCTTGACTTACTCCACTTCTAAGTTCATGGTAGGCCTGGTCTGGTTGTACCTGCTCATTTATAGGTCTGAATTTGTTTTTGAAAAGAGATTTAATACTGATCAGAGACTTCCGTGTTAATATACTGGGAAAATGCCTTTATATAGACACACCTACCTATGTTTGAACTACATCATCAACTTTTATTATTTAACTTCATTTTTATTGCAAAGCTGGCAACACAAATAAAACTTACTTTTCAACATTTTTTTTCTTTTACATTTCCAGCTGCATCCTCGTGGTTCAGTGACATGATTAATGGAATAGACACAGAACGAGCAATTAAATGGATCAATTCTTTCATATAAATAGAAGTAAAAAGATAATAATAACAATAACAATAATGATAATAATGATAATAATAATCATGTACATAATCAACTTTTATGACCCACTTCAACTTTAAGATGGAAATTCTGTTTGGTTTTAGAATTAATTTTGACATCAAAGCAAAACTTGAATTTTTTTTTTTTTTTTTTTTTGTGTTTTATCGTGATGGAAAATCATTAAATCAAGTGTTGTGGGAAAATATTGGGGATTTGGCCCAGCCCTTTGAATCAGAGTCAGCCATAACAGACTCTTTCTAGAAAAGCCTCTCTGGGGCTGGGAAAAAAAAATCGATTCACAAAGGTATTGGGATTTTTTTTTTGGATAATTTTTAAATAGAATTTTTTCGGTTCAAAAAGTGTTTTTTTCCTAAATGTAAATGCTTCATGTTAGTCTGTGTTAATAATCCACTTTTAAAGTCAGTCCAGTCTTTTGAAGAGAGAGTATAAACAGCTGTTTAAAATATATTACTGAATACACTCACTGATGGTTCAGAGTTTCTATGTTAGTTATCCATCAGTATCTCTAACACATTCACGCCCTTTCATGCCCATTTACCCTCCACTGACACAGCAGTGGGAGCAACTTGGGGTTAAGTGTCTTGCCCAAGGACACATTGCCATGTGACACCTGGAGCTGGGCTTGAACCTGCAACCTCCTGATCACTGACCAAGCGCACTATCCCACTGCGCCACCGACACAAGCTAAATAAAGATTGAAAAAATCAGCAATATGGTAGAATCACAATTTAAATCAAATCAGCACCTAAAAAAATGTAAAAATGGGATCAGGAGAAAAGCGTATCGTCCCAGCCCTAGTCCTCACTGATTTGACCTTGAGCGTTGACCTCTGCCCTGTCCCTGGGACGGGCAGGCGTGGTGGGCTGCACCTGCAACGACGGTCTAAATGTCACCTGGGGGCAGTCTCGCCCTGCAGGTCACCCCCTTCCCAAAGACTTCCTGACCGTGGGGACTGGACTTCCCATGGGATCTGGTCCGAGGAGAGACTGGACATGCCCATCATGTGGACCAGGTGAGGCCGGGCCTGACCCACGTGTCCTCTCTCTCTGACCTCTGTTTGACCTCTGACCCCGTCCTCAGGTATCAGCTGTCCTACCTGAGCGGCTGGCTAGGCCGGCAGTGTCTCACCGAGCCGGACCCTGGCCGTACGTCACCGTCAGGCGGACCTGGCTGCGCCCAGCCGGCACACTTTATATACAGAGCCTCAAGGTCGTTATACTTATACCAGAGCCTCAAGGTCGTTATACACCTTTATATACCAGAGCCTCAAGGTTAGTTATACACCTTTATATACCAGAGCCTCAAGGTCGTTATACACCTTTATATACCAGAGCCTCAAGGTCGTTATACACCTTAATATACCAGAGCCTCAAGGTCGTTATACACCTTTATATACCAGAGCCTCAAGGTCGTTATACACCTTTATATACCAGAGCCTCAAGGTCATTATACACCTTAATATACCAGAGCCTCAAGGTCGTTATACACCTTTATATACCAGAGCCTCAAGGTCATTATACACCTTTATATACCAGAGCCTCAAGGTCATTATACACCTTAATATACCAGAGCCTCAAGGTCGTTATACAACTTTATATACCAGAGCCTCAAGGTCATTATACACCTTTATATACCAGAGCCTCAAGGTCATTATACACCTTAATATACCAGAGCGTCAAGGTCATTATACACCTTTATATACCAGAGCCTCAAGGTCATTATACACCTTTATATACCAGAGCCTCAAGGTCATTATACACCTTTATATACCAGAGCCTCAAGGTCATTATACACCTTTATATACCAGAGCCTCAAGGTCGTTATACACCTTTATATACCAGAGCCTCAAGGTCATTATACACCTTTATATACCAGAGCCTCAAGGTCATTATACACCTTTATATACCAGAGCCTCAAGGTCATCATACACCTTTATATACCAGAGCCTCAAGGTCATTATACACCTTTATATACCAGAGCCTCAAGGTCATCATACACCTTTATATACCAGAGCCTCAAGGTCGTTATACACCTTTATATACCAGAGCCTCAAGGTCGTTATACACCTTTATATACCAGAGCCTCAAGGTCATTATACACCTTTATATACCAGAGCCTCAAGGTCATTATACACCTTTATATACCAGAGCGTCAAGGTCGTTATACGCCTTTATATACCAGAGCGTCAAGGTCATTATACGCCTTTATATACCAGAGCCTCAAGGTCGTTATACGCCTTTATATACCAGAGCCTCAAGGTCATTATACACCTTAATATACCAGAGCCTCAAGGTCATTATACACCTTAATATACCAGAGCCTCAAGGTCATTATACACCTTTATATACCAGAGCCTCAAGGTCGTTATACACCTTTATATACCAGAGCCTCAAGTTCATTATACACCTTAATATACCAGAGCCTCAAGGTCGTTGTACACCTTTATATACCAGAGCCTAAAGGTCGTTATACACCTTTATATACCAGAGCGTCAAGGTCGTTATACACCTTTATAAACCAGAGCCTCAAGGTCGTTATACACCTTTATAAACCAGAGCCTCAAGGTCGTTATACACCTTAATATACCAGAGCCTCAAGGTCGTTATACACCTTAATATACCAGAGCCTCAAGGTCATTATACACCTTTATATACCAGAGCCTCAAGGTCATTATACACCTTAATATACCAGAGCCTCAAGGTCATTATACACCTTAATATACCAGAGCCTCAAGGTCATTATACACCTTTATATACCAGAGCCTCAAGGTCATTATACACCTTTATATACCAGAGCCTCAAGGTCGTTATACACCTTAATATACCAGAGCCTCAAGGTCATTATACACCTTAATATACCAGAGCCTCAAGGTCGTTGTACACCTTAATATACCAGAGCCTCAAGGTCATTATACACCTTTATATACCAGAGCGTCAAGGTCGTTATACACCTTTATAAACCAGAGCCTCAAGGTCGTTATACACCTTTATATACCAGAGCCTCAAGGTCATTATACACCTTTATATACCAGAGCCTCAAGGTCGTTGTACACCTTTATATACCAGAGCGTCAAGGTCGTTATACACCTTAATATACCAGAGCCTCAAGGTCGTTATACACCTTTATATACCAGAGCCTCAAGGTCGTTATACACCTTTATATACCAGAGCCTCAAGGTCGTTATACACCTTTATATACCAGAGCCTCAAGGTCATTATACACCTTTATATACCAGAGCCTCAAGGTCATTATACACCTTTATATACCAGAGCCTCAAGGTCGTTATACACCTTAATATACCAGAGCCTCAAGGTCATTATACACCTTAATATACCAGAGCCTCAAGGTCGTTATACACCTTTATATACCAGAGCCTCAAGGTCATTATACACCTTAATATACCAGAGCCTCAAGGTCATTATACACCTTTATATACCAGAGCCTCAAGGTCATTATACACCTTAATATACCAGAGCCTCAAGGTCATTATACACCTTTATATACCAGAGCCTCAAGGTCATTATACACCTTAATATACCAGAGCGTCAAGGTCGTTATACACCTTAATATACCAGAGCCTCAAGGTCATTATACACCTTTATATACCAGAGCCTCAAGGTCATTATACACCTTAATATACCAGAGCCTCAAGGTCGTTATACACCTTTATATACCAGAGCCTCAAGGTCGTTATACACCTTTATATACCAGAGCCTCAAGGTCATTATACACCTTTATATACCAGAGCCTCAAGGTCATTATACACCTTTATATACCAGAGCCTCAAGGTCATTATACACCTTAATATACCAGAGCCTCAAGGTCGTTATACACCTTTATATACCAGAGCCTCAAGGTCATTATACACCTTAATATACCAGAGCCTCAAGGTCGTTATACACCTTTATATACCAGAGCCTCAAGGTCGTTATACACCTTAATATACCAGCGCCTCAAGGTCATTATACACCTTTATATACCAGAGCCTCAAGGTCATTATACACCTTAATATACCAGAGCCTCAAGGTCGTTATACACCTTTATATACCAGAGCGTCAAGGTCATCATACACCTTTATAAACCAGAGGGTCAAGGTCATCATACACCTTTATAAACCAGAGGGTCAAGGTCATTATACACCTTTATATACCAGAGCGTCAAGGTCGTTATACACCTTTATATACCAGAGCGTCAAGGTCGTTATACACCTTTATATACCAGAGCGTCAAGGTCATTACACACCTTTATATACCAGAGCGTCAAGGTCATCATACACCTTTATAAACCAGAGGGTCAAGGTCATTATACACCTTTATATACCAGAGCGTCAAGGTCATTATACACCTTTATATACCAGAGCCTCAAGGTCATTATACACCTTAATATACCAGAGCCTCAAGGTCATTATACACCTTAATATACCAGAGCCTCAAGGTCGTTATACACCTTTATATACCAGAGCCTCAAGGTCATTATACACCTTAATATACCAGAGCCTCAAGGTCATTATACACCTTAATATACCAGAGCCTCAAGGTCATTATACACCTTTATATACCAGAGCCTCAAGGTCATTATACACCTTTATATACCAGAGCCTCAAGGTCGTTATACACCTTAATATACCAGAGCCTCAAGGTCGTTATACACCTTAATATACCAGAGCCTCAAGGTTGTTATACACCTTTATATACCAGAGCCTAAAGGTCATTATACACCTTTATATACCAGAGCCTCAAGGTCATTATACACCTTAATATACCAGAGCCTCAAGGTCATTATACACCTTAATATACCAGAGCCTCAAGGTCGTTATACACCTTTATATACCAGAGCCTCAAGGTCGTTATACACCTTTATATACCAGCGCCTAAAGGTCATTATACACCTTAATATACCAGCGCCTCAAGGTCATTATACACCTTTATATACCAGAGCCTCAAGGTCATTATACACCTTAATATACCAGAGCGTCAAGGTCGTTATACACCTTTATATACCAGAGCCTCAAGGTCGTTATACACCTTTATATACCAGCGCCTCAAGGTCATTATACACCTTTATATACCAGAGGGTCAAGGTCATCATACACCTTTATAAACCAGACCGTCAAGGTCATTATACACCTTTATATACCAGAGGGTCAAGGTCATCATACACCTTTATAAACCAGAGGGTCAAGGTCATCATACACCTTTATAAACCAGAGGGTCAAGGTCGTTCTACACCTTTATAAACCAGAGGGTCAAGGTCATCATACACCTTTATAAACCAGAGCGTCAAGGTCGTTCTACACCTTTATAAACCAGAGGGTCAAGGTCGTTCTACACCTTTATAAACCCGTCTTACCATAGCGCCACCTGCAGGCAGCACGGCCTGATTTAGACCAATCAGAGTCCAGAGATCAGAGGTCACCTGCTGGGCCTCACCTGAGCCTGAGGGCGGAGCTCCAGCTTCACCTCCTCTGCTTCAGGATGACTCTCTCAGTTTGAGAAACATTTTAACCTTTTAATGCACGAACCATTAAAGAGACTGTGAGGAGTTTCTAAGTAATTACAAAAGTCTCTTTTTTAGATATCTGCCTGATGGAAATACACACTTTAAGATGAGTTTATAGCATCAAAATAGGTTATCTATAAATGCTATTCCTTAGCTTCATGGTCAGGTCGGACAGGGCTGGACTGGCCTGGATACTCAACTTCAGGAACAAGACAATTAAAACTAGAGCAAATTTATATTATTCAGACACGTCTTAGAGCACCGGGCTGTAAGTAGACATATATAGCCGGCTACAAAACCACAATACTAAGTTTTCCAAAAATTGCTTGTTGTCACACATCAAAAACTACCGCTACGTAACTAGAAAGAGATACATTACCTCGTGGCTTTGCATCCTGTAAGTTGTTGAAAAAAGAAGTTGTAAAGCAATGCAGAGTTCTGAGGAAGGTCCGAGCTGCATTCATTAGCATCACAACAAACACACGCTTTGGCTTGGGTCACGTCTTTACCACAATCGCCGCGCGTGCTCATGGGTAGCAGAGTCTTTATGTCACTGAAATAGAATCTCCTCATAGCACCTTTAAATCAGAAAAGAAAACTTTTAACACTGTTTGTTTTAAACATGTTTAAAATCCTGGTCATTCTCTAGTGTTATATTTTGAGGAGAATAGATTTACCTTTATGTACCTTTGAGGGGTTATGCATCAGCGGTATAAACTCTGAATAGAACTTAATAAAAATCCACAAACTCATGTCTTTGAAAAACATCAAGAGTAAATAAAAGAAAAAGCCCAATCTGAAGTGTATGTATGGTTGTTGTTCATCAAACTATTCCCTTGTGAATTTCACCCACATTTAAAATAAAAAACTAAGTGAATCTAAATAAAGGCATAATACCCTTTTGCCTTGGTCGGCTGTTGTGGATTTATTCTGCTTTATCTCAGTGTGGTAAAAAAGTGCAAAGATAATATTTTAATGAAAGTTAAGACAAAGGTTTGGGGAGGTGGACATGATACAGAAACCTAAAGGGCATAAAGTTTATCCCACACATCTGTTTACTGTAGTGGACACCACGCATGAAAGGGTTAAAGACACGACCGAACAAACATCCAGCATTTTATTTATCGGAGAACATTTGAACTCATGAACGTGAGTTTTATTTAATCTCCATCAAGTCATTTTTCCATCCTGACTTTGAGTGCAGGGTGGTTACTCGGGGTGTAACAGTTTAAAAATGTCATATCAGGGTTATTATCACAGTTATTGTTGCAGTCTGCTCAAAATGTTTAAAAAGAACTTTTACACACACTAAGAATCATTAAACCCTTTTAATATAATTTTAAAAACAATAACGGTGTCAGGAAATGTCCTTTGAGTCATTTTTCACCTTTTTCATTAGAAATTAAACAATTCTGGCAAACACCAGCACATTTTACAATTGTAGTTTTCCTGCAGCATTAGTGTCCATGTTACAGCTCGTTATATTAGACCATGTCCAGGACTTTTTATTTATTTATATTTTGTTTTACTAACGATAGTCCCTGAAGCAGTTAGCCCCCTTCATGACTCTCCTCTAGTCTCCTCTTTCCATGGCAGATCTCCTCCACATCTCCTTCTTTAATATTTACAAATTAAGATTGATTAAATCCATAAAACACGAACGTTGACGTAAAAAAGACGATCTGTAATGACAAAATTTGGCAAATAAACGGTGAAAGAACGTCAAGAACTCACTCCAGAATGATCCTAATGCTGTTATTTACAACCTTTATACATTACTTACTCAGAAAATCCTGATAAACCTCCAATAATTCACTCAGGTGTGGCTCTCTGAATCCTCTCTCTCTCTGGAAATTAAAACAGGAAACAGAAACACAAACCGTCAGAAATCATTTTACCGTTAACCGTTACATCCCTAGTGGTTCCAGGTGGTTATCAACCGACTGCAGGGCGGAGTCTGATGAGGAGGGTTTACCTGCAGAGCAGTGGACCGGTGTCTCTGCTCACCTGCAGAGCAGTGGACCGGTGTCTCTGCTCACCTGCAGAGCAGCGGACCGGTGTCTCTGCTCACCTGCAGAGCAGCGGACCGGTGTCTCTGCTCACCTGCAGAGCAGCGGACCGGTGTCTCTGCTCACCTGCAGAGCAGTGGACCGGTGTCTCTGCTCACCTGTCTGACTCTAGCTCTGTAGCTCCACACATGAACATCTACGTACAGTATATGCATGTTTATTCACTGATGATGTCACTGATGATGTCACTGTCCGTCCTCAGGTGTGCGATGAGCCTCTGTACAGCCTGCGTATCCAAGACAACGGGCGCCTGGTGGCGTGCGGCTCTCGAGGGGGTGGGGCCACGCTGCTGGAGGTGTGTCCAGGACTGTCCACGCTGCAGAGGAACGAGAAGAGTCTGCTGGCAGCCGTGAGCCGTCACTCACCTGATCAGCTGATCACAGCGAGGGCGTGTCAGGGCGGGGGGGAGGGGCTAACAATGACCTCTGACCTCTGATGACCTTAGGAGCTTGGGGTCATCACGTCATCATTGTAACTTTACGTCTTAAACACATTTATAATTTATATAAGTCATTTATAAAAGAGGCCCTGATGTGCCGCCGCTGATGTTTCCATGGTAACAGTGATGTCACAGCTGACCCCGCCCCCTCTGCGAGCAGATGTTCGAGCGGGAGACGAAGAGGGAGAAGATCCTGGAGGCCCGGCAGAGAGAGCTCCGTCTGAAGGAGAGGAGCCGCTCCGAGCAGAGCCGGGACGAGGACGCCGGGCGCGAGGACGGCGAGGACGGCCCCGACCAGCTTATCGCCAGAGCGGAGAGCGACTTCTTCAGCGTGGTGGAGGCGGAGCTACGGAGGAGGCGGGAGCGCGAGGAGCACAGCGACCAGGTGAGAGCAGGAGGAGGTCCAGGTTTCTCCTCCGATCATCACCTGCAGACGAGACATCGAGGGGCAAAAGTGTCAGCAGTTTATTTAAACTAAACTAAACTAAACTAAACTAAACTAAACTTATCTGGTCTAATCTAATCTAATTCTAATCAAAACTAATATCTAATCAAAGTTAAATTTATTTAATCTAATCTAAACTAATCCAATCCATACTAAACTAATATCTAATTTAATCTGAACTAATGTAAAGTAGCGCTGTCAAAATGAACGCTTTAACTTTGGAGATTAATTTAAAAAATATAATGCGTTAAAAAAATTAACGCAGTTTTGTTACTTCCTGTCACGGCTGACCTGTAACCTCTGTTGACGTGTGCGGTGCAGCCAAACTACACAAAGCTAGCTACCTGTTCTGAGCACGATGGACAAAGAGGGACTTTTGAGACGTCTTTAAATGAGTCGATGTTGATCGTGTTTCACAGGAGAGAAACTGAATGATGAGAGATCAAAGAAAGCTATTTCATAAAATAATCTTTGACTCTAAATATTCTCTTTGTGTTGATTATGTTGACTCTACATTAATTACATGATTTTACTCGAGTAAATATCTGTTACAAGCTTCTGTCTTCAGTAGAAAAATGAGATTAATCGCGATTAATCTCAGTTAACTACAGAAAATTGTGCGATTAATTAGTTTTTTTTAAATCTATTGACAGTAAACAAAACTAGTCTAATCTAAACTAAACTAATTTATACTTAATTGATCTAATTTAATGTAAACTCATCACATTTATAAATGGATCTAATCTTATATTCAAACTAATGTAACATTTGATCTAAAATAATCCAGGCTAATCTAGACTTATCTAAAATTTAAATTTAACTAATCTAACACCTCATCATTATTAATCTAATCTAATATCTCTTCTAATCAGTGTCTGAAGTAAACTAACGTCCTGCCTAATCTAATCTGATTTAATCTGATTTATTCACACAGAGAACTAAAGATGGCCCTCAGCAGGCCGTCAGAACTGAACTTTTTAAATTTCTTTTTTTCTGCATTTTACCAGAATGTCATCTTTTATTAGCGGGTTTAGACTTTTTATTTTAGCCATGAGGTAAAACAGTGTTTTTAATAAAATAACTTGGCTGACCTTCAGGGTCACAGCTGTGCACAGACGCTGAGTCAATAAAGATTTACACTGAAGAATAACTGTTTAAAAAAATAACACAATATGCCTTTTTAGCTCCAGCTTTGTCCTCATATTGTCTTTTATTTTTTAAACATCATATTTAAAAGCGCCTGCTTCATCCTTTCTGCCCTAAAGTCTGTTTCCTCTGTTTGTCCAGAGCGAGAGCTGCGACGTGAAGGAGAGCAACGGGACAGACGGGCTGGAAAATGGATCCTCACATGATTAAATAAGTTTAATTAATGAAATATACATGTTCATATTTCTGATGATATTTAAACTGGAGACAGACCACAGAGTTTAAAGATTTAATGTGTAACAATTATGAAATAAAAATGAGCTGGACTTTTTCATTTTATTCTTTGTTATAAGAAGTGATTCATTTACTTTGTTACTGGTAACATCTTTATTAAATTAAACTTTTACAATCATGAAAATGTTCAAAATGTGAAACTACAGACCGAGCTTCATGTTGTGAACACACGAGCACAAGAATAAAAAAGTTGTCAGAGGTCTGACCAGAAGTCAAACATTAAAAAATAAAAATGTTTGGTTTGATATATTTTAGAGCTTTCTTTAAATTCATGACGTGATTCATAAAAACAAAAATATTTATCTAACTCTCATGAATCTACATGTTTTGTTTTTTTTGTTTGTCTTTTATCAACAGGGCAAAGATCGATATGAAAAATAAAATTAATCCTCGATTCATAATTGTAAATAAATCATGCTTTTACTCTGAAGAGGCCGGAAGTCCCCTGCTATCGTCTCCTAAACAGGAAGTGGAGCTTCTTCGGCCCCGTTAGCGTCTGTCCGCACGCGCTCGTCTCTCCTCGTGCTTACCTGGCTCGTAGCTGCTCAGGTGTGAACCATGTCCCGGGCCAAGGAGCTCCGCCTCTTCGCCTACAGGAAACTGCGCGCGGCCGTGGAGGAGATTTTGGCGGTTTTTGAGGAAACGATCGTGAAGTACGAAAAGGAGCGCGCGATGAGTGAGGAAGTGATCTCCCGCCAGCACGCGCTGCTCTGCGCGCTCAACAAGCCGCCAACGGACACGCCCACTGCAGGTGAGGGGGGGGGGGGGGGGGGACAAACCCAGGTAACAGGTGATTGAAGAGCGTCATTTACAGCCGATGATTCTCTTCCTCTGCGCATGCTCAGCTGCTGGTTTACAGTTCAACTGAAGTTTTTTTCAGAATAAAGTCTCTGGTTTCTGCTGTGCTGGTCTCAGGTGATGGGTCCTGAAAGCTAAACAAAAACAATAGGTTGGTCCTTAAAGGAGACATATCATGCTTGTTTCTCCTTTTCACTATGCCAGACGAGGATGCCTGTAAATCATTTCTGCCCTCAGTACAAGTCATTTAGTTCCTTCATTGTCCCACAATAGCGTTCTCAAAATCCTCATTTTAGGCCATTATCAAGCTCTCATTGAAACGCTTGGTCTCAAGGATGACCTAAAGTTATCTCGCAACATCACAGCCCTTTGTGCTCTGATTGGTCAGTTCTATCGGGGGTTGAGCCAGCCTGTCCTTCTTCTTCTACTGTATTTTCCGGCAGGCTCAAAGCAGCGACCGCGTATTGAGTCCCCCTACAGGCCAGAGCTGGTAATGAATGAGTGTGAGCTAGGGATCTATATACCCCTGCTGGTGGATGTGTTCCTCAGTGACGGTTTTGTGGCTAACGGACATCACAGAGGAGGAAGTGTTTTATCAGATTACTCCAATAAAAAGAAAGGTACCTCGTGTCGTCACGACGATTTAAATCTCTCGGACATCTTGCAATGACCTATTTTCAGAGGCATCAAATCTCGTTCTAGGATATCAGAAAAAATACAATATCTCATTTTTTGAAAATTAAGGGTAGGGCTGAACGATTTATCGTTTTCAGATCGAAATCGCAATTTTAGACAATTCAATTTTGTGATCGCCAAAGCAGCAGTTTTTTTGCAGCGCTCCTGACTGACACAGGATCTGTTGTATCAAGTATTATACACATACTGTTTTACACATTTGTAGACAATCTATATGTTAAAAGTGCTGGTAAGCAGGTCAACAACACAAAGCCTCTGTTTAGGAGTAGAAGTTAATGAAAACAGATGATTTATCATCACTATTGAAGGTGAATAATGTGTTAAGTGTTTTTCATCATTTATGTCCTTACTGTTGTCTGTACTGTAAACAAAGTGAAGTTTGCACTGAAGTTTGATTTGAAAAAAAATCGTGCCAGAAAAAACGAAATTCAATCTTTTCCTAAAATCGTTCAGCCCTAATTAAGGGGGTGTAAGGTCTTGTTTTCAAATTTATTATATTATATGTAAGTATTAAATCATGCATCAGCATGATATGTCTCCTTTAAAGCTAAATAAAAATTTGTTGATCCTAAAAGCTAAATAAAATGATTGGCTGGTCCTAAAAGCTAACTTGGCTGTTCTAACTGGGCTACGCTAACTGGACCATGCTAACTTGGCTGTTCTGGCTGGGCTATATTAACTAGGTTGTGCTAAGTAGACTATGCTAAACACGCTATGCTAACTGGGCTAAGCTAACTGGACTGTGCTAACTTGGCTGTTCTAACTGAGCTAAGCTAACTGGACTATTCTAACTTGGCTGTACTGACTGGGCTAAGCTAACTAGTCTATGCTAACCACGCTATGCTAATTGGGCTGTTCGAACTAGGCTAAGCTAACTGGTCTATGCTAACTGTGCTAAGCTAACTGGTCTATGCTAACCATGCGATGCTTTGTGTGGTCTTTTGTTCCAGGGGTTTCAGCACAGCAGGATCAGGTGACCCCGGCCCCCCCTCCTGTCAGTCAGGCAGAGGATCCGCCCACTCACCTGGTCGAGGATGACATCATCCAGTTCACATACAGCGCCAGGTCCACCACGGATCAGAGGGGGGCGGAGCCAAGACCAGCTCCGGATCAGGAAGTCCACGTGCTGTTGTCTTCTGACAGCGAGGACACAGAGGACAGCGAGGACTACAGCCACGCCCCCGACCCCCCCTCACGCCTCTCGTCTCTCACGCCATCACAGCCCCCGCCCATCTCCCACCAGGCCCCGCCCCCTGCTTCCCCGACCACCCCCGCCTCGCCCCCAGTGAAGAAGAAGCGCCACTGGGCCGCCGCCAGGCCCACCTGCAGGGTCTGCCGCCGCACCTTCAAGGGCCGCAGGTACCTGATGAAGCACCTGGAGGTCCATTTGAAGGGGGCGGAGCCTGTGTGCGGTCTGTGTGGGGAGGTGGCAAAGAACCCAAAGCTCCACCTCCAGACTCACCTCGACCCAGAGACCACGCCCCAACGCTCCAAGAGACAGGCGGGCAAAGACCCCCCGAGCACACCTGTCAGGAAGGGGGGCGGAGCCTCAAGGAGGTGAAGAGGAAGCACAAGAGTGAGACAGAGGCAGGTGAAGACATGAGGCCGTCACGAATACCAGAACTGCACAGGTGGAGCAGGAACCAAACAAAGAACCAGGAACCAGGTGAACAAGGTGGAGCTTCTACCTGGAGAAGAAGTTTTTAAATAGGCTCCACCCCCTTTCTCTTTCTTACCTGTTTGTTAGCTGGTAGATTTTATTTTGTTAACACTGATGTCATGTTCCAGTTTGTTCTCTAACTCTGATGAATGTTTGACAGGAAGTGAATAAAGTTCATTTAGAGGACGGACGAGTTTGGAAATAAAGTTTTTTTTATTAAACTGAATCTTCCTCCTGTCTTTACTTTTATTTCAGCTCTCTTCAGTCTTCTTTTTACGAGGGAAAAGCAAATAAAGCAAATTCTGAACATCTGAAGCAGGACAGAGTTTCAACAGAAATGAAAATCAGTGGATGACGGACTAAAGTTTTGATGACGGGACTGCAGCTGTTTTATTTTGATTCTTGTTTGGAGCAGTTCAGTCCAGAGACGTCAGCAGAAAGGAAACGATGAGACAGCAGGAGAGAAGGGAGGATGAAAGAAAAGATCAAATCAGTAGGATATTATTATGATGATATTATCAGCAGGATAACATGGGTATGATTTCAATAGAGTTTTATCTGTTGATATAATAATGTTATCAGCAGCATTGTTTCAGGACGATATGGATCGGATCAGACAATTGTAAATATTAAATCTTCTTCACCAAAATCTTTGTTTGTGGGGAAAGCCGACGACTCCGAAGTCACGACTCTGAAATTAGCCAATCAAGACGCGTGAATAAAAACAAACATGGCCGACCTGAAACAGAAAGCAGGAGCTCAGACGTGGACCAGCTCAGGTGTTCATGCCGTCTCAGTATTTATTAAAATACTTAAAAATATTCACATCAGAGGAGAAAAACCACGGAGCTCACTGAACCCTGTTAAACTGGTTAATAATAATAATAATAATAGTTATACTAACAATATTAGTAATGAGTGATGGTGCTACATGTTTTTCTTCGTCCATTCTGTCTGAGGGTTTCAGATGTCTTCTGATTATCGCTGCTTTTAAAGTCAGTCCAGTCTTTTGAAGAGAGAGGAGAAACAGCTGGTTAAAATATATTGCTGAATAAATCCTAAAAACAGACTCACATGTGATGTGTGTTTTTCCTGATATAGTCTGTAGGCATCATCATTGTTCATCTTTTTCACTGGAGTTAAAGAAGCTAACTAAAGATTGAGAAAATCGGCAATATCATAGAATCACAATTTAACTCGAATCAGCACCTAAAAAATGTAACAAATTAAATCATGAGAAAAGTGAACTGTCCCAGCCCTATTAGTAATAATAATAGATATAACAATAATATAATATAAACTATGGTATATTAAAAATAATATAATTATAATAATAATCAGTGACATTACTTTTCTTTGGTTTTTATTCTCTTAATTTTATAAAATGTTTGTCGAGCTCAAACATCACAGTGAAGTTTCAGGTGAATGACCTCCAACCCAGAGGTCAGAGGTCAGGAGGTCTCAGGTCCAGCTGTACTGAGGGGGTGGGGCATAGAGGTGAGGTGCCACCCTGTGGAGTGCTGAAGCCCTCCCTCTGACCTTGGTGATGTCCAGGTGACCTTTTCTTTGTGGGGGCGTGGCTCCGAGGCTTTGGCGGCGGTCGCTCCATGGCAAGCTCCACCCCCGCCCACTCCATGCTCTTTTCGCTCCTCCTGGCTCCACCCCCACCAGCTCCACGCCCTGGTCGTTCTGCCCACTCCATGCCCTGGTCGCTCCTCCTGGCTCCACCCCTTCCATGCCCTGGTCGCTCCTCCTGGCTCCGCCCTAGTCGCTCCACCCACTCCACGCCCTGGTCACTCCTCCTGGCTCCACTCCCACCAGCTCCACGCCCTGGTTGCTCCACCAACTCCACGCCCTGTTCGCTCCTCCTGGCTCCGCCCTGGTTGCTCCTCCTGGCTCCGCCCTGGTTGCTCCTCCTGGCTCCACCCCTTCCAAGCCCTGGTCGCTCCGCCCACTCCACGTTCTGGTCGCCCCTCCTGGCTCAACCCTGCAGGTCGTGCAGGTAGTTGCTCCTCTCGATGCGGTGCCCCCTGCAGGCGTTAAAGACCTCCACTGCCTCTGTGGGCTCCACGCCGTCCACGTCGATTAGGTACCTGCAGACCAGGTATCCGGTGCGGTTCAGCCCGTGCGTGCAGTGGACCCCGATCAGCCTGTCGTTCCCCGGGTTCTCCTCCAGGAAGCCCGCCACGGCCCGTTTGAAGCTCCGCACGATGGCGGCGGAGGGCACTCGCTGGCCCGGCGTCGGGATCTTGACGTAGGCGATGGAGGCGGGGACGTCGCTCGGCTGGTAGTACTTTGAGGTGAAGGTGAGGTCGAGGATCAGGCCCAGCTCCTCGCCCTGACGCTGCACCAAGTCCGGCAGGTCCGTCAGGCCGAACGAGGCCTCGGCCGGGACGCCAGGGTTCGGCTTCAGAGGAACTTTGAAGGCGATGAAGCGAGTCCCGGGAATCCGCCGGCCCACGGGGCTGTAGTCCAGCCATCGGTCCGGAACGCTGTTCTTCTTCTTCTTCTTCTTCCTGGGTCTGTCAGCAGGAGGCATCTGAGGGTCTGGGCCTGAAACAGAAACAGGGGGCGGAGTCAGCGACCATGTGCAGGTCTTCCTCCAGAGTGTGGAGGTGAAGGTCCTCAAGAACGTGGACATGGTCTCCATCAACAGAAGAACCATCAGAACAGTCTGGACCTTCAGGACAGTCTGGACCACCAGGGCAGTCTGGACCATCAGGGCAGTCTGGACCATCAGGACAGTCTGGACCACCAGGACGTCTGGACCACCAGGACAGTCTGGACCACCAGGGCAGTCTGGACCATCAGGACAGTCTGGACCATCAGAACAGTCTGGACCACCAGGGCAGTCTGGACCACCAGGGCAGTCTGGACCATCAGAACAGTCTGGACCACCAGGACAGTCTTGACCATCAGGACAGTCTGGACCTTCAGGACAGTCTGGACCACCAGGGCAGTCTGGACCACCAGGGCAGTCTGGACCATCAGGACAGTCTGGACCATCAGAACAGTCTGGACCATGGCTGAGGTCTCATCCCTGCAGACTGGACCTTCTTTTCCTCTGATCAGAATCAGAGAGACTTTCCTCTGTTAGAGGAAACAAACCCCACACTACAGCAGTGAACAGATACAAACACACATCAGCTCCTTTGATTAAGGAATTAATTATTTTAAATGATTTAATGATTTATTTTTGTTAGTACTTTTCCCAGAGTGTACACCCTTTGGCTTGTTCACACTGTGTTTACTAGGGGTGGGAGAAAAAAATCAATTCACATAGGTATCTGGATTTTTTGTTTGAAGATTTTTAAATTGATTTTATTCCAAATGTAAATGCTTCATTGTAGTCTGTGTTAATAATCCACTTTTAAAGTCAGTCCAGTCTTTTGAAGAGAGAGTATAAACAGCTGGTTAAAATATATTGATGAATAAATCCTAAAAACAGACTCACATGTGATGTGTATTTGTCCTGATATAGTCTGTAGGCATCATCATTGGTCATCTTTTTCACTGGGGTTAAAAAAACTAACTAAAGATTGTAAAAATCAGCAATATCACAGAATCACATTTTAAATCGAATCAGCACCTAAAAAATGAATCAGGAGAAAAGTGACAGAACACGAATACTCAGTAGATCGGATACAGAATAAGATCAGGCCGTTCTTACATTTAATTTAACAGAATAAAATGTTTTTCTCTGCACACATTTGCTTTGATTTATTACTCCTGTTATAAACTTACATGTTCATGGAGTTCAAAGTGAACAGGAAACAGTTTTTTGTGCTCAGTTGAATATTCTTTATTCACTGTGTTATCTGCATTGTCTGTGAGGTTTAGTGGGTAGCTTTTAACAGGTTTTTGTTTTTGATCACACGTTTATTATATTCCACAGCTCTTTGGTGTGATTCACATTATTTTGTATTTGTTCCTCGTTATATTCTTTCTTTTTCTCTCTCAAGATGGAAGTTAGTTTGTTCTTGTCCTGTTTGTATTTATCTTCAGTCTGCCGTTGTGTTTTTGAGAAACTGTCTGTACAGTGTGTTTTTCTTTCTGCAGGCATTTATCAGTGTTTTTGTCATCCAAGGTCTGTTCTCTCTGCTTTGTGTTTAAGCTTCAACACTCTCACAGGGCAGTGTTTATCAAACAGCTGCTGTATGCACTTTATTATTATTATTATTATTATTATTATTATAGACTCAACAAGATGATGGTCCACTCACATACACAACACATCTCTAAAACAAAAAATGAAAACAACAATAATAATAACATAAACTAAACTGTTCACATCTGTAGCCTTGAGCACTTCTTCCCATTTTTGTTCTTGTAGAGAACTTTTGAATCTGAACCTTAAGAACACAAACACATGAACATTTCAATGGACTTTGCTGATCGAGTTCTGGTCCCAGTGGATCACAGAACTTTTCCACATTTGTCTCGTTAGACCACGAACAGAAAAACACCTGTCATCAAATCCAGACTGTAAATCTGGATTGAAATTCCATTTTTGTTTTTTTTAGGTTTTTCAGGTTCAGACTTTAATCTGTTATTTCCAGACTTCTCTCCTGCTCCTTTCACACAGAGTAATTCTGATATGAGGTCATAAACAGACTTTGACCTAAACTCTGTGACGTAACAAACATTTATCAAACTGAAGAGTATCGGAGTAGATGCTGCAGGTCACCGTTACCCGGTAAATTACCGGTATGTGTGGTTTAAAAGGAGTTCCGTACCTTCTGTTTGGGTCTGTGGGTCAGACTGAGGGTCTGAAAACCGTGAACCCCGGAAAACTAAAGTAAACCGGGTCCGTTAGAAACCTCCTCAGGCAGTTAGCAGCTAGCCGTTAGCCGTTAGCATCCGAGCCACGCTCCGCGCACAGGAAATGACGTAGGACGCGAGCGGGTTCGGAGTTCCCGGAAGTGGTCTGCTTTGTTTACATCCTGCGGCTCTTTGTTCGGAGCCTCCGACCCAAAATGTCCGGACAGAGGTCCACGAGCTCGGAGAACCGGCGGCTGCGCGCGCTCATCGACGAGCAGCTGCGCGCGGCCGCGGAGGAGATCTTCCGGCTGCTGCGCGAGCACCGGGGGCCGGACACCGGGGAGCTGCGGGGCCGCATCACCGAGCTGATCTCCGCCGCCGTGGAGCACATCTACAGCGGCTACAGGGAGGCCCGAGGCCCCGGGGGGGCCGCCGGGGAGCCGGGTAAGGGTCCGCAATCCGGATTAAACTGATCCGGATTTATTGCAGGCATTGGTCAGATTAGGGTCCACACCAATCCCAGACCAGGTACAGGTCTGCAGGAGTCCGACTCTGAACCACAGGAGGTCCAAATGCAGCAGGAGACCACACCTGGTGCCACTCCTGTCAGCTGGGAGCAGGAACCAGAGTCAGACTGAACCTGATCCAGAGAGAATCCGGTTTAACGCTGCAGACCAGAGTTTATTTTGTTTACTAATAACTTTAACTAATAAAAACAAAAACTCAAACTAAACTAACTGACACTTTCATCAACAAATAAAAACTAGACTAAAATGTCTGACAGACTTAATCCAGTCAGACCTAATATGGTCATGTAGGAAGTAGAGACAAGTGATGAATCTATCCAATCACAGCTACTTTGGTTGTGTTAAAGGTTGGATGAGTTCAGAGGGACATCCAATCACAGCTGCCTTAGCTTGTTGGTGGTAGGATAAGTTGTGGAGCGATCCAATCAGAGCTGCTCTCTTTATGAATTGATATATTCATGTAGAGCAGGTTCACTGTTTGTTGTCAGTTCTGGTATTGTAACTGAGATGCTCTGCCAGGTAGCCTAAATAAAGGTGACTGCATTTCACACAAAGGAACATTTGTTTCTGTTCATTTAGACATTCAGACTTTACTAACATTCAATAAAGGCTTAGTAGATGTTAGGTAGGTAGGTATGTAGGTAGGCAGATAGACATTCAGACTTTACTAACATTCAATAAAGGCTTAGTAGATGTTAGGTAGGTAGGTATGTAGGTAGGCAGATAGACATTCAGACTTTACTAACATTCAATAAAGGCTAAGTAGATGTTAGGTAGGTAGGTATGTAGGTAGGCAGATAGACATTCAGACTTTACTAACATTCAATAAAGGCTTAGTAGATGTTAGGTAGGTAGGTAGGCAGGCAGATAGACATTCAGACTTTACTA
This sequence comes from Scarus forsteni, assembly GCA_036419115.1. Lineage (NCBI taxonomy): Eukaryota > Metazoa > Chordata > Actinopteri > Labriformes > Labridae > Scarus > Scarus forsteni. Next base: position 1,864,195 of record JAZDUH010000133.1, on the reverse strand, counting down.
ACATTCAATAAAGGCTTAGTAGATGTTAGGTAGGTATGTAGGTAGGCAGATAGACATTCAGACTTTACTAACATTCAATAAAGGCTTAGTAGATGTTAGGTAGGTAGGTATGTAGGTAGGCAGATAGACATTCAGACTTTACTAACATTCAATAAAGGCTTAGTAGATGTTAGGTAGGTAGGTATGTAGGTAGGCAGATAGACATTCAGACTTTACTAACATTCAATAAAGGCTTAGTAGATGTTAGGTAGGTATGTAGGTAGGCAGATAGACATTCAGACTTTACTAACATTCAATAAAGGCTTAGTAGATGTTAGGTAGGTAGGTATGTAGGTAGGCAGACAGACATTCAGACTTTACTAACATTCAATAAAGGCTTAGTAGATGTTAGGTAGGTAGGTATGTAGGTAGGCAGATAGACATTCAGACTTTACTAACATTCAATAAAGGCTTAGTAGATGTTAGGTAGGTAGGTATGTAGGTAGGCAGATAGACATTCAGACTTTACTAACATTCAATAAAGGGTTAGTAGATGTTAGGTAGGTAGGTATGTAGGTAGGCAGATAGACATTCAGACTTTACTAACATTCAATAAAGGCTTAGTAGATGTTAGGTAGGTAGGTATGTAGGTAGGCAGATAGACATTCAGACTTTACTAACATTCAATAAAGGCTTAGTAGATGTTAGGTAGGTAGGTATGTAGGTAGGCAGATAGACATTCAGACTTTACTAACATTCAATAAAGGCTTAGTAGATGTTAGGTAGGTAGGTATGTAGGTAGGCAGATAGACATTCAGACTTAACCAACATTCAATAAGGGTTAGTAGATGTTAGGTAGGTAGGTATGTAGGTAGGCAGATAGACATTCAGACTTTACTAACATTCAATAAAGGCTTAGTAGATGTTAGGGAGGTAGGTATGTAGGTAGGCAGATAGACATTCAGACTTTACTAACATTCAATAAAGGCTTAGTAGATGTTAGGTAGGTAGGTATGTAGGTAGGCAGATAGACATTCAGACTTTACTAACATTCAATAAAGGCTTAGTAGATGTTAGGTAGGTAGGTATGTAGGTAGGCAGATAGACATTCAGACTTTACTAACATTCAATAAAGGCTTAGTAGATGTTAGGTAGGTAGGTATGTAGGTAGGCAGATAGACATTCAGACTTTACTAACATTCAATAAAGGCTTAGTAGATGATAGGTAGGTGGGTATGTAGGTAGGCAGATAGACATTCAAACTTTACTAACATTCAATAAAGGCTTAGTAGATGATAGGAAGGTGGGTATGTAGGTAGGCAGATAGACATTCAGACTTTACTAACATTCAATAAAGGCTTAGTAGATGTTAGGTAGGTAGGTATGTAGGTAGGCAGATAGACATTCAGACTTTACTAACATTCAATAAGGGTTAGTAGATGTTAGGTAGGTAGGTATGTAGCTAGGCAGATAGACATTCAGACTTTACTAACATTCAATAAAGGCTTAGTAGATGTTAGGTAGGTAGGTATGTAGGTAGGCAGATAGACATTCAGACTTTACTAACATTCAATAAAGGGTTAGTAGATGTTAGGTAGGTAGGTATGTAGGTAGGCAGATAGACATTCAGACTTTACTACATTCAATAAAGGCTTAGTAGATGTTAGGTAGGTAGGTATGTAGGTAGGCAGATAGACATTCAGACTTTACTAACATTCAATAAAGGGTTAGTAGATGTTAGGTAGGTAGGTATGTAGGTAGGCAGATAGACATTCAGACTTTACTAACATTCAATAAAGGCTTAGTAGATGTTAGGTAGGTAGGTATGTAGGTAGGCAGATAGACATTCAGACTTTACTAACATTCAATAAAGGGTTAGTAGATGTTAGGTAGGTAGGTATGTAGGTAGGCAGATAGACATTCAGACTTAACCAACATTCAATAAGGGTTAGTAGATGTTAGGTAGGTAGGTATGTAGGTAGGCAGATAGACATTCAGACTTTACTAACATTCAATAAAGGCTTAGTAGATGTTTGATTTTATCACAGAGGAAAACAGGACTTCACAAATTCAAGGAGACATAAAAATGTCTTACCCTTTACACTTCAGATTTTAGTCGACTCAAACTAGACTGAAATAAAACCATTAGAGACTAAATTATAACTAAACTGAAATATATTTTCGGTTAAAGCCTGAAACTTAATTCCAGCTGTAGTGAACTCAAAATGACGTCAGGCGTTCTGAGCTGAAACATCCGAGTTTAAACGATGTTTTAATCTCTCTATAATCACATTTACAGGAAAAACAAAACAGAAACTACACATCACTTCTAAAATAAGAGCTGAATATTCTAAACTGTTAAACTTTATATTCAGACTTTCTGATCGCTCCTGTGAGCAAGTGTATCTGTCTGCGGCTTGCAAGACAGAGGCGTGTCCTGTAGCGTGTCCTGTAGTGGGCGTGTCCTGTAGTGGGTTCTGTTGCGTAGTGGGCGTGTCGTGTAGTGACGTCACTACGTGATAGAACTCACTATATTGTTCTTAAAGAGATATGAGCCCGGGTAGCGTTTAAAGTTTGAACGTTCTGTTCTGTTTCTACACTAAATACCGTTTTGCTTGTTGCCTTATAATGAATTGATTTAAAAGCATTGAAATGTTAATATTGTTTGACTCTGCCACGAAATATTAATAATAATTAAACAACTCGGGACAAGAATTAATGAGCTAAAATACATACATACATACATATGTATATATATATGTATGTATGTATATTTATATTCAAGGGGAAACTTAAATTTAGGCACTAAAAGAGTGATGGTTAGGTTAAGGGTTAGCAGATGGGTGATGTTGGGTTTTATTTGTGTAAGAGAAACCACAGACCAAACGTTCTTTTCCCTCTTATTTTTCGTCTTCTTCCTTTTTATAAACTTTTAACAGTGTCTCGCGTGGTTTTCCGTGATTTCCGTCTTAGCTAGTGGACGTGTCGTGTAGTCATTACGTCATTACGCGACACGCCTCGGTCTTGCGGGCCCCAGACAGACCCTTCTCCCTCTGAGTCCTGTCTCGCTGTCATTACTGATGTGTCCACTAGAGGGCGCCATGACACTGCAGTAATACACACTACAGCCACTAGAGGGCGCCATGACACTGCAGTAATACACACTACAGCCACTAGAGGGCGCCATGACACTGCAGTAATACACACCACAGCAAAGTAAACACAGAACAAAGAAAAACTGCTAAATGATTTTCTCTCATTTATTATACCAGTCAGATTGGACCAGGGTCCACTCCTGTCAGCTAAGAACACACGACAGCTCACACTGGTTTATTCCCTCCAGAGGCTCCACAGTCACCAGATCTCACTGCAGTGGTTAGGGATGTGGTGGAGTCGGAGATTCTCTGTGATGCTGTCATGGACCAACACCTCAGAAGGCCGTCTGTCCTCCTCTGATAGATTCAGACTGACGTTAACACTTCATGTTTACCTCCATAAAAGAGGTTTGTTTGGTTATTTGTTAGTTTGTTTGTTAGTTAGTAAGTTAGTCAGTTTGTAAATCTGTCAGTTTGTTTGTTAGTTTGTTAGTTAGTCTGATTGTTAGTCAGTAAGTCAGTTTGTTTTTCAGTTTTTTAGTTAGTCTGTTAGTATGTTTGTTAGTGTGTTAGGTAGTCTGTTAGTTTGCTTGTTAGTTTTTTAGTTAGTAAGATTGTTAATTTGTAAGTTAGTAAATTTGTAATTCTGTTAGTTTGTTTGTTAGTTAGTCTGGTTGTTTGTTAGTGTGTAAGTTAGTTTTTTAGTTTGTTAGTTACTTTGTTTGGTGGTTTCTTTTTTAGTTTGTTTGTTTGTTAGTTACTAAGTTTGTTAGTTTGTTTGTTAGTTATGTAGTCTGTTAGTTCGTAAGTCTGATTGTTGGTTTGAAAGTTAGTTAGTTTGATTGTTTGTAAGTCTGTTAGTTTGTTTTTAAGGTAGTTTGTAAGTAAGTCTGATTGTTAGTTTCTTTGTTTGTTAGCATGTTAGTTTGTTAGTCTGTAAGTTAGTTAGTTTGTTTGTTGGTCTGATTGCTAATTTATACATTAGTAAGTAAGTTATTTTGTTAATTGGTCTGTTAGTTTGTTAGTCTGATTGTTAGTTAGTATGTTAGTGTGTTAGTTTTTTAGTCGGTTAATTAGTAAGTTAGTAAGTTTTTAATTCTGTTTGTTAGATTGTTTGTAAGTTTTTTAGTTAGTCTGACTGTTAATTTGTAAGTTAGTAAGTTTTTAATTCTGTTAGTTTGTTAGTTTGTAAGTAAGGTTGTTAGTTAGTCTGATTGTTAATTAGTAAGTTAGTCAGTTAGTTTGTCAGTTAGTTCGTTAATTAGTCTCTCAGATAGTTTGTTAGTTTGTCAGTCTGTTAGTTTGCTTGTTAGTTTCTTAGTTAGCCTGACTGTTAATTTGTAAGTTAGTAAGTTTGTAAGTCTGATTGTTTGTTAGTGTGTAAGTTAGTTAGTTTGTTTGTTACTTGGTCTGATTGCTAATTTGAAAATTGGTAGGTTAGGTATTTTGTTGGTTTGTTAGTTAGTTTGTTTGTTAGTTTGTAGGTCTGTTAGTTAGTTGGTTATTTTTTTGGTTTGTTAGTTAGTTTGTTTGTTAGTTTGTAAGTCTGTTAGTTAGTTGGTTATTTTTTTGGTTTGTTAGTTTGTTTGTTACCAAGATTACTTAAACATTTCTTCACAGATTTGGCTGATTGTTCAGCAGATGTTGGTGACGGTCCAGTTTAAAAATGATCAGACTCTGGTGTTGATCCAGATTTAGTCCGTCAGTGAATCTGCTTTCTGCTCAGTAACGACACAAACACGACTCGGCTGCTCGTCTGTTTTCACCAATCAGATTTTGATCAAAATTCATCATAGATCTATAGCTCATAGATGGGACAGCAAAGTTTTCTTTCTAGTTTTCGTTATTTTTCTTTCTTTGTTAAAGATCTCAGATCAGCCCTGACCTTTGACCTGTCTTTGTCTTTGCAGAGCTGTGCCTGTCCATTGGGGTCAGAGGTCGGGACGTCCCTCTGAAGGAGGCTCTGCCCCCCTCCTCCACACAGGACGATGCTCCTGAGGCTCCGGACGAGCTGACAGGCGAGGACGAGGACGAGGAGGAGGAGGACGGGGACGTGACGGCTCACTGCTGCAGAGTCTGCGGGAAGTCCTTTGACAGGAAAGGCTTCCTGATGAAGCACGTGGAGAAACACCTGAAGGAGGCGGAGTCCCAGTGCGGCCTGTGCGGCGAGCGCCTGGAGTCCGGCGACGGGCTGCGGCTGCACCTGCAGACGCACCGCGACAGCAGCAGGACCTGCGGCGTCTGCGGGAAGAAGTTCCCCTCTATCCGAGCCCAGGAGACGCACCTGAGGCTGCACACGGGGGAGAAACCCTTTGGCTGCTCCGTCTGCGGGAAAGGCTTCAACCAGAAAGGGAACATGGTGACGCACATGAGGACGCACACGGCGGAGAAACCATTCAGCTGCTCCGTCTGCCTCAAAGAGTTCAGCCACGCCGGCTCTCTGGAGCGCCACATGAAGGCGCACGCCGGGCACACGCCGTTCAGCTGCACGGTCTGTGGCGCCGGCTTCACCAAGAGCGCCGAGCTGAAGAGGCACGGCCGCAGCCACGCCCCCCAGAGCGCCGAGCTGACGCCGTCCCACGTCTGCGCCGTCTGCGGCAGCGCTTTTCATAACAGGGGGAACTTCGTCAGGCACGCGGAGACTCACCTCAGTGACCCCGAGTGCCGCTGTGGCGTCTGCGGCGAACGGTTCGAGTCCGCGGATGGCCTGCAGCTCCACGTCCAGGAGCACCGGGAGACCAGCAGGCTGTGCGACATCTGCGGGGTCAGCTTCAGGGACATGGAGGTCCACCGCCGGACGCACACGGGCCAGAAGCCCTTCAGCTGCCAGGACTGCGGCAAACACTTCCCCCGGAAGGGCTCGCTGGAGCGGCACATGAAGCTGCACGCCGGCCACCGGCCCTACATCTGCGAGTTCTGTGGGAAGACCTTCATGGAGAACACGGTGCTGAAGAGACACATCAAGAGCCACACGGGGGGGAAGCCCCGCCTCTTCTCCTGCGACGTCTGCGGGAAGAAGTTCACCATGAGCCAGCACCTGGACGTGCACAAGAGGATCCACACTGGGGAGAAACCGTACACCTGCAGGGAGTGCGGCAAAAGCTTCCGGCAGATCGGGAACCTGGACTCGCACATGAGGATCCACACGGGCGAGAAACCGTTCATCTGCAGCCTCTGCGGGAAGAGGTTCCGCCAGAAGATCTCCCTGGAGACGCACGAGAGGTTCCACAAGAAGGAGAAGGCCTTCAGCTGCCAGCTGTGCAGCAAGGCCTTCGTGCAGAAGATCGACCTGAAGAGGCACATGCTCACGCACACCGGGGAGAAACCATACAGCTGCTCCGAGTGTGGGAAGAGCTACCAGGAGAAACGCTCGCTGGACTCCCACAGGAAGGTTCACTGTGGAGAGCGGGCCTCAAAAGAGCAAAGCTCCAGTGAGCCCGTGAAGAGGCAGGAGGGAGGCCACGCCCACTTCATCCAGCTGTAGAGACGATCGGAGCTTCATCCTCACTCAGGAACCTCGGCATGCTCAGGGATCCAGCTGCAGCGCTTTAAAGATTATCATGATCATCAGGGTGAAGAGTCGGGGTCAGGTCATCTTCACGGGTGAAATCAGAGAGGCGAAGACGATCGTCAGCAGGACATCAGAACCTGAGCTGGGACACAGTTTTACTTCCTGTTTCAGAATAATCCAGAGAAACGAGCTGTTCAGCTGTTTTAATAAAGATTTAAATCAAACCCGCGTTTCCTCTTTCTTTGACTGACTGGTTTTTATTGGATTAGAATTTAAATCCTCCAATGAAACACAAAGAAAATAAAACTTCACATCATGTGACGAGAAGAGGCGGGTCATTAACAGAAACATCAGAAGACTCAAGAGCAAACAAACTTTCTGACGTCTCTGAGAAGAACAAAACCCAAAACCAGTGAAGCTGGCACGTTTTGTAAATTGTAAATAAAAACAGAAATGATTTACAAATCCTTTTCAACTTTTATTCAACTGAATTCATGACTTCATAACAAGTGTTATCTCAAGACACTTTACAATAGAGCATAAAGCTCTTCATTTTATGGATACACATATATGCATAGATACATATATACATATAAAGATACACATATACATATATATACAAATATATACATCCAACACCAACATGAATCCATATAGCCAATCATGAATCCCTCCATCATGGCTCAAGAAAAAACCTTCTGTTAAGCAGCAGGAAATCTTGAATGTGGATCCCAGTCTCATGATGAACAGCAAATCCACACCATGCTGTGTTGGTGTGAGGGTGAAGGAAGGGAGGTAAGAGGAGACAAGTGGACTAAAGTAAGAACTAAAGTTAGGGACAGATCCATGAACCATAGACCTGTCGTCTGATTTATTAGAGGTTAGCCTCTTGAGATGCTACATCTGGTTTTCAGGAGGGTCCTCATGTCTGAATGGTTGTGGTGATCATTTTATAGAAGTATAATCATAGATATTCTTACTAAAAATAAGAATTTATGGTAGTGATGAACTCATGGTGCCCAGACCACAAGTGCATCCCAACCATATTTGTCTCTGTTAAATATAAATGTGTTAAAGGCCTCTTGAGATGTGACATCCCATTTTCAGAGGGACTTCATGACTATGTGGTGATAAAAATAGATACTGTAGATGTATTGATCATGGATATGGAGATCATGCTAATATCTACATTAACAGCTATAATGATAATGGGAATGGAATGTTCCTAATGAAATGGCCAACTATGTGTCATGTCTATAATTGTAGTTTTTGAGGCTTCCTGGCTCTACAGCAAACAAAAGGGTTTTAGGGAGCAGACTGAGCTTCAGCCTCGACAGGTGTGCAGATCGTGGACGAGTCGGTCCAAAAGGCTGCTGTTATGGAGGATGTCAGGAGCCATAAAGCTGCAGGCCTCAGCAGGTCCACAGTGACCCATCAGGTCAGCAGTGATCAGACTGCAGAGGAACTCTGACATGGTTCAACAGCTAACGAGCGGTCTGACCCGTGAGGTCACCTGGACAAATCTGTCCCACTGCTGCACAGATTAATTAAGAACATGTGCAGACGTAGGCTACAGCCAAAGATGGGTTGGTTTGGTTAACTGGAGTTAAAAAACAGGATTATTAAGAGCTGTTAGAGACACAGGAGAGATGGATGTCAACACTGAGCTGAGCCAAAAGATCCAGATCATTAAAACCAGAGGGAACTCCTCTCACCACATCCTGTGTGCCTTCAAAATAAAAGATCAGACTGACAGAAATAGGAGCTAAAGTAATCAAAATCATTTATAGGCAAACTAAACCACAGTTCTCTCTACGCCTATCACCACCACTATTACAAGCAGTTATAATAATTATTACAACTAGAAAAGCACTCCGAGAGCACAGACCTCCACCAGCACCACAGTCCTCTCCCATATTGTGATTTTGACCATAAATATTAGTCCTACCTTTATTTCATCTAAATATTTAGATTCCTTGACCATGAAAACATACCATTAGCAACTGGATTCATTTTTACCTCCGCCAAGGAGGTTATGTTTTCGGGAGAGTCCGTCTGTCTGTAAACAAAATAACTCCAAAAGTTATGGATGGATTTGGATGAAATTTCCAGGAAATGTTCAGCATGGGAAAAGGAAGAACTGATTCAATTTTGGTTTTGATCCGGATCAGCGTCTGGATCCACCATGACGAAAAATGTGATTCTGGTGAATAACTACAGATCTAAAATAGATATTATGAATCCAGTTGCTAATGGTATGTTTTCATGGTCAAGGAATCTAAATATTTAGATGAAATAAAGGTAGGACTAATATTTATGGTCAAAATCACAATATGGCTGAGGACTGTGGCGCTGGCGGAGGTCTGTGCTCACTCAGTGCTTTTCTAGTGATATCTATTTTAGTTCAGTAGTTATTCACAGAAATCACATTTTTCGTCATGGCGGCCAGACGCTGATCCGGATCAACACCAAAATGGAATCAGTTCTTCCTTTTCCCATGCTGAACATTTCCTGAAAATTTAATCAAAATCCATCCATAACTTTTTTTGTTATTTTGTTCACAGACGGACGGACGGACAAACAAACTCTCTATTATAATTACACTTATTATAGTAATTATTATTATAACAGCACAGATTTATTTGATCTCCTCCAAGTCTTATTTTTATTGCGAAGTTCAAACGTCGGTTTGTGTGATGGACGAGATTCCACTCAGTCTGGTTCTGTTGGGGCGTCGGTGGCGCAGTGGGATAGTTTGCTTGGTAAGTGATCGGGAGGTTGCAGGTTCAAGCCCAGCTCCAGGCGACACATGGAAACGTGTCCTTGGGCAAGACACTTAACCCCAAGTTGCTCCCACTGCTGCGTCAGTGGAGTGTAAATGGGCATGAAAGGGCGTGAATGTGTTAGAGATACTGATGGATAACTAACATAGAAACTCTGAACCATCAGTGAGTGAATGTGAGAGTGAATGGACGTGAATGGGTATGAATGGGTAGGTGTGACCTGTGGTGTAAAGCAGCTTTGAGTAGTCCAAGACTAGAAAAGAACTATATAAGCAGACATCCGTATAATGGTAGCACGAGGGGCATGTATAGCGCCGCTCCTAAAACTGCATTAATCGTCCAAAAACTCATTAGTTTCACCAATATTTCATCATGGTCTGCTCACGCTACTCCTCCATTACAGTCTGTGTCGCTCCAGACATGTTTTTGTGACTGTGCTGACCTCTGAACTGAAGACTGCTCTCTGGTCAGCTGTTCTTCTCTTTGCCTCTGCGTCCTCCTTTCGATGAGCTCCTCATCTGTAAACTCTGGCTCCAAACTTTAAGGACACCCATCATATTCAAAGTTCTCATCCACAACATCTTCATCAGATAGATATTCATCCATTTTGCACAAAACTGGAAGAAGAAAGTCGTTGTGTAGCCGGAGGTCTTCCCCTGAAACAATGAGCCGTACTGCACATGTGCGGAGCAAGCGCTCTTCTTCTTCAGTTCAGAGGTCAGCACAGTCACAAAAACATGTCTGGAGCGACACAGACTGTAATGGAGGAGTAGCATGAGTGGACCATGATGAAATATTGGTGAAACTAATGAGTTTTTGGACAATTAATGCAGTTTTAGGAGCGGCGCTATACATGCCCCGTGTGCTACCATTATACGGATGTCTGCCGCTCGATTTTGGATCTAAATATCTCCTGAAGCACTGTTTGGATCAGGAAAGCCTTCTGGGTGAGTATATTGTTCTACTTCATTCTATAAACAATGTGAAAGCTGAAGAAACCAAACTTATCCTTTAAGCTTCATGCCCGACATCAGATCTTTGGAGTTTACAACATTTCAAGCAGGAACTCAAAAGTGTGTTTGCTTTTCTACCAGCAGATGCTCCTCCTCTCAGACAGGTGGACTCCACCTCAGGGATCTGCAGCTGCATCCGACCGAGAGACACCACAGCTTCTTCTTCTTCTGGATTTTAGATTTGAGTTATAATAATAATAATAATTATTATCCTAAAGTTGCAGCAGCAGCACTCAGCCTGATCGATCTCCATCTGCAGCTCCTCTTCTGTGAACTCTGGTTCATGCAGGTATCCTTTTGAACGGGACTTCACCGTCGCTGTTATAGTCACTTGTTTTTAATTCTTCCTCGCACCGCTAAGACTCAGAACAAAAGAATAACAATGCTTAATAAAAGTTACACAAGGCATCAACTAGCATCTGAAGCTGCTAGCTTGTTCTGTTTACATCAGCTGAGAGTGAGGCGGAGACATTCAGCAGCTCACAGCAGCACTGCGCGAAAGAATACGTGTTCCAGATAAACTTTATATTTCTGAAAGTTAATGCTCTTAAAACATTCATATGAAGAGCCCACTTAAACTGTGACATTACTTTTGATGGGAGTTCTTGTAGGAGGAGAAAACACCCTTAGTTCCTGGAACCATACTTCCCTGTCTGTGTAACAGACTCTTATGGCCCTTTTCCATTAGCCCTACTCTACTCTACCCGGCTCTGCTCTACTCGCCTTGTGCTGCTTTTCCATTAGCCCCAGTCACCTGCCCAACGGGGTGAGCGGCACTGCGGTGACATCATTTTGAGCGCGACACAACAATCTGTGTCTTTTTGTCACAAACTGAGTAAAAAGGAAAGCAGAAGAAGGCTGCAGGTGGTAAGAAGAAATACCCCTTGAGAAGCACAGGAGAGTTTTGGAAGCTATACAACAGAATGAAGCCGAGGACGAGAGCAATCCAGCTGCAAAGAAAAGACGTATGAGGGTACGCTAATGGTAGCTACCGCTAGCATGCTAGGTCGTCGCGCTCATGACTCATCGATGACGACATTGTCTGACCAATCAGTAGCCGGCATTTGGTGACGTCATCTTTTAGTATGGACTCAGCTCGCTTGGAACCAGAGCGGAGTAGGTACTAAAACTAGCTTGTTTTAGGAGGAACCAGGCTAGTGGAAACACGCTGCTAATCGAGTAGAGCCGAGTAGAGTAGGGCCAAGGCGTGCTAGTGGACAAGGGCCATACAGTCTGTGTCTTACTGAGAGAGGGGAGAGAACTTTCTACTGTATCTGATGGACTTAGTGACCACATGGAGCTCAAACAACCACACATCAAAAACACTGAACTGTCCCTTTAAGCTTTGGACGGATCAGTCCCTGCAGCAGCCACACAGAGTTTCATAAACCTGACCAACCAAAAAACTGTCCAGGTGACATGGAGGAGGATCAGAAAACCCCTTTAAAGGTTTAAGTCTGAGGAAAAAACTGAGCTCTGAGAATGAAAACAGATTTTATTTAGAATCTGGTGAAGGAGGAGCCGACTGTGCAGAGAGTGACATGATGGTCCATGCTGTGGTCCATGCTGTAGTCCATGCTGTAGTCCATGCTGTAGTCCATGCTGTAGTCAATGCTGTGGTCCATGCTGTGGTCCATGCTGTAGTCCATGCTGTAGTCCATGCTGTAGTCAATGCTGTAGTCAATGCTGTGGTCCATGCTGTGGTCCATGCTGTGGTCCATGCTGTAGTCCATGCTGTGGTCCATGCTGTAGTCCATGCTGTAGTCCATGCTGTAGTCAATGCTGTGGTCCATGCTGTGGTCCATGCTGTAGTCCATGCTGTAGTCCATGCTGTAGTCAATGCTGTAGTCAATGCTGTGGTCCATGCTGTGGTCCATGCTGTGGTCCATGCTGTAGTCCATGCTGTGGTCCATGCTGTAGTCCATGATGTGGTCCATGATGTGGTCCATGCTGTAGTCCATGCTGTGGTCCATGCTGTAGTCCATGCTGTAGTCCATGCTGTAGTCAATGCTGTGGTCCATGCTGTGGTCCATGCTGTAGTCCATGCTGTAGTCCATGCTGTAGTCAATGCTGTAGTCAATGCTGTGGTCCATGCTGTGGTCCATGCTGTAATCCGTGATGTGGTCCATGATGTGGTCCATGCTGTAGTCCATGATGTGGTCCATGATGTGGTCCATGCTGTAGTACATGATGTGGTCCATAATGAGGTCCATGCTGTAGTACATGATGTGGTCCATGATGTGGTCCATGCTGTAGTACATGATGTGGTCCATGATGTGGTCCATGCTGTGGTCCATGATGTAGTCCATGCTGTGGTCCATGATGTGGTCCATGATGTGGTCTATGCTGTGGTCTATGCTGTGGTCCATGCTGTAGTCCATGATGTGGTCCATGATGTGGTCCATGCTGTAGTACATGATGTGGTCCATGATGAGGTCCATGCTGTAGTACATGATGTGGTCCATGATGTGGTCCATGCTGTAGTACATGATGTGGTCCATGATGTGGTCCATGCTGTGGTCCATGATGTAGTCCATGCTGTGGTCCATGATGTGGTCCATGATGTGGTCTATGCTGTGGTCTATGCTGTGGTCTATGCTGTAGTACATGATGTGGTCCATGATGTGGTCCATGCTGTGGTCCATGATGTGGTCTATGCTGTGGTCTATGCTGTAGTACATGATGTGGTCCATGCTGTGGTCCATGCTGTGGTCCATAATGTGGTCCATAATGTGGTCCATAATGTTGTCCATGATGTGGTCCATGCTGAGGTCCATGATGTGGTCCATGATGTGGTCCATGATGTGGTCCATAATGTGGTCCATAATGTGGTCCATGATGTGGTCCATGATGTGGTCCATGATGTGGTCCATGATGTGGTTCATGCTGTGGTCCATGATGTGGTCCATGATGTGGTCCATGATGTGGTATATGCTGGGGTCTATGCTGTAATACATGATGTGGTCCATGCTGTGGTCCATGCCATGGTCTGTGGACTGCCCTGTGGCAGCAGTAATGTCTCCGCCCTCTGCCCTCAAACCGAACATGCCTGATCCTTGGTCTGGGACTCCCAGGTGAAGCTCGGACCACGGTGGGCGTGGCCTGGCGGTTTCTCTCTGGCGTGAGCCTTCATGTGTCGGATCAGGTGTTCTCTCTGTGAGTAGCTCCTCCCACAGACGGGGCAGGTGAAGGGCGACACCCTGGTGTGGGTCTTCATGTGCTGGGCCAGCCTGTAGCGTTGGGAGAAGCTGTTCCCACAGAGGGAGCAGCTGTACGGTTTCTCTCTGGTGTGGAGTTTCATGTGTTTGTCCAGTCCACAGCGGTGGCTGAAGTGTGCGTCACAGAGGGAGCAGCTGTACGGTTTCTCTCCGGTGTGACACCTCAGGTGGGAGGTCACATGCTCCTTCCTGTTGAAGCGTTTGCTGCAGAAGGAGCAGCTGAACGGTTTCTCTCCGGTGTGACACTTCATGTGCCTCTTCATGTTGGTCTTGTGGCTAAATGTTTTCCCACATATGAGGCAGACTCTTGGCTCCTGAGTGCACCCTGCTGTCCTCAGGCGTGACCCAGGTGAGGCCAGAGCTCTCTCCTTCTCAGCAGCAGTGAGGATGAACCCGGTGACCTGGTCGTCCTCTTCCTCTGTGACGAGCCGGTGCCCTGCGTCCTCCTGGTTCACCAACAGCTGCTGGATGTCAGCAGTGAGCCCTGAAACACAAGAGGAGGAGTTAACGGGCGAAGACTGAAGCTTCTGTTCATCCTCAAACTTTCTTTATTCTCCTTTCAGTAGGGATGGGTACTGAATTTGGAACTTTAAGAGGTACCGACTGAATTCTGTAGGTACTACCGAGTACAGATTCACGTAAAATCAAAGGGTGCCATGTTTAGGTACCTAAACGCATCCTTGTGACTGTGAGGGAGTAGAAGAAGCAGGCATACTATTGGGTAGAGTAGGTGAATTTCCATACTGGACTTGAACGCAGCACAGCAATAGCGTAATGATGTCAGCAGCCGCGGGCTCAGTCAACAAAGCAAGCATGGCTGAGAGAAAGTGCTCTAAAGTATGGCTCTACTTTATTAAATGTGATGGAGATTATGCTCACTGTAATATTTGTGACACCAAGTGTAAGGCCAGGAAATACTTCAAATCTGAGGAAGCACCTGGTGACGCACAAAATTTTCCTTAAAGCTGAAGAGTGCACAATTTTTGATAGCCTCAGATCTACGAGCACAAAGGATTCATTCAGCACTGTTAGCACGCCTGTGTCCAATGGAGACTAGTCGTCTGCAGCCAGAAACACAGGAAAAGAAATGGCTTTAACATTTGGTGATGGCAGCAAATGGGACAAGGAGGATACCTGGTCCAGGTAAATAAGCCTCGTGTTTAAGATGGTATTAGCTTGGCATTTTAATGTGTGTCAGTTATCATTATCAGGTCGGTTCCTCGTACTTTGTAACGTTAATGTAAATGTTTTTTTTATTTACAGCTCTGTCTGATCCATTGTTAAACTGCCCTAAAGTTAAAGTGAGGGCTGCAGTTCATTTATGAAGTTGTGGTTCATTTTAGTTTCTGGTTTTCATGTTGAAGACATTTTTGGAACAACTCCAGTGTTACAATACAAACAGTTAAATGTTGTTTTGATATATATCTGTCAAATTGTATATATTGAGAAAAAAATGTACATTGAAAAAATTTGCGATCTTAATATTAAACAAATTAATATTTATTATCCCATAAACACACGCAAAAGTACAGAAAATTGGTACAGTTGAGTACCGATACCGATTCCCAGGTACCGGGCATCGGTATGGTATCGGTTCAAATGTGAAAGGTACACATCCCTACCTGTCAGCATGAGAGAGCAGAACCCAGAGAGCTGGGCTGCAGCCCAAAGAGGAAGAAGAACCGGCAGCCACAGCACCTGGGCCCGGCTGCTCTTCAACAGAAAGACTCTGAAGTTTGAATATTTTTATTTATTCATCACCTCAGCCTGTCAGCCACTCTGCTCTCACTCAGCAGAGACTAAACAAACTGAAGCTTCAAACTGATTTCAAACTTCAAAGAGACGCGTCGATATACACCGCCTGACAAAAAAAAAGCTCACACTCTAATATTTTGTTGTCCCTCCTTTATCTTTGATCACAGTCTCATTCTCTGTGTCATTGTTTCTTTAAGCTTCTCCAATGTCTCAGATCTGTCCCAGATCACAGCACTGCCCCCACAGGCTTGGACAGTAGGCACTAGGCATGATGGGTGCATCACTTCACCTGCCTCTCTTCTTCCCCTGAAGCCCCAGTCACACACTCCTGTTTCTCATGGCGATTGTGCACGATTGTCATAATCCTGATGAAACGTGCTTTGGTCGTGGTGCCTGCGCTACTTGGTCTGGATCAGCGTTGTATAGTCGTGGATGAACGGCGGGGAACGTGGAAGCTCCACGACAGTTTTGAACAGTTCAAAACTGTCGTGGAGAATCACCGTTCCCAGTGTAGTGGGGTGGAAGCCTAATGCAGTCCTAATGCTAACGGTATTAGCGTGGCATGTACGGAGCTCAGTCGGGCTGAACGTGGCCCAATCGTGGCTCAATCCTGAAAGCTTTATGAGGATGACTGACAAGGATGTATCCGCTTGTGCTCCGACTGTGTCCCGTTTAAGACGGCGCAAGCGACAGGGCTCAGTCGGGGCTTACATGACGCGAACTGAGCTCGAGCGGGGCTGACGTCGTGTCAGCGGGATGGAATCTTCCTCATATTGCTGCATTAACCTAACTGGAGCGGGACAAACGCCCCCTGAAGCGCTGTAGCTGTGCCACTGACGGTGTATTTATGGGGTGTCTCCAGGGGTGAGACAGTCATTTAATCCCGTATCATAGCGATCACACCAGCCTCCTCAATCGTGTACAGTCGTGCACAGTCGCTATGAGAAACGGGAAAGTGTGACTTAGGCATGATGCTCCCATCACTCTGTAACAGGGTCAATCTGGACTCATCAGACCACATGACCTTCTTCCAGTCCTCCACAGTCCAATCTTTATGCTCCCTAGCTAACTGAAGCCTTTTTTCTGCTTAGCCTTACTGATTAGTGGTTTTCTTAAGGCTACACAGCTGTTCAGTCCCAATCCCTTGAGTTCCCTTCACATTGTGTGTGTGGAAATGCTCTTACTTTCACTACTAAACACACCCCTGAGTTCTACTGTTGTTTTTCTTTGATTTGATTTGGCCAAACGTTTAAGTGATTCACCGATCATCATCATTCAGGATTTGATTCTGACCACATTTCTTCCTTGAAGACGATGGTTCCCCACTATCCTTCCAGTTTTTAATAATGTGTTGGACAGTTCTTAACCCAGTTTTAGTAGTTTCTTCAATCTCCTTAGATGTTTTCTCTGCTTGATGCCAATGATTTGACCCTTCTTAAACAGACTAACATCTTTTCCACCACCACAGGATGTGTCCATGCGGTAATTATCCAACAGGAGGCTCAGACCTGTTTGTTAGTTCAATCAGGTGGAGACTTTGTTTTGGTCAGGCGGTGTATCAGTTTGGTCAGTCTCATCAATGGCTAAAGAACAACTTCAGAATAAAAGCAGAGTGAAAACAGATCAGGCTTTTACTTTGAAATTACCTCCCGAAACTCTGTTGGTTTTCTTTCCTCTCTTTGATTTTGAACAAGAACAAACAGAAAAAACACCAAAAGCACTAAAATGTCATTTGCTGTTTAAAACAGGAGGAGGAAGTCCAATCTTATCTAGGCCCCTCCCCCTTCACCTTACACAGGTAGTCAGTAATTAACATGTCCAGGTAGAAATGAGAAGAAGAGGAAATTCATTCAGCCCTGACATGGAGCAGCGGGAGGGTTTCTCACCGGCCTGGCTCTCGTGGTGGGATGAGTCTGCAGCCTTGGCCTCGCTCTCTGGATAGCGGCGCCTCTCGGGTTCCTCAGGCTCCGCCCCCTCTCTGCTCTCGCAGCACTGATGTTTCTTCAGCTGCATGGACCAGGAGAAGCGCTGGTAGCAGTGGGGGCAGCTGAAGAGTTTCTCTCCGCGGTGACGGGCCGCGTGCAGCCTCAGGTTGTCTTTGTGGCTGAAGCGTTTGCCGCACTGTGAGCATCCGAATGGTTTCTCCCCCGTGTGCACCAGCACGTGTTTGTTCAGGTGATGTTTCCTCCTGTACCTCTTGCCACAGTCGGAGCAGCCGAAGGGTTTCTCCCCCGTGTGGATGACCTTGTGTCGGATCAGGTTGTGTTTCTGTCCAAACTTTTTGCCGCACGCGGAGCAGCTGAAGGGTTTCACTCCCACGTGGATGCTCATGTGGGTGGTCAGAGTAGCTTTCTGGTTAAACCTTTTACCACACTGGGAGCAGCCGAAGGGTTTCTCCCCCGTGTGAATGACCATGTGTCGGGCCAGGTTCATCTTCCTCTCAAAGGTTTTCCCGCACTCTGAGCAGCGGTGCGACGTCTGACTCCGACTTTTGGTCCAGACCGCAGAGTTTGACCTGGATTGCTCCTCCTGCTCCTCCCCTCCTGCCCGCGGCTCCTTGTCACCTCCTTGCCAATCGGCCGCTGTGAGGAGGTCCTCCCTCACAGCTCCATCAGCCCCTGTCTCCACCTGAGCCACCTCTTCCTTGTCTCGACTCTTCATCAGGACAGGAGCGAAGACGACATTGACCTGCTCCTCCTCTGGGCCTCCAGGCTTCTCCCCCTCTGGACTGCACACCTCCTCCTGCTCCTCCTGCTCCTCCTTAACGAGGGGGCTCTCCTGCTCCTTCTTAACGAGGAGGCTCTCCTGCTCCTCCTTAACGAGGAGGCTCTCCTGCTCCTCCTTACCGAGAGGGCTCTCCTGCTCCTCCTTAACGAGGGGGCTCTCCTGCTCCTCCTTAACGAGGAGGCTCTCCTGCTCCTCCTTACCGTGAGGGCTCTCCTGCTCCTCCTTAACGAGGGGGCTCTCCTGCTCCTCCTTAACGAGGGGGCTCTCCTGCTCCTCCTTACCGAGGGGGCTCTCCTGCTCCTCCTTAACAAGGGGGCTCTCCTGCTCCTCCTGCTCAGCGGGGGGGTCTCCTGCTGTACTCGGAGACGTCTGACTCGTGTCTGAAGGAAACAAAGATGGTGGTGAGCATTTTCTGACCTCCATGGTGAACTGATCGTGTTTTTATTATTTTTTTTGTTCAATATTTTTTATCAACTTTTCAGGTTTAACAGTCAAACAGCAGCCTGCATCATCATTCATAAATAACACAGAAACATTGTTTTCCAAAATATACTCTTCAATCAATCAAACTTTATTTATAAAGCGCTTTTCATACAATGATTGCGACTCAAAGTGCTTTACAAAGAGAAAATTAAAAACATTCCCTTAAACCCACCTTCCCACCCTGTTTTACTCTTGAACGTCCATAACAATATTATATGGGTCAATAACGTGACACAATTTTTTGGCTGTTTTTCCATGGTTACGCTAAATTTTAAAAAGTTAAAACTTGAAAATAAATTCACATATTACTTGAAAAAATTCTCTTCTTTGAAGGCTGAGTCTAAAATCTTAAAAATAATCCTAAAAAATGTATTTTTAATTGATAAATTAAAATTGAGTCACTATTTTTATGGGTACATACACTCGTTGTAGAAATAAATCTTTAATATTTATCCTTATGTTGTGGTAACACCACTTGATATTTGCAAATCTATCCATTCTTTTATATAAAAAATGGTTCAAAAGCTATTTGACATTACATGAAACCAACAGAAATATAAAATATACATTTAATGCAAGCTTTTAAAGCAGTTTATGAAAACACTTTTGAATTGCTCATCATGCAAACTCTTATTTGTCACTGACCCATTTATCTTAAATATGTGCGTATGCCGGTTACACTCAGTTCGATACAATGAGGAGCAGCTAACAATAAGATGGTAAAAAAAGGACACCTGCTTTGGAGCAGAAATAGAAGAATTAAACAAATAAGAATAACCCAAAATAAATAAAAATTAGATAAGTCAAATTCCTAAAAAAATTAATTAAAAACATCTATTACAGAAAAGAGGAAAAGGGAAACTTTAAGTTTGAGCATGGATTAAGATGTAAATGTTCTTCACTTATACAGCCCTTGACAACAGGAAGTAAGTAAAAACAATCAATAAAAATGATAATTGTGAGTCTTTGACCTGCCAATCTACAACAGGGAGTCCAAATATTTAAAAAATCCTGTTTTTGTTTTTTTGTTTTTGTTCTTATGGTCGGAGCTCTCAGTTTCTCACAGTTCAACTTTTGGTACGGTCCTCAGCCGGTGTCAGAGACAGGAGGACAGAGTGTTTTTAACTTTAGGAGAGAAATGTAAAAAACAAAGCCGACAGAATCATTTCAAACCTCTTTAGTCTGAATGTCACTGTGGACGAGGGCTGGGTATATCAGCAACTTCATGATACGATACGTATCCCGATACACGTAAACTGTGAACATTGACGATGCTTTAAGCAAACTTCTCGACAAGTTTAGTTTTTTCTTATAAGAAGAAAAAGAACAAGGATGAGTTTTAAGTGGTTCTACAACTTGAAAAACATAAATTCAGATCCTCAAAGATGGTAGACCTAAGATCAAATTTAGAACATATGCTTCATCATGTAGCTCGTCTTCTATCTTGAACTGTGCCACTGTTAACATTAGCCAAAGTGTATTTACAACAACTGTCATACTATTTAGGCCGTATTGATTCTGTAGAATCTGTATCGATACACGTATCCCGAAGGAGTGCGATACGATATTTTGCTGTATCGATATTTTGAGCACAGGCCTAGCGTGGACCAAAAACAAGCGCTCCTCGTCTAGAACATTCTGAACCACACTGCGCTCATTCTGACTGAACTTTTGATTTCAGCTCCAGCTGAAGCTTTTTCTCTAACAGAGAGTTTAGGTTTAGTCATTTAGTTGTTTATATCGTTTTTATTACAGTCCACTTTATATTAAAATGACTCCTCAGGTAGACCGATCAGACAAGAACCCAGAAACACTCTGTGATATAGATATAGAACACATAGACTCAGCTCACTGAGTCTAAGTTCATAGAGCAGATAAATACAGATTATTAAATATCACAGCTGTGGGCTGAAGAAGAACAAAAACTCAAACCCATTTATGTTTCCTTGTATCCCCTCCTTTCCTTTCCTCTTATTCCCTCCTGTCCTTTCCTTTTATTCCCTCCTGTCCTTTCCTCGTATCCCCTCCTTTCCTTTCCTCTTATTCCCTCCTCTCCTTTCCTTTTATTCTCTCCTTTCCTTTCCTCTTATCCCCTCCTTTCCTTTCCTCTTATTCCCTCCTCTCCTTTCCTTTTATTCCCTCCTTTCCTTTCCTCTTATTCCCTCCTTTCCTTTCCTCTTATTCCCTCCTCTCCTTTCCTTTTATCCCCTCCTTTCCTTTCCTTTTATTCCCTCCTGTCCTTTCCTCGTATCCCCTCCTTTCCTTTCCTCTTATTCCCTCCTTTCCTTTCCTCTTATTCCCTCCTTTCCTTTCCTCTTATTCCCTCCTCTCCTTTCCTTTTATTCTCTCCTTTCCTTTCCTCTTATTCCCTCCTTTCCTTTCCTCTTATTCCCTCCTTTCCTTTCCTTTTATCCCCTCCTTTCCTTTCCTCTTATTCCCTCCTTTCCTTTCCTCTTATCCCCTCCTTTCCTTGCCTCTTATCCCGTCCTCACCTTTCCTCTTACTTTCCTCTTATTCCCTCCTTTCCTCTTATTCCCTCCTTTTCTTTTCCTTATTCCCTCCTTTCCTTTCCTCTTATTCCCTCCTTTCCTTTCCTCTTATTCCCTCCTTTCCTTTCCTCTTATTCCCTCCTTTCCTTTCCTCTTATTCCCTCCTTTCCTTTCCTCTTATTCCCTCCTTTCCTTTCCTCTTGTTTCTCCTTTCCTTTCCTCTTATTCCCTCCTTTCCTTTCCTCTTATTCCCTCCTTTTCTTCTCCTTTCCTTTTATTCCCTTCTTTTCTTTCCTCTTATTCCCTCCTTTCATTTTATCCCCTCCTTTCCTTTCCTCTTATTCCCTCCTTTCCTTTCATTTTATCCCCTCCTTTCCTTTCCTCTTATTCCCTCCTTTCCTTTCCTCTTATTCCCTCCTTTCCTTTCCTCTTATTCCCTCCTTTCCTTTCCTCTTATTCCCTCCTTTCCTTTCCTCTTATCCCCTCCTTTCCTTTCCTCTTATTCCCTCCTGTCCTTTCCTCTTATTCCCTTCTTTTCTTTCCTCTTATTCCCTCCTTTCCTTTTATTCCCTCCTGTCCTTTCCTCTTATTCCCTCCTTTCCTCTTATTCCCTCCTTTCCTTTTATCCCCTCCTTTCCTTTCCTCTTATTCCCTCCTTTCCTTTCATTTTATTCCCTCCTTTCCTTTCCTCTTATTCCCTCCTTTCCTTTCCTCTTATTCCCTCCTCTCCTTTCCTCTTATCCCCTCCTTTCCTTTCCTTTTATTCCCTCCTGTCCTTTCCTCGTATCCCCTCCTTTCCTTTCCTTTTATTCCCTCCTGTCCTTTCCTCTTATTCCCTCCTTTCCTTTCCTCTTATTCCCTCCTTTCCTTTCCTCTTATTCCCTCCTTTCCTTTCCTTTTATTCCCTCCTGTCCTTTCCTCGTATCCCCTCCTTTCCTTTCCTTTTATTCCCTCCTGTCCTTTCCTCGTATCCCCTCCTTTCCTTTCCTTTTATTCCCTCCTGTCCTTTCCTCGTATCCCCTCCTTTCCTTTCCTTTTATTCCCTCCTGTCTTCCTTTCCTTTTATTCCCTCCTGTCCTTTCCTCGTATCCCCTCCTTTCCTTTCCTTTTATTCCCTCCTGTCCTTTCCTTGTATCCCCTCCTTTCCTTTCCTTTTATTCCCTCCTGTCCTTTCCTCGTATCCCCTCCTTTCCTTTCCTTTTATTCCCTCCTGTCCTTACCTCCTTGCCTTGATTATAACTGTTATTATTTTAATTATAATCATCTTTAGGACTCCTGTTGAGTCCTTCTCTCTGCTCTTTGTTCCTCAGGGGTGCAGCCTCTTTATTTACTATAAATTATAAAATAAAACTTTTAGCGAAGAGCTTATGTTTAAGGTTTTTAAAGCTATTGTTGTGGTCAGATTTTTCCAAGAGTTGTTTGTAATGTTCCCCATCTTTGAGAAAGAAAATAAAGTTGGGTTTCTTCTGACTGTACTTGTATTTGTGAAGAATAATAGGTAAATTTAGAGGGAAAATGTTTTTCTTCTTTCTTTGGCCTTTTGTAAAAACAGAATCAAACATTTTCCCAGGACAAAGTCCTCGTGAATACAGTCAATCAGAAATCTGTTGAATCCTTCTCTCTGCTCTTGAAGCTGCGGACCGGGGTCTCCGCTGACGTCACGGCTCAGGTGAACCGTTTCAGTGACGTCAGAGCTGACCCCGGTCCCGTACCTGGGGTCTCATTTATAAAAGAGTGCGTGGAATCCTTACTAAAAGTGTATGTGCGCCAAAAACCTGGAAATGGCGTGCGCACAAAAAAATTCAGATTTATAAAACTGTTTGCACGCACACCTGCACGCAATTTTCCGTTTATAAATCAGAATCCACCTGGAGAAGTGCGCACGTGGAAAAGCTGCAAATTCCGCCCCTCGCACGCCCATAACTAACCATAAAAGGTCAATGCAAAGCACATCATGAATATTTGGGTATATAAATAAGCCTTTCGCTCATACACTTTACGTGTGACAATGACGACTGAAAGGAAAACCAAAAAAGGAATTTCTCGGACACGGAGATTGAAGTCCTCATTGATGAGGTGGATGGCCGGAAAGGTCTTTTATTCGGGTCTCACAGCACAGGAATCTCCAACAAAAGAAAGGGCAGCGAGTGGCTGCCTGTCGCTGCTGCTGCTGTTAATGCAGCAAGTGAAACAGAGAGGACAGTGTTGGAGAACAAGTAAACTTTGTGACCCACGAACGGAGGAGTTTGTGAATGAAGTGATGGATAAAATGGACATGTCAGTAGTTTGCTGCAGCAGTGGATCACAAACTTCACAAAAATCAGACAATGACACCACGTCACTGCTTCATTGATCCATTGTGCCAAAACACCCACCTTCTTCATTACGCACAAGTATATCTGCAATGTTTCCATGTTAACAGACCCACACTGACTTCTTTACAGACTTTCTGAGAGCACGCGTCAGTCAGCAGTCTCCCTACCTCAGGATTATTATTAATCAAAGTTTTGATCGACGAACAAAAAAATGTTAATTGTTGGCCACATTTTTTTCCTAGGAAACTCCATCTGTTCTATTTATGAGGATATGTAGTCTGAATGATCATGTCAGAGATGCCCTGATTTAATCCCCACACTTAGATTATTTACAGAATAAATATGTGCAGCTGATGAAGATGTGCTGATGGAGGAGAAGAAGCCACCGCCGTGTCTCTGTGTGCTCTGTGCGTCTTGATGCAGGCATCTTTATTACAACTAAAAACTGTACTTGGTAATAAATGCGCGAAATTTACAGATATGATAAACTGGTGGCTCTGAGGTTTCTGTGTTAGTCTAATTTTTATCTCTACATCAACGAAAACATTAGTGTCCGGTCCTGTGAGGTCTGTCCGGATAATGAAGGCGAGACAGCGCTGAAGAAATATGTGTGTGGCCGACTCTTTTTTTTTTTTTTTGTATATTTTCATAATGAAAGTGACTTATAGGAAACGGTCAATTACCCGCGTTATTTATAGCCCAAATAAAACAGTTAGTTTGAGTGGTTATGATGACGTGGATCTGTCAGTAAAGTTTGATATTTAGTGAAATAAACATGTATCTGGAGGCTTCAGTTTCCCATGCCTCCAACATGTACGTACGCCTGG